>MKYO02007564.1:263001-429607 GCA_002013955.2 Citrus medica
AAGAACAGTATGAACATGACAAGAGGTTTTGAGGAAATTATCCAACGTTTGGCCGGTGGCTAAGAAAAATTACAAGGCTATATAAAAATTTTAAGACAATACTCAACTCTTTAAATAGTTTTTGAGTATGACTTAAACTATGGGCTCTTATAATAAATAAAACCTAACGTACTACAGAGACCTAACTCGACATATCATATTAGGGCTGGGCATATCTGGTACAATTTGGTTCAGTCGAAGAACTGAACCAAACTGAAATCAATCGATTCTTTAAAGCTGGAACCGAATACGAACCAACTTTTGAATCATACCAAAGATGATTCGATTGGTTCGATTTTGTGATCCAGTTCGGTTCACAAACGGGTGGATCGGTTCAAAATGGATGAGGAAGCCCTTTGCTGGTGATTAGATTCATTCAACAATTTATTTATAAAACACCCAACAAATTAAACTCCAATTTACGAATCCCAACTCACAAAATTAAGGAAAACAAGTGTTTTGAAATTCATGTGTGAAATGGATTATTGAGCATGGCAGCTGCTACAAGCACACTTAAAATTGATTCAATTGAAAACAACAGCCTCCTCGTGAACTTCATGAAAATTTATTTGGATGTTTAAAATAATTTGTAATTATAAAACTTTTCATTTGCTTCCAAATCTTTCCATCAAAATCAACGAATAAATAAAAAATGTAAACACAAGTTACACAAGTCTACCGACACGACAGCAGCAGCGGGCTACCGATGACACGAGCACAACGAACGGGAGGCGACGCTGACCGAGCACGACCGGATGAACTATGACAGGCTGACACGAGGGCGATCGGATGAACTACGACAGGCTGGCTAATAAGCGACAGTGGTGGATGGAATGTGTGTATCAGCGAGAGTGAGACAGATGGTGAGGGTGTATGTGTGTGTCGGCTAGTGTGTGAGAGAGAGATGGTGGGTGTGTGCATGATTTTAATGTTTATAATTATTTTATTTATTTATAAAACCGAAATTAAATCTAATTAACATAAATTTTGGTTCGGCTCGGTTTGGAAAACCGAATCGAACCCACCCCAAATCAGAATTAAAATCCATCCAAAAAAATATAAAATTCATAAACACTTCTTCACTCTAGGGGTGTTCAAAATCTAATTTGATTTGCTTAATTTGATCTACAAAAAATTTGATCTATAAAAATCCGATATGTGGATTGGTGGATTGAATTAAATTAAAAATTTAAAAATCCGCAATCAATAATCTATAAATTCATAAAAACCTACAAATTTGCAAAAACAAAAATTATTTAATTAAAATATTAAACTTGTAAATGTGGCATTACTACTTACTAATAGTAAAATAAGTTAAAAATGTAGTTACGTTAATAGCATATTATATCTTATTCATGATAATATAAAATAAAAAAAATAATTAAATAAGTAAAAATAGCTTCCTAAACAGTTAATTTTCATAATTTTAGTTAATTTTTATGTATTGATTTAAACAAATGAGATTTTTTCTTTTTGTTGTGTTATATTAGAAACTTTGAATGTATTTTTCTAGTTTTATTTAAATGATTAATTGATTTAAATCTTATTAAATTTTAAATTTGACAGAATTAAAAATTCTTAACTTACAAACTAACCCATGGCCATAAAATGGTGAATTGGATATGAATTAGGTCAAATACACATCCGATTCACATGGATTGAATTTGAATTGAATTTCACTAATTCGTAGATTGAATTGGATTAAAAATTTATAATATAAAAAATTATTAATCGGATATGGATTGATATCCAATCCATAACATCTAATCTGTGAACACCCCTACTTCACTACCGTCAAGGAATTGTTGCTTTTCCAAGTCGAAAGTATTTAGTTGTCCATTTGATCAATTAATGTATTAAGTATCTTATATTTAAAGCAATATTTTTCAAATGACCCCA
The DNA here is from genome assembly GCA_002013955.2 of Citrus medica. Lineage (NCBI taxonomy): Eukaryota > Viridiplantae > Streptophyta > Magnoliopsida > Sapindales > Rutaceae > Citrus > Citrus medica. The sequence goes on from MKYO02007564.1 coordinate 264,940, forward strand.
ATTAAAAAAGTTATTCTCTACTTCAATAATTGAAAACTTTGTATAGTCTTGTTTAATCACACGAGTTTGGAGAGAAAAGAGAGGTAATTAATCAAAAACTATGTAAAGCAACAACGATAGCAAGTTCTCTTCTGGAGCCTTCGATTCAGGAGTTGGCAATGAAGCCAATGATGACTAAAGTTCCACCACGATATGTTCGCTGATAAGTGCATATTTTTCATATATTTTGTTATTAATTTCTCCATCTTTTTCTTGTTTTGATCTTAAATATTCTAGTTATTTTAGTTAATTTGTAATTGAATGGGGAATTAATTAATATACATATTTTACCCTTTATTATATATTTGCTAGTTATTTTTATTTATTATTTTTAATTAATTGTATTATTTTATTGAATAGGGAATTAATTGGAGATTGTGGATAAAAAGGACATGAAGAAGTTCAAATTGAGAAGGAATAAAGATTAAATTGGAAAAGGATTTCAATTAGAATTGAAAAAGGATTTCAATTAGAATTGAAAAAGGATTTCTTTAGACTTGTTGGAGAAGAATTCGGTCAACTAGCATTATAAAAGGAGAGCTGCCAGAGAGTGAGAGGGGGGAGTGCAGACCCAATTCGGGCAGAGGAAAATCAGCAGCCGCAAGGAGAAGAAAAAAATCAGCAGCTTGAATTAAGTTAAAGCAAAGGCAGCCACTTGAATTAATCTCCATGATTGATTTTGTCAATTCTCTTATTCCCAATTCAATTATGTTAGGCTAAATTTTTATTTGGTTGAGGGCGAATTCAAAACCCTAAACATGCTATGCAATTAAATTTAAATTCTATCATTCAATTTATTTAATTGAGATTGTTTATGTTCTTCTATAATTAATGTTCATGGTTTATTCTTGTTTTATTTGAGTGGCCAATTAGATAGGACTTGAATAAATTCTATTGCTAGATTAAAATTCTTGATCCGTAATTGTCTTGATATTTTAATCATTAGTAGCAGGTTGGAATCAGTGATTTCAATTGGAGAACATAACCTAGGTTAAATAATCCGAGCTTGTGTGTTTATTGCCTAGATCAACCTAATATCTTTCTTTGTTTAATGCTTCCATTATCTTAAATTTAAAGAGCTTGTTTTAAATTATTTAATGGTTAGAGATTAGGTGAAGAGCTTGTTTTGCCTAACGACACACTAAGGAAAGATTGAGACTAACAGAGCTTATTGTTGTCTACGGTTGATAGTTTCAATATAAATTGATGATAGAATTGATATATTATGTGCATGTTTGGTGGTGGCGAATGATCCTTTAACCAAAGTTTTCATCATTATTATTTCTTTTTCCTTTAACTAGAGTTTTTATTAAATTCTTGTTCGTAGTTTTAATTTCTTTACTTCTTACTATTTAGTTAAAAATTCATAAACCCCCTTTTAATTTATAATTGGCATTTTCTTTAGTTAGATTAATTTATATTATTATTACTATTATTATTATTACTACTATTATTTTATTTTAAATCTTGCTTTAGAGTTGATAATAAATATAACTACATACTCTTTGTGGGATCGATCCTTACTCGCTTTGTACTAATTATTTATATTAGTGGTAAGGTTTTAAATTTGGTGCACCTTAACAACACTACCATTCGTCCTGATATAAAAGATGTAATGATCTGCAACGACAACAATTCTTCAACAGAACAACTTTCTGTCATTGTCAAAGTCATGGTTGGGCGGTTTGGCACCATTAACATTTTTCAAAATGGCCACCCAAATTGAAGTCCAAGTAGATGCCGCCCAAGGAAAGGAAAAAAAAAGGGGAAATTTCGACAAAGAAGAAAGAAGAATGAAGAAAATGCTGCAAATGGTGGTTGGCACACCAAAATGGAAGAAAAGAAAAAACATTATTAGTTTAATAGCCAATTTTGGCTATAAAAGGGGGGGTTCCCCATCGGCTTAGAGCATCCAAATTTTCCATTTTATTTCTTATTCTTTAGAGAGAAAGTGAGAGTATTTTAAGAGTATTAACAAACTCTTGAGTGATTTGTGATTTGAGAGTTTTGGGTGTATTAGGGTTTTGGGTAGTGAGACAAAATACCACAATACTTGTAACTCCTTTTCATTGGTAAAATATTTTCCTTCTGTTTTCGCCCGTGGACGTAAGTTAAAAGCCGAATCACGTAATTTCTGGGGTCTTCTACTGTGCTTGTTCTTTATTTTCTTCTAATTTTATTTTAGCTGCGTGTCTGCTTCACCCACCAATTTTCTTATAGTGGTATCAGAGCTATTAGTTGTATTTTTTGGAGTTGGGCACTGTTCATGTATACGACACTGTTCACGTATACGACACTGTTCATGGAAAACGGTGGGAGCGATCCAAGAATTTTTACGGTGCAAAGTAGGGAATAGTGGGGTGAGTGGAGTAACTGTGTGGTTTTGTACATGTCTAGAAAAGTTCACTCACAAAGGCGATAAGAGTCTAAGGAGTCTGGATTTTAAGTGGGACTGTTGTGACCCCTCCAGTCTTTCCTGGTGTGCATATTCACACATACTTACAACTATTCGAGGTGATACACTGGTTTGTGTACTGTATTTATCAACAAAACGTTGTGACCCCTCCAGTCTTTCCTGGTGTGCATATTCACACATACTCACAACTATTCGAGGTGATACACTGGTTTGTGTACTGTATTTATCAACAAAATAGCGGCAAAGTATGAAATTGAGAAGTTTAATGGAAATAATTTTTCATTGTGAAAAATGAAGATGAAAGCTGTATTGAGGAAAAATAATTGCTTGGCAGCAATTGGAGAAAGGCCCATTGAGATAACTGATGACAAGTGGAATGAGATAGATGTCGCCATTTCTGATCTACACTTAGCACTTGCGGATGGAGTATTATCCAGTGTGGTAAAGAAAACTACAACAAAAGAAATATGGGATACTCTCACAAAATTATACGAGGCCAAATCACTACACAACAAAATTTTCTTGAAGAGGAAACTCTATACTCTTCGAATGGCAGAATCTACAATGGTGACCGACCACATCAACACCTTGAAAACTCTATTTTTACAACTCACAACGTTAGATCATAATATAGAGGAAAATGAACGTGCAGAACTTCTACTTCAAAGTCTACCAGATTCGTATGATCAACTCATCATCAACCTAACGAATAACAATCCAGCAAATAGTCTAGTTTTTGACGATGTTGCAACCTCCGTATTAAATAAAGAGAGCAGATGAAAAAATAAGGCAAACAGACAAGTAAGTTCACAGTAAGCGGATGCGTTATCGGTGACGAGAGGGAGATCAACGGAACGTGGCCCCAATGGGAGTCATAATCATGGTAGATCAAAATCCAAAAGTAAGAAGAATGTTAAATGCTATAACTGTGGTAAGAAATGACACGTCAAGAAAGAGTATTGGAGTAACCAGAAGAGAAAAGAGGGAAAAGAACCTGAGTCATCAAATGCTCAAGGGTGTGTAGCAAGTATCTCAGATGATGGCGAAATTCTCTACAATGAGGCAACAATTGTTTCAGAAGGTAGAAAATGATTATCTGATGTCTGGCTTATAGACTCAGGAGCTACCTGGCACATGACCTCTCGGAGAGAATAGTTTCACACATATGAACATATCTCTGGAGGATCTATATATATGGGTAATGATCATGCCTTGGAGATCGCTGATATTGGTACTATCAAAACAAAAATATTTGATAGTGCAATTCACACAATTAGGGAGGTACGTCATGTCAACGGCCTGAAGAAAAATCTATTGTTTTTTAGACAAATGGATAGTCATGGGTACAAAACTCATGTGGAGAATGAAATTATTAAGATCGTTAAAGGCGCGCTTGTATTGATGAAGGCAGAAAAGATCGGTGCTAATATATTCATACTTAAAGGAGAAACACTACAGGAGGCTGATGCGTGTGTCGCATCAAATGGAGAAGAGTCAACGATGATGTGGCATCTCAAACTTGGCTACATGTCAAAACAAGATTTGAAGATTTTCTCTGAGCGAAAATTGCTTCCAAGACTTAAATCGGTACGTTTATCATTTTGCGAGCATTGTGTTACAAGTAAGCAACATAGATTAAAGTTCAGTAGATCTATTGTTAGAAGTAAACGCATTCTAGACTTGATTCATTCTGATGTTTGAGAATCCCCGGATATGACCATGAGAGGTGCAAAGTACATGGTGACTTTCATTGATAATTATTCCAGGAGATGTTGGGTGTATCTAATTAAGAAAAATTCAAATGTATTTCTAGTGTTTAAAGAATACAAAGTGCGGGTGGAACTTGAATCCAGAAAAAGGATCAAGTGCTTGAGGACGGATAATGGTAGAGAGTATACAGACGACGAGTTTCTTGATTTCTGTAAGCAAGAAGGTATTCACAGGAAATTTACGGTGGCATACACTCCTCAACAAAATGGAGAGGCAGAGCGGATGAATATGACTCTTACAGATGAATAAGAGCTATGTTGAGGACTGCTGGTCTACCCATCTACAGCTATTGGGCTGAAGACAGCGATGAAGATGTGGGCTGAAAAGCCAACTGATTACTCCTACCTACATGCATTTGGATGTCCTGTGTACGTGATGTACAATGCCCAAGAAAGAGCAAAACTTGATCTAAAGTCTAGGAGGTGTATCTTCTTAGGATATGCTGATGGAGTAAAGGGTATCGTCTGTGAAACCTCACTACCCACAAGATCGTCATCAGCAGAGATGTTATCTTTGTAGAAGATCAACTGCAAAGAAAATATGAGGATGATAGCACTGTAAAAGAAAAGTCAGAGACTGTGCCGATATATGTGGAAAATAATCCAGAAGATTCAGATTCTTCTGAAGCAGCACCATAGCACAAGGAACAAGAACCAGTCGAGTTTGAGGCTCTAGAATTTCATCGGTCAACTCGTAAGAGACGACCGCCAGTGTGGCACTCGGAGTATGTCACAGTGATCAATGTTGCATACTGTCTTTTAACAGAGGATGGAGAGCCACCAATTTTTCATGAAACTTTAAGCAACACAGATGTTGCTTTATGGATGACAGCAATGCAAGAAGAAATTGAGCCTCTACACAAGAACAAGACATGGGAACTTGTACCACTACCACGTGGAAGAAAAGTTATTGAAAATAAATGGGTCTACAAGATCAAGAGTGATGGCAATGACCAAGTGGAGCGGTATCGTACAAGATTGGTGGTGAAAGAATATGCTCAGAAAGAAGGTATTGACTTCAATGAGATATTTTCTCCGGTGGTTCGACTCACAACAGTCAAAATAATCTTGGCAATGTGTGCTACATTTGACATACATTTAGAGCAGTTAGATGTGAAAACTGCATTTCTTCATGGAGAACTTGAAGAAGAAATATATATGCTCCAATCAGAAGGTTTTGTAGAAACAGGAAAAGAAAACTTGGTTTGCAGGTTGAACAAATCTCTATACGGTCTCAAACAGGTGCCGAGGTATTGATATAAGAGATTTGATTCATTCATCGTGAGCCTTGGATACAACAGACTTAGTTCAGACTATTGTGCATATAACAAAAGGTTTGAAGATAATGATTTCATTATTTTGTTGTTATATATGGATGATATGTTGGTAGCAGGCTCCAACAAAGATCGAATCCAAGAATTGAAGGCACAGTTGGCTAGAAAGTTTGAAATGAAGGACTTGGGACCAGCAAACAAGATTCTAGGGATGCAAATTCACCGAGACATAAATAGTAGGAAGATTTGGCTTTCTCAGAAGAACTACTTGAAGAAAATCTTGCGGCGCTTCAACATGCAAGATTGTAAGCCAATTTCTACCCCACTTCCTGTTAATTTCAAATTATCCTCAAGTATATGTCATAACAATGAAGCAGAGCGAAATGAGATGTCTCAAGTACTATATGCATCAACAGTGGGAAGTTTAATGTTCGTTATGATTTGTACAAGACCAGACATTGCACAAGCAGTGGGAGCAGTCAGTCGATACATGGTGAATCCTGGTGGAGAGCATTAGATAGCTATGAAGAGGATTATGAGATATATCAGAGGAACCTCAGATGTTGCATTATATTAAGGAGGATCAGAGTTTACTGTAAGGGGCTATGTGGATTCAGATTTTGCAGGAGACCTTGATAAAAGAAAATCTACTACTGGCTATGTGTTTACACTTACGGGAGGAGTTGTAAGCTGGGTTTCAAAACTGCAAACCATTGTGGAATTATCTACAACAGAAGCAGAGTACATGGCGGCTACACAAGCTTGCAAGAAAGCTATCTGGATACAAAGATTATTGGAGGAACTCGGGCATAAACAAGAGAAAATTTCTGTGTTTTGTGATAGTCAGAGTGTCTTGCACATTGCAAGGAATCCAGCCTTTCATTCTAGGACAAAATACATAGGAGTTCAGTATCACTTCGTATCAAAACATACGAAGGAGAACCTAGCAGATGTTTTGACCAAGCCAATAAATACTGATAAGTTTGTCTGGAGTAGATCCTCTTGTGGCCTAGCAGAAACGTAGGCAACATGATTATGGCGAACCAGAAAGGATGGTGTGGAGATTGATTGATTCTGAATTTAATCTCCAAGTGGGAGAATGTCAAAGTCATGGTTGGGCGCCATTAACATTTTTCAAAATGACCACCCAAATTGAAGTCCAAGTAGATGCCGCCCAAGGAAAGGGAAAAAAAAGAGAAATTTTGACAAAGAAGAAAGAAGAATGAAGAAAATGCTGCAAATGGTGGTTGGCACACCAAAATGGAAGAAAAGAAAAAATATATTATTTTAATAGCCAATTTTGGCTATAAAAGAGGAAGCTCCCCATCGGCTTAGAGCATCCAAAATTTTCATTTTATTTCTTCTTCTTTAGAGAGAAAGTGAGAGTATTTTAAGAGTTTTAACAAACTCTTGAGTGATTTGTGATTTGAGAGTTTTGGGTGTATTGGGGTTTTGGGTAGTGAGACAAAATATCACAATACTTGTAACTCATTTTTACTAGTAAAATATTTTCCTTCTGTTTTTGCTAGTGGACGTAGGCTACAAACCGAACCACATAATTTCTGGTGTCCTCTATTGTGCTTGTTCTTTAGTTTCTTCCAATTTTATTTTAGCTGTGTGTCAGCTTCACCCACCAATTTCCTAACAGTCATCGACCTGTAGAAATTGCTCTCTAGAGATGATTCAGAGCTTGAGAAGCTTGACCTTGCATGCAAAGAATAGGGTTTCTTTCATGTATACGTGCTCTTCTTTGTTAATTATTGTCATTTTCCATAATTTTAGCAAATTATCCAAGTAGTGCTTGTATTTTCCCCAACAAAAAAAAAAAAAAATCATCTAAAACGTCCTCTATGGTATTTTTGTTGATTCATTGATATCAATTTAATTATCATTTATTGTTTTCACCTTGTAAATGTTGAATTAATTTGAATTTTAATTATTTAAAATTATGTAAATATTATTTTATCCTTAAAAAATAGGATCCAATCGCTACAAAAATATGTTTGAAGTAATCTTTTTGAAAAATAATGAAATATGTATCGAAAATAATACAAAAATTAGTATAAAAACTACAAAAGATTAAAAAAAATTTCTTGTCTTGTAATAATTTTTTTCATCCTACAGTTATTTTTTTTTTTGGTTTTCTAGTATGACGTACCGTTTTTATACTATTTTTTGTGAACATATTATTGTTGTTTGAAAGGAAATCGACTGACTAGATGATTAGCTCAAATTATGGGAATTAAATACGTATTTCTTCATGTTTTTCTGACTTCAAATTAATTTCTGTGGAACATATATGACAACAACATCGTGCTTTGAATAATTTGTATGCAGCTGGTGAATCATGGAGTGAGCAGTTCACTGGTGGAGGAAATGAAAGCGGAGACCCAAGACTTCTTTGATCTTCCAATTGAGGAAAAGAACAAGTACTGGCATCGATCTGGTGATATTGAGGGATTTGGGCAGCTCTTCATTGCTTCTGAGGAGCAGAAACTTGATTGGGGATACGGCTTTACCATATTCACTCTCCCAATTCATTCGAGAAGACCCCACCTGTTCCCCAAATTGCCTCTCCCATTCAGGTTTTCTCTGCTATCTCAATTTTTCTTTTTTCATTTTTAGCCACACAACACACCAATTATTGATGCAACGTTTCGTCCATCTAACAATACTACAATAGAGCTGCATTGCTAGAGATACCTTGGAAGTTTACTTAACGGAAGTGAAAAATCTTACCCTGAAAATGCTTGACCAAATGGAAAAAGCTCTAAGAATGGATCCCAGTGAGATGAAAGAGTTGTTTGAAATGGCGTGCAATCAATAAGGATTAATTATGACCCTCCTTGTCAACAACCAGAGCAAGTTATTGGCTTGAATTCTCATTCTGATGCCTCTGCACTCACCATCCTCCTCCAAATCAATGAGATGGATGGCCTCCAAATAAAGAAAGATGGAAATTGGGTTCTCGTTAAACTCCTCCCTGATGCTTTTATCATAAACGTTGGTGACGTTTTGGATGTAGCACTCATCACTTTCTACTGCCTTTGTTTTCTACTTTAACTTAGTGTTTTCTTAATTCCCTTCAGAGCACTAATATTAAATGATGACCGAATTAACTATAAAACTGTGCAGGATTACTTTGTTAATTAAATCTGTGATTCTTCTGTCAACGTTCAGTTTGTTTAACATTTTTCTTATATAAGATTTTCTCATGATCTTATCTATGTCCTATATAAGATGGGTGCTAAGGAACTTGAGGATATCTATGTCCTAAATAAGATTTTCTCATGATCTAATCTTGTACTAAGCAAAAAAATTTTCATGTTCCACCCATAACTATCATAACCTCTGTCAGGGAAGTGCAGGTTTAGCAATTATCAACATTACGGTGACTGCAACTTCTAGATAAATATAAATGTGGTAATAAACAAATGAAAAGAAAAATTTGAACACAATAATTTACTTGTTTTGACGTAAAGCCTACGCCCAAGAGCAAAGACTAGAAGATAATTTCATGAGCTAATAAATGCGAATTAACAAAATTAGAAAAAAAAATCTCAAAACTCAAAATCCCAATACACCTAATTAGATCTTGACTAGAACACTTAGGTTGAAACTCTTTCAAATCTCTCAAATTACTTCACTTGCAATTGCTCTCAAAATGTGAATGCCTTCAAATGACCAAATGACTTGGTATTTATCGCTAAAGACCATTTTGACAAACATTTGTTCATTTGAAAGCATCCACATTTTGAGATCAACTACAAGTGAAGCAATATTAGACATTTGAGAGAGTTTATACTTGAATGTTCAAGTGAGGATCCAATTCGGTGTATTAGGTTTTTGGTTTTGAGAGTTTTTTCTTCATATAAAGCATGTTTTCATGGCTTTTCTTTATATATTTTTCTTCCAATGTTTTCCCACAATTTCTTTACTGATGTCTCCCTCATGACAAAGTATTTATGATCTTTAACTAGACGTAAGTGAATAGTACCACATACCTATCTATTGATTTTTGTCCACTCCTCGTGATTTGTCTTCTCAGTCTTTTCTTTAAGAGTAAGCTCCAACTCTTTCTAACATAAGAGATCCATCACCTCATATTGCTGCATACCAAAATTATTGGTACCATTGAATTTGTCCACTTCAAACTTTGCATTAGTCACAGTAGTCATCGCTAATGAAGACAACAATGATGTCTCTATCATCCTTCTTAACCTAAATGACCAATGCCGTCAATAGCTATTAATAAATAGAATGTCTCTCAAGTACAAATCGTCGTCTCTATCGTATGCGTGAATAGTACCATATCTACAAATAATACTATATACGTGAACAGAGTAGTATACTCCAAGTATGAACCTTTGGCTCTAATACCAACTTTTGTGAAAGCGCGGGTTGAGCAGTTATCAATATTATGGTGACTGTGACTTCTGCAGAAATATAAATGTGGTAATAAGAAAATGCAAAAAAATAAATTAAATACAATAATTTATGTGGTTCGGCATAAAATCTACATTCACAGGTAAAGATTGAAGCTAATTTCAGTAATAAATGGGAACTTACAAAATTGGAAAAAAAGCTCTCAGAGCCGAAAACTCCAATACACCTATTTGGATCCTCACTAGAACACTTAAGTAATAGCTCTCTCAAATCTCTCAAATTAATTCACTTGCAATTACTCTCAAAATGTGGATGCCTTCAAATGAACAAATGGATTGGTATTTATAGCCAAAGATCATGCATGCATTTAATTCCTTTGTCCCCAAAAGCTTTGAAAAACGGCAACCAAAATCAACAATTTTGACAAATTCAAGCGGCATCTAGAAAAACCACCACATTTTTCTCCATGCATATGTCAACAAAAACATGCCGCCGATTTTGCTTTTTGAAATTGGCGAGCGATTATTTGACTTTCAACAGCCTCGATAAAGTTTGGCAGAATAATAATATGGCATAACCAACATAACCTGGGCAAAGTTTAGCAAAATAATAATACGGGCAGAACATTTGGCCGTAAAACGATCTACAGAAGGATAGACATTCTCAAATCTCAGCTTATTTCTGTCTTTCCAAATCAAATAAAGCAGGTAATAACTGGTGGTGACCCAAATATTATAAAGTTGAGGACTAATTAATCTGATATTGAAAAATAAACTCCCATAAATCATTAATCTGGAGACTTTAGTACAAGACAAAGCAAGGTCAATAAAATAACTAATAGGAGGAAGAGGATCCGACAACCATCTGTCAATCCAAAAAATGAATAAAGAAGCCATCAGCAATAACACTTTAAGAGACCAGCCTATTAAGAGGAATTAACAAAAAACCGATTGGTGTATAATAAGTTTGTAACAAGCTTTAAGATAGTCAGCATACATAGAAGAATGATTTTTAACACTGCATAAAATCTTTTACAGGCATGCATGATCTTTTTAAAATATCTAGACGACGAAGTCCAAGACCACCCACTGCCTTTAACAAACAAAACTGATCGCAATGAACTAACGCTATCTTCCGAGAACTGTAATCACAAGAAATGAATTTCCGAGACCAGGTATGAAGCTGTTTGATCAAAGATTTAGGCCATAAATAAATCTAGATGCTATAGAGCAAAGGACTGCGGAAAATAGCTTTAACGAGCCCCACTCTACCGGTTTAAACCGTTTTGAGCGATTTGAACTTTATACTATTATCAAGGTATTCATAATATCTTCATTAATAAAATGGTATTCGAAATAGATGGCTTAATTGTCGCCATCTTTCTAAAGGCAATGAATTTCCTTTTCTGTTGTACTTTAAGATAATAAAAGGGTGTTATGGATCATCCAGCAAATCTTGATCATGAGTAACTCCAAGTTTACTGGATGGCATGTGGTGCCTTCAAAGGTACAAACATCCTTCCAAAGAAGCTAGATGGTTAGAGATTATTTCAGTTTTGAAGAGGTAAGCCTCACTATATGTTCTCCTGAATTGATGCAATTGTTTCTTTTATATCCGCAAAAATTGCCCTCCCTATCGAGGTTTCTCTAAAAATTAAATTTTTACTTCAAATATGAGAATAAAAACCTATCTTTAGGAGAACAAAATTGAATGAGGTAAAGTGAAATTTATATTATTAAAGAAGTATTTAATTAAGGGTGGTGATATTTCCACCCCACAAATTCTGCAAATCCACCCCACTTTTAAAAAATAATTACAAAAAATTCTCATTATTTTTAAAAATTTCAAATAAAAAAGAATTCAGAAGAATTAATCAATTAAATCTATTTTAATTTATTTTGTTGTGACTTAGATTTTTTTATTATATTTGACTAATAAGACTGCTTTAACCTAAATTTAAATTGACTATTTTACGCTTAAAGGGTAAAAATACCATAAATTTAATTTAACTTCAACAATTTCTTAATTTCATACAAAATTCATTGTTTCTAAATAGTTAATTTTACTTTATTAATATGATTATTAATTTTTAATTAAACTAACATAATGTCCTTATGAGAAAATTCTCATTAAATTATTAGCCTGTCAAATTAATGTCATTTACATGTAAAATATTGAAAATTATTAGACTTTATTTAAGAAGTGATGGTTGTCGAAGCCATCAAAAATAAATACCTACTCTAAATAAATTGTGTATAGTGATTGAGAAGGGTCGTGTCCACAGAAATCGATAATTATTTAAATCCTTTTTAAAATGTAAATTGCAAAATGGGGGAATTGTTGACAATAATAAAAATCAAATTAAAATAGCAAGAATGCAAATTCAAATTGTAAAAAGCTCTGGTTGAAGGAATTAACTCAGCTTGATTCGACTACTAATCATTGATTCAAATATAAATCATTACTACTTATGAATAGACCGGTTATAGCTACTGAGACCTTCTAATAGCCAATCGCTCCTTAACTAGTCGATAACCAAGGTATGACCATTGGTTATTTCCCTAATCAATAGATAACCCTAGATACGATCATATGATTTAATCAATTGACAGCCTGAAAAATCAGAGAGACCCAAAATCCTAATCAACAAACGCATACGATGGTTCATTTAAATTAGATTGTTTATTCTCATAACACAACGCACTGCTATGTTATTTGTCACAAACATTAAAATCTTCATACGATGAATCCTATAATTGACAATATATTAAGTTGATAATTAAATAGTGGCCAATTATCTAATTAACAAACATAATCATGACAATAATTTAGAGAATAAACAAATACCCGAAAAGCAATAAAATAATTAAAGCATAAGAAAGATCTCACAGTAATGATGAATCAAAGCTTCATTAACCTTCAACTAGAATAATAGGTTTAGTTCTTCATAGAGAGAAGAGAAAAAAAAATTAGATCTAGGGTTTCTTTCTTCTTCCTCTTTCCAAAGTCCCCTCCTCTCTTGTTTTTCACGTCTCCTTCCTCTTATAGAGTTTTTCTAAAAATAAAATACTAACATCTAAAATATTATCTAAATATTAAATTCAAAAGTACAAAAATAACCAAAAAGACAAAACACGTTAAACTAAAAACTGCAGGTCCGTAGTTGACAGCACGCGCCCACGAAATTAAAGCATAAGAAAGATCTCACAGTAATGATGAATCAAAGCTTCATTAACCTTCAACTAGAATAATAGGTTTAGTTCTTCATAGAGAGAAGAGAAAAAAAAATTAGATCTAGGGTTTCTTTCTTCTTCCTCTTTCCAAAGTCCCCTCCTCTCTTGTTTTTCACGTCTCCTTCCTCTTATAGAGTTTTTCTAAAAATAAAATACTAACATCTAAAATATTATCTAAATATTAAATTCAAAAGTACAAAAATAACCAAAAAGACAAAACACGTTAAACTAAAAATTGCAGGTCCGTAGTTGACAGCACGCGACCACGTCTTATCAACAAAATTCTTCTGAAGCTCATAATTTCTCCAGGAGAACAATCATCCTCAAACATGATCTTGTAACTCAATTTTAGTATCAATCAATATAATTGCACCTACAAAAATAAAACACAAGTAAATCACTATTATTAAGTGCAAAACATCAATATTAAAGGAAGTAAATAATGCAAAACTAGTGCATAAATTGCACTCTAACAAGAAGTTAGATTAAAAGTAAAAAAACTAAGTACCTAAAGTATTAGATACAAGAACACATATGTTTTTGGACAAGTGGGTCATTTTATGTCATAAAGCAAAATAATTAAATGGAACTTATATTAAAGCTACTTTAATAGTTAAAAAAAACTAAATAAAAATATAAGAATGATTTAATTGATTAATTATATATAATTTTTTGTTGATTTGTATTTATTAGAAAAAAAATTCTATTTATTAGAAAAAATGTGTATTTATTGCAAATATTTTGTAGAAGTGAGGGGGTTTACGCAAATAATTGGGTGGAAATATCCCCACCCCTTAATTAACTAAAGGAAGATTGTCAATTCCTCCCCTACTGTAATTAATATTTATCATTTGCGCCCTCCTATTTTTATAATAGCCAATAATCCCCCAACAATATAAGTTTACAATATTACCCTTGTTTTAAAATACACTTTTATTCATATTTATTATAGATTAAATAAATCATGTGAATGGAAATTAAAATAAAAAAATTAAGTATAAAAAATAAGAACTATATGTTTTCATGTGAAAAAAATTAATAATAAAATATTTTTCTTATACTTTTTTTATTTTATAAACATTTTCTTATAATAAATATATAAGAAAATTATTATAAAATGATAAAAAAATTGTTCTAAGAAAACTTGAATAATTAATAAATAATTATTATAAAATAAATAATAAAATATTTTCTGATACTTTTTTATATTTAATTTTAAAATATTTTAAAATATTTATTATAAGAAAATGTTTACAAAATAAAAAAGTACATGAAAAAATTTTATTATTAATTTTTTTGTTCACATCAAAGCATATATTTCTTATTTTTAATATTTAATTTTTTTTATTTATTTTCTATTCATATCATTTATTTAATTTATAATAAATATAAATAAAAGTATATTTTAAAATAGACGTAATATTGTAAACTTATGTTGTTATGGGAGTTATTAGTTATTATAAATACAACAGGGAAATAAATGATATATATTAATTACAATAGTGGGGAAATTGATAATCTCCCTTAACTAAATATCATCTTAAAGTATATAAAAACTAAATAAGGTAAAGTAAAATTTACATTATTAAAGAAGTACCAATTAACTAAATATCGTATCAAAGTATACGAATATAAAAATCCAACTTCATACAAATGCTTGCTTAGCTAGAAACATCATATTAACCTATAAAAGATATCAAATTATCAATAAGCCATTAAGCCTCAACTTTTAATTTCTCATAAAGATCATCATTATCATCAACTGAGTCCGCAATCTTGGCTAAAACTCTCTCCCTTATTTGCGGATCTTCTCTTGTAATTTTCAGCTAGGGATTCTCTCAGGCTTTAGTTCTCCAAGAAGAATCCAAAGATGAAGCCGCATTGACAATGTATATCAACAAACATCGATCACCTAAAAAAATATTCTGTTGCGTAAATATACAGTAAATATATATAACGGGTCTTGCTAAGTTATATCATATGTAACGTATATCAACCTAAATTTTTTTAAAAAAAACTTTTACGACTCAATTGTTACTTGTCAAACAACTAAGGTTATAGGACATTACTTTTAGGTCAACTACAAATTACATATAATGTAACTTAGTAGTTACCTTAATGTAGATTTCCCTTTGGGTAGTTAACACTAAGAATGGTATGCTTAAACTCCTAGCACATGTCATATTGAGAATATAAGAAGATGGTTCATTTGAGTTTGACTAAAATGCCCTTGTGGACTTGTGGTACTAATATATTTAACAACAAAATAATGGGGAAATTGATAATCTCCCTTAACTAAATATCATCTTAAAGTATATGAAAACTAAATAAGGTAAAGTAAAATTTACATTATTAAAGAAGTACCAATTAACTAAATATCGTATCAAAGTATACGAATATAAAAATCCAACTTCATACAAATGCTTGCTTAGCTAGAAACATCATATTAACCTATAAAAGATATCAAATTATCAATAAGCCATTAAGCCTCAACTTTTAATTTCTCATAAAGATCATCATTATCATCAACTGAGTCCGCAATCTTGGCTAAAACTCTCTCCCTTATTTGCGGATCTTCTCTTGTAATTTTCAGCTAGGGATTCTCTCAGGCTTTAGTTCTCCAAGAAGAATCCAAAGATGAAGCCGCATTGACAATGTATATCGACAAACATCGATCACCTAAAAAAATATTCCGTTGCGTAAATATACAATAAATATATATAACGGGTCTTGCTAAGTTATATCATATGTAACGTATATCGACCTAAATTTTTTTTTAAAAAATTTTTACGACTCAATTGTTACTTGTCAAACAACTAAGGTTATAGGACATTACTTTTAGGTCAACTACAAATTACATATAATGAAACTTAGTAGTTACCTTAATGTAGATTTCCCTTTGGGTAGTTAACACTAAGAATGGTATGCTTAAACTCCTAGCACATGTCATTTTGAGAATATAAGAAGATGGTTCATTTGAGTTTTACTAAAATGCCCTTGTGGACTTGTGGTACTAATATATTTAACAACAAAATTTAGGACTAATTTTGTAATGTTGTAGCTTTTAAAATAATTACTATTAGATTTGTAGTGGACCTAATCAATTGTGAACAAAATCAACTAAATGTTCAGTAAATTTTATTTCTAAAAGTGTTGGGAGTATCAAAATTAATTATACATATTAAATCTTCTTATTAAATTGTTGTTAGAGTACAAGTGACTAAAATAGACATAATGTTAAGTGAAATTTACTTCAACAAATAGTCATGGATTCTATACTTTATTAAAGTACCAAAAAGTTATTAAGATATATGCTTTAATAGTATAATATCATACACTATTAAACTATATGGCTTAATAGTATTTCCAGACTTTAACGAATCTAAGATTCTAGATTGGAATATATATAATTCACCCTAAATTTTATTAAATATTAAAAAACACATATTAACCCTATCTTGAAACAATGATATTTGCACTATTAGAGAATTATTGATGGAATGGAAAATAGAGAGAAAAAGAATTGGGATAAAGAGCGTGCATGAAAAAAAATCAAAATGATAATAATCTTAAACTTTCTGATTTTATTTGTTAATTAATTAAGGATAATGTTGGTCTTATGTAAAATATGTAACGATATAGTAAATTACCAAAATTAATTATACATATTAAAATTTAAATTTTATTTGATGCTCAAAATCAAATTTTGTCACGAGTGATTTCAAAAAGAAAATTACCAAAAGTAAGTCTTTACTTCGTAAATTACTTTGAAGTCTTAATAGTAATCTCAAATGAGTCCTCAGTCAAGATGGAACAAAAATAAATTTAAATTATTTTAAAAAGTCAGGTCCTCTCGTAAAAAAAAAAAAAAAGTCAGGGTCCCCCTTTAAATTTCGTAATTTCTATCAAAATTTCTGCCGTTCAGATAAGAGTAAAAGTATCTAGGAGCGTATTTGCTGACCGTTGGATGCAAAATATCTCACCGTCCTCCCAGTAACGTACGATGTTCGACTGGCCTTCGACCACAAGGAAGATATTTGGTTTCAAAATTTTGACCGTTCATATAAAGCCACGGATCAAATGGCTGAGTTTTGTTATCCCCAAGTTGGACATAATCAAACTACAAAATACACGTTACTTTTGCAACCACGCTGACGTGGAAACATAGAGTTATGAATCCGTTTTTGTCGATATCATTGTTAATGGCCAAGGGCCAATGTGGTACTTATGTAAAATAATATATAAGCTGTTTTTAGCAGTTCAACCATTTTAAAAATCTCAACCGAAACTTATAGGAAGCGAAAAACCACAATATTTAAGATTTTTCAAATGTATGCAGAGGCAACAAAATCAATCACACTTGTAGGGAAGATTCCCAATTCCAAAGTCAATTTAAAATATTGGAGTATTATTTACCACGACGAAACCAGGAACTCCAGGGGTATTTTGTCTACGTAGCCATGTTGAAAATAATTCAACAAATCGTAAGAAAGATCCAAACTAACAAAAAAGTCCCCTTCTAAGTTTGCCAAATGCTCTGCCTCCTCAGTATCTTTTCCAGCTTCAAAACCATTTCAGAAACACGGCCAAACATTCCTTAGATGGAATCCACCCGATTCCAGTTTCACAAATTGATTTCTTCATCGCTTCCATTGCCTTTTCTGTTTGATCATTCTGAAGATACCCCGTTGCCATAAGATACCACGTCCTCACATCAGGGTTCAGACCCCTTGATTGTGCATTGTTGATAATAGCTTCAGCCTTCCCTAAAAGACCTTTTCTGCAATATGCAGCAATCAAGGGATTTATAACATGGATACAATAATGTGGATTCCCCTTGGGCCAATTCACTTCCTCCAAAATCTTCTCAGCAATTTCCAGGTCGTCAAATTTCAGCACAGAAGGAATGACGGAGCCTGCCACCTTCCAACCGCTCGAGTTCTTTTTGCAGAATTCCCAAACTCTTAAAACATCGTCTTTATTCCCAAATTCCGCGTACTTTGAGATAAGAAAATCATACGGTGGGTATCTGTCTTGTCCACCCGTTGCCAGTCCCTCACATTTCTTTAGCATTGCATAAGTCTTGTCCAGAAACCCAGCTCTTGCATACCTACTTGCTGCGCATAAACTGACAAGTCTACAACAAAATTGGGATTCGATTCCATCATTGTACACTTGCTGCAATAGCATAAACTGACAAGTCTACAACAAAATTGGGATTCGATTCCATCATTGTCACCATCTTCTTAATTCCCTTGCAATCAGAAACAGCTGCATATGCACTCAGACGGATGTAGAATGAATAATCGTTGTAACCAATACCCTTTTCTTCAATTTCCAGCACCATACTTGCAATTTTCTCAAGTTTTCAAGTCTGATAGTAAAGATTAAGCATACAATCGTAAGCCATTGTTTCCCTGTCTAACCCCAAATCCCTTAATGTCTCTGCATGATGGCTTCCGCTTTCTTCACAGACTCTGATTTGTACACAGAATCTAGTTTGTCATAGCAATAAAGCAAAGCAATATAAACCTCGAGAGCCCTTAAGTTTTCTGGAATGTTACTGAAAAAAATTTCTGCTCTTCTATTCCCTTATAATGGAAAATCAAAACCAGTCGAACAGCAATATCACCAGTTGTAAGTTCAAAGTATCTTTTGTTCCACATCGGTATCTGGAGGAAAGAGAGATTATAATAAAAGGATTGCAAAAAATAAAATGAGACGACAAAAGCATGCTAAACTGACAAACAATACCAAACAAGTTTTGCAACTAGATAATTAAAAAAAAATCAATTATCAATAATAGCTCAAATTTCTTATGCTTTCAAGGAAGCTAAATTTGGGAGAACATCAAAACTATTTTACCAGCCAGTCAATTTTCTTGATTGATATAGGTACCCAAGATAACGAGCAAGTCTTAGAAAACAAAAGCAATAAAATATTACAACTAAAATCACACATCTGTGCGTGCTGTGAAATGATGTCGTGTTTGAAGGATCCTTTGAAAAATACACTAATGATGTAGGAAACCAAGCACCCAATTTAATATCAGCTGATTTCGGTTATGTTTATAAAAGGTGAAAATATATAAAATAACATTTGATTCCAATTCCATAATGCAAAATCAATAAAACACAGAGAAGTAAAGACTGATGCAATTGATAACCCAAATGGAAAAAAAAAAACGAAATCTGATGATTTAATAAATACCTCGAGAGCATCCAAGTAACATGCTTTGTTTAGCAACAGATCCATATTGAACTCAATGTCATCTTTGCCTGCGTCGTCTCCCATTTTAGCCATTTCATCGAGCTCCTCAAACACCCAGACTGCCGGGCTTCCGACAGTCCGACTGGGGAGATCTTTTCCGTTGAACCCCAAAAAGCACTTGTTGTTTGGTCTCGTGTTGTTGTTGTTGACAGCCGGGAAGCTCCCAATAAGTTTGCATGACTAAATTGGGTTTTCTTAATCCTGTGCAAAATAGCACCCAACCGTAACATCAGTGCAGCCTACTGAGATATTGTACATGGAAGAAGAAAGTGATAGCCGATTGTTATAAAATATATATCCAAAGGTTTCTTGGGAAAGAAGCAATCAATGACTGTCAGTTATGGGGGTAAATTTGTAATTGTAATCAACGACGGTTTTTAGGGTTTATTATATTTTGTTTTCGATTGAAAAGGCTATAGTTGAACCAAGTCAAATTAAATATCACGTCGAAAGTATTACAATCAGACCTCTACTTATATCATTTGATATATACATCATAATTAGAGCACCACTCATATATTTACAATTAAATTTTTATTGAGATCAACCTACATTAATTCTGTTGTGACACACTTCAAATTAATTACACAATATTTACAATCAGCTATTTATGGTGATTGATCAAAATCAATTTCATTATTGCACAGCCCAACCCAAGTATTGTAATATTTACAGGCGTAAGAGTAGCTGGGATGCACGGGTTAGGTGACAGTGGGCTCAGAGTCAGTTTCATTATAAGCTTCTTCTAATATTTAAGATCTATTTGCTATCATAATAATTTTACTTCGTTGAGATATTTAATATGTATACCAACAGATGTGTAAGTGATCATGTTATATTATTTGATTGGTTCAAGTGAACTTAACTACTCAGTCTTATCATTTCATATCTAAATGATAAACTTATATCTGTGGGTTTATTATCAGTGCAGCCGTGGGTTTCTTTCAAATATTAAAAATCTTTCTCAATTCTAATCTCCCAAATTGCCATCGTAGAACAAAAACACTCAACAAAAGCCAAAAAAATAAAAATAATAATAAATGCTTGATAGAAAGTGGATTAGATTAACAAAAGAAACGAAACATAACATTGCATTTTTCGCCTTGAAAATGGAATTGAAAGGCCCTCTCAATTTGTTTCTCTACCTCTGTTATAACAGGAATGACATTTTCGAAAAAATGATTATAAAATAATGTAATGAAGAATCTCTTTGAATCTAGCTGTTGGAGATCTTCTAATCTAACCTCTCTTTATAATTTATTATGATATTTAATTAGAGCAAAGTTTAGACCAGACTTTACAGATTGTTAACTTTAAACATTCATTGCATACTTTGCTGTTTGTAGGGTGAAGAAAAGAAGTGAAAATATTAATCCTATTACTGTTACACCTCATAAAATATTAAAGGTTTCATAAATACCCAACAAGCTACCAACTCTAGAAACTGGATAAAAAAAATTTACGAGTAACAGTGTTTGGTTTTGAAAATAAAAAATAAAACTGTAAGTTCCCAATTGAAAAAATGAAAAATAAAAACAAATCAGTTGCATATTCTATTGCTTGAAGATTATCAATTAAGAGAATGAATTGGATTCTAGCACATAACTCTCTAGTAAAGATAAGAGAAAATTCTCTTTTTTAAAAAAATACTATTTCATTTAAAGGTATCATAGTGATATTTTGTTAAAGAGAGGCTTAAATATCACTTTAACAAAAATAGAATTATATAGAATGAAGTTCTGTGATAAAGAATTAAATTGGGTGAGATATAATAAGATATAAACAAAAGACTGTTTTGATACATAAAAGAGTATAGAATAAAAATTAATTTTAAAATTTATTAAATGAGTGTAAAAATCAAATGATATTCAAAATTAAATGTAGGGTGCAAATAATTCATTCTAAGATTATCTTTATCGTCTTAATGTTGCACTAATCAGTGTCCTTATAAAAGTCAAAATTCTCTCGAATTTTCATATTAAAATTGATATTTTTTCAATTTTAAAGCACACAATTACAGTACAGTACATCCTGAGGATTATTTATACATGAATTTCTCGTTAAAACACAGACCAGCTGAGTCTACAGCAGAGAAAAGAAACAAAAAGGTAATACCTAGAAATCAGTTAATCTAAATCTATATAATATGGAGACCAAAGCAACAGTTATTGGGAGTTCTCTGGTGGAGCCTTCGATTCTGGAGCTGGCAAATAATCAGCCACTGATCACAGTTCCTCCACGTTATGTTCGCCCTGAGATAGACCATCCCCTGATTCGCAACGACGATTCTTCAACACGACAACTTCCGGTCATTGACATGCACAGGCTGCTCTCTGGGGATGAATCAGAGCTTGAGAAGCTTGAGCATGCATGTAAAGACTGGGGTTTCTTTCAGGTACATAATAATTGAGCAGTGATATTCAGATAATAAAAATACTTACTTGATCGCAAATCATTGCTTTTGTTAGCGTTCTTTCGGCTCTCGGTGTTTTTACCATTTTACATAAAAATCATTTTATTTCCTGAGCTTTAAGTTTCCTATAAGAACCATGTATGGAAAGAACAGCTTGTTTTAATCTGCATATATGCAGTTGATGAATCATGGAGTGAGCAGTTCATTGGTGGAGAAAGTGAAAGAAGGATTCAAGACTTCTTTAATCTTCCAATTGATGAGAAAAAGAAATTTTGGCAGCAGCCAGGGGATATTGAGAGATTTGGGCAGCTTTTTATTACTCTGAGGAGCAGAAGCTTGATTGGGGATACGGCTTTACTATGTTCACTCTCCCAACCCATCTGAGGAAACCCCACTTGTTCCCCAAGTTGCCTCTCCCATTCAGGTTCTATATTTAAATCGTAGAGTTTTGCTACATAGTATATTCTATCATATGATAATTACTGGACTATATATCGTTATTTGCATGCAGAGATGACTTGGAAGTTTACTTAACAGAACTTAAAAATCTTACCTTGAAAATCCTTGACCTAATGGCTAAAGCTCTAAGAATGGATCCCAATGACATGATAGAGTTGTCTGAAAACAGGATGCAATCATTAAGGATGAATTATTATCCTCCTTGTCCGCAACCAGAGCAAGTTCCTGGCTTTAAGCCTCATTCTGATGGCTCCGTACTCACCATCCTCCTTAGGGGTGGGCAAAAAAAGTTGATTAATCAAAAACCGAACCGAACTTCGGTTCGATTTTTTTGCGGTTTTTTTACACCTAAAAAACCGAATTAGTAATATAAAGAAAATAGTAAAACCAGTCGGTTCGGTTTTCGATTTAAAAAAAAAACAGAAAAACCGATCCGAGTATCAAATAAACCAAATAATAATCCGGAATCTTAAACCTAAAGTGAGACAAGTGACTCTAATTCAGCCCCTGAACTCGTGACCTTCAGCCCCTCCCCGAACTCGTCGCTGCTGCTGCCGCTGCTCGGTGCTGCTGCTGCCCCTGAACTCGTCGCTGCTGCTGCCGCTGCTCATCGCTGCTGCTACCGCTGCTCGTCGCTACTGCTGCCCCTGAACTCGTCGCTGCCGCTGCTCGTCGCTGCTGCTGCTGGTTGCCAAGTCTCCGTCGCTGCTGCTCGTCGCCGCAGCCGCTGTCATCTGGAAATATCGTGATCTCCACAAAGCTACAACTTGTGAGTTTGCTATTACTTGGATTTTAATGGTTGGATTTTAATGGTTTCACATGATGATGTGCTCATGCCGAGAGTAAAAACAGTAAAACTTGAAACAGAGTTTAACGCTGTTGGACTTGTGAGTGTTTGCTGTTGGAGTAGATTTAGATGAGCCGAGTTGGTTAGCTTCATAGCTTTTCAATAATTTGCTTTGATTTTTGTGTAATATATGATAATTTTGTGACGATGGTGGTTTATATATGTGATTAAAAGCTAAACTAGTGACCGATAGGTGTAGAAGATTGTTGAAAGAAGAGCTTGTCAAACCTGAACGTGAAGGGGCTCGATCTCATCGTACACTACATGACTTTGCAGAGAGCAATTATTTATCTCATCTTAGCTTTGTGCGAACAAACTCATAGGCAAAAAGGTATAGGGATACACATACCCCATATCCCATAATCCGCAGTTAGTTATTCTTATTACTTCACAGAAAAGAGCATTTTACATTTTCCATTGTGGAGGAAATAAAGCTTGGAACTTGTTGGGTGAAAAAGTTATCTGGAGTTTACCTCATCTTCATTCTCTGTAAGTCAATGTTATTAGGATATGAATTTTTCTATTCTATAGTAGATATTTATTATAATTTCTATTGATAATTTAAAATATTAGAGATGCATGTCTGCAGGGTAAGACATTAGGAAACTTTAATTATGAGCTTGGCTATTCTTTCGCCATTGTTGAATTGGGTGATGACGTGTCTTAAAAGAATCATTACTTATTTGTTTATGTTTTGTCCCTATTTGAAATTGAATTAGTAGTTATTTTTGTGATGTTCATCATTTGCAACCTGGGCAGGGCTTTAGATTGTGATGTTGGAATTGCATGAGAATGAATTCCTGTTCCACAAAATATGAGATAGCTTTCAGTTGAAGTTTCAAGTTCCCAATTCCATGTTGCAATCTATAGATGGTTTGAATTTGGGTTTGATGGATATCCAAGACGCCCATCAAGGTGCCTATTCTTTTGATTAACAGGCTTATTATGTCAGTTTCAATAAGCGTTTCCGTAAATTACTTCCCAGTATTTTAGAGCTCTATCCGACCATCTAAATACCCAACACAACTTATAAAAGTCTCATTGCCTCTCTTCGGAAAATTCACTTCACCTACATTATCCCCCATGACCAATTAGTAATCATGTGCATATATGTACACACAAATTAAAGCATTAAAGAAAAGAAATTATTTAGAGGTATCTAGTACCATGGAAGAGGTTGTGGAGCAAGCCAAAGATGCCATTATTGTGAGATAGCAAATTGAGAATATATTCCAAAACATACCCAGTGAGGAGTAATTGGGATGTTATGTGTTATTTGAACATGTTATGTGTTATTGAACATTGTTTGAGACATATTTTGATTTTTTGTTTGTTAATTTTTGATGTTTGTGGTAGATTTATTAATTTAAGGTTTTAAATTTAAAAAAGCCCAAAATAGGCCCATAATCGAAATAATCGAACCGAACCGAATCGAATTATTTCAATTAATCGAGTATTTGATTATTTCGGTAATTTGATTAATCGCGATTATGATTTTAAAATAATCGTAATCGAACGATTATGAAAAATTTAGTAAAAAACCGAACCGAACCGAACCGCGCCCACCCCTAATCCTCCTCCAAATCAATGAGATGGATGGTCTCCAAATTAAGAAAGATGGAAAATGGGTTGCTGTTAAACCCCTTCCTGATGCCTTTATATTCAACATTGGTGACGTTTTAGAGGTAACACTGGTCATTTTCTATAGCCTATTAGAAGTAACGCTATGTCTCTACATAGTTTCTATCTCTAGTAATGTTAAGTGACATCTAACGTGTCTTTTATTGGTAAGTAGAGTAGAATCATTGTATAATTTGTATTAATAATAGAAAATAAAGTCTACTAACAGCAAATCTATAATAAGAAATAATTGGTGACACGTCGCTTGCAATAAAAACTAAGCTGTTAGCATAGGATATGTAGTTGATGACTAGTTTCATCTAATTTTTTCCTCCCCTTGATTATACTCTCTAACTTTTTTTTTTTAGGTTCAATTTATGATCCTGTAGATTTTTAGCAATGGAACCTATCGTGATATTGAACATCGTGTGACTGTAAACTTAATGAAGGAAATGTTATCTTTCACTACATTTTACAGCCTAAAATTAGATGGAGAATTGGGTCTAGCACTAAGTCTTATAAAATTTCCATGCGGATACACTTTAAAACCGCGGGGTTTAAAAGAATTAGTTTTTAAATCTTTTAAACCTCACAGTTTTATAGTTCATTCACAAACTATTTTTTTTTAAATCACACAGTTTATTTAAACCACACAGTTTAAAATTGTGATCGCATTAATAAAAATACGGGTGTCCGCACCTGAGAATAAATTTTATTGAATATTGATAAATTAAAAATAAAGTCATGAAACATATACTAAGGTGGCGTTTGTTTTTTAACTTAATAACTTAAAGTGACTTAACTTAATTAATTAAGTTAATTAGAGGTGTTTGTTTTTATAACTTAATGAGACTTTTTAGATAATTTTGACTTAATAAAATAAGCTAATTTTTTTTTGGCTTTTTACTTCATGGAAAAATCTAAATTAAGTCAATTACTTGCTAATGTAAAAAATATCCATGTTTTATAATTTATTTTTCACGTCTATCCCAAAACTTACCCATAGATATTTACCCCACATAAAAATATCTCTGTTTTTTCTTTCTTATATTATATACGATAAAATTTGAAATTTATGGTATTTTATATATTAAAATTCTAAAATAATTATGTATTCACTTGAATATAGTTTTACTTATAAATGTTAAAATATTATGGTATTTAATATATTATTTATTTGACATTCAAATTTAATAAGGATACAAATGTAAAAATAATCGAACGATTATGAAAAATTTAGTAAAAAACCGAACCGAACCGAACCGCGCCCACCCCTAATCCTCCTCCAAATCAATGAGATGGATGGTCTCCAAATTAAGAAAGATGGAAAATGGGTTGCTGTTAAACCCCTTCCTGATGCCTTTATATTCAACATTGGTGACGTTTTAGAGGTAACACTGGTCATTTTCTATAGCCTATTAGAAGTAACGCTATGTCTCTACATAGTTTCTATCTCTAGTAATGTTAAGTGACATCTAACGTGTCTTTTATTGGTAAGTAGAGTAGAATCATTGTATAATTTGTATTAATAATAGAAAATAAAGTCTACTAACAGCAAATCTATAATAAGAAATAATTGGTGACACGTCGCTTGCAATAAAAACTAAGCTGTTAGCATAGGATATGTAGTTGATGACTAGTTTCATCTAATTTTTTCCTCCCCTTGATTATACTCTCTAAATTTTTTTTTTTAGGTTCAATTTATGATCCTGTAGATTTTTAGCAATGGAACCTATCGTGATATTGAACATCGTGTGACTGTAAACTTAATGAAGGAAATGTTATCTTTCACTACATTTTACAGCCTAAAATTAGATGGAGAATTGGGTCTAGCACTAAGTCTTATAAAATTTCCATGCGGATACACTTTAAAACCGCGGGGTTTAAAAGAATTAGTTTTTAAATCTTTTAAACCTCACAGTTTTATAGTTCATTCACAAACTATTTTTTTTTAAATCACACAGTTTATTTAAACCACACAGTTTAAAATTGTGATCGCATTAATAAAAATACGGGCGTCCGCACCTGAGAATAAATTTTATTGAATATTGATAAATTAAAAATAAAGTCATGAAACATATACTAAGGTGGCGTTTGTTTTTTAACTTAATAACTTAAAGTGACTTAACTTAATTAATTAAGTTAATTAGAGGTGTTTGTTTTTATAACTTAATGAGACTTTTTAGATAATTTTGACTTAATAAAATAAGCTAATTTTTTTTTTGGCTTTTTACTTCATGGAAAAATCTAAATTAAGTCAATTACTTGCTAATGTAAAAAATATCCATGTTTTATAATTTATTTTTCACGTCTATCCCAAAACTTACCCATAGATATTTACCCCACATAAAAATATCTCTGTTTTTTCTTTCTTATATTATATACGATAAAATTTGAAATTTATGGTATTTTATATATTAAAATTCTAAAATAATTATGTATTCACTTGAATATAGTTTTACTTATAAATGTTAAAATATTGTGGTATTTAATATATTATTTATTTGACATTCAAATTTAATAAGGATACAAATGTAAAGTACATATTTTCAGCTTTTTA
The DNA here is from genome assembly GCA_002013955.2 of Citrus medica. NCBI lineage: Eukaryota > Viridiplantae > Streptophyta > Magnoliopsida > Sapindales > Rutaceae > Citrus > Citrus medica. The sequence continues at coordinate 292,226 of MKYO02007564.1, forward strand.
AGTTGAAAAAAATAAACAACTTAATACTTATTTTTTGAGATTCAGACGAAAAAACAAACATATTATTCATATTCAGACATTCGGACCTATTCAGAATTCAGACTAATTCAACTCTATTCAGATTTCAGACAAAAAAACAAATGCCACCTAAATGTTGATCTTGTAGCAATGATATTTGCAGTATTGGAGAATTATTGATGGAATAGAAAAACAAAAGAAGAAGAATTGGGGTAGAGATCGTGCATAAAGAAAAAAATGAATAAAATAATAGTGGTCTTAAATTTTTTAATTTTATTTCTTAATTAATTAAGGATAATTTTTGTTTTATGTAATAATATATTTAAAATTTTTTAAGTATAAAATTTGTTCTCAAAATTAAAGTTATCAATAATTTTAAGAAAATTACCAAACAAAATTAAATTTTAATATTTTAAAATTACTTTTGAATAAAATATTAATCTTAAATGAGCCCTTATTCAATTACCAGGATAAAACAAAAATGAATTTAAATTTAAAGGACTTAAATTATAATGTAGTTTAAAAGGTCACGGTCCCCTTCTAAAATTCGTGATTTCTACCAACGATGCGGACCGATCAACTATGAAATATCCCAATAGTTTCGTAACTTCTATGATTGGGCACGCGAACTTGATAGTAGGGATGGCAATTGTACCTGCAAACCCGCAAACCCACCCAAACCTACCCGCCAAAACCCGTCCGCTGCGGGTAATTTTATCTGTTGCGGATGAGTTTAGTATTATAAACTAAAACTAGCACATAGATACGGATGGGTTTGGTATTAACCTTATTTCCAGTGGATACCCGCATGGATATCCACCAAACCCACAATATTTTTTTCAAATATTTTTAATTTAATTTTAATCTAAAAATGTATAAAGAAAATAATGTTTTTATTCAAATTACCAAATAGCCAAAGGTTCAAAGTTGTGTATGTGTGTACGTGACCCATCTCTCATTCTAAAGTCATAACCTAAAGAAAACTAAAGACATTTCCCTTCGAATTAGTATTTGAAAATATTAATCTTAATTATTATTATAGGCATTGTGTTGGATGGGTGCTTATGGTGGTGAATGAAATGAATATTTTCTCTCGGATCTTGTTTTAAATGATAATATGAAATGTAATTATTATTTTTAGATACTAGTTTGTATTTTTTAAATGGATTTGTGTAATTAATACTTAAATTTGAGAATTTGTGTTGGATTGATGTTGAAATTTTAATTTTTTATTTACATTGTTTAAATATAAAATTGAGTATATTATATGAAATTTGAGGTTATTATTATAAATTTATATATTAAACATTTTTTATTTTAAATACGGAAACCTGTAAAAAATCCACCGGGTATCATTGCGGGTTTGGTAATTGTTAAAACCCGTTGAGGGTGGGTTTTTTTAAAAAAATTAAAACCCGCTGCAGGTTGCGGGTGGGTTTGGTAATTTAAATTTTGTGCGGGTTTGGGTTTGGTAATGGCAAACCCGCTGCGGGCGGTGCCCATTGCCATCCCTACTTAACATGCATTGTCATTGTTGTATATTTGTCTATATTTAATTTACGATTTTACGACGTAACACTTGGAAAAACAAAAACAAAAAATTCGTGTACACAAGTTTGCGTGGTCAGCCTGGTTTTATATTTCAAAATGCCAGTTTTGTGGGATTAGTACGAATCTAAAGATAAACCACACAATGTGACACTACATGGATAAGAATACTATTCTACTGTGAAATCTTAGCTTACCTTAGCTTTAATTGAACGAACGTTTGGGATAGACAAATGATATTTGAACGCTATAATGGCATTAGGATATAATACAAGTGATGGTAGGTTGCGTAAATGATCCGCACCATTTTAGTGTGCCACAAAATTATGATTTATTGAATAATAATATTATAGAGTGATGTTATTTGTACCCTAAATTTTATTTTAAAGACTGTAATTTTTAATAAAAATATTATTACAAAAACTCCTCCAATATCATTTACTAATTATAAAGACAATTCAATTTAAGTTAATAGAATATGATTACTCTTCACACCATTGAACGCACATTCAATTCAATAATCCAATTACAAAACCCTGTAACTTTCTTTAACAATAAATCTAATTTATCAATCGTAAAAGAAAATATTAAGGGTTTAATAAATAACCAACAAGCTACCAACAATAGCAATTGAAAAACAATTTTTGTTTATGCGGAAAAAATGAGTAACATTATTTTGATTTAATAATTTAAAAATAAAACTGTACGTTTCAAAACCCCAAAAAGAAAAAGGAAAAATAATAAGAAATCAGCTGCATATTGCTGCTGCTTCAAAATTATCAATTGGAAATACAAACTTGACTCCAGTCTATAACTCTCTGGTAAAATTAAGAGACATTTCTCTTTTGACGGAAGTTTATTTCATTCAAAGAGATGAGAGTCATTTTTTTTTTCAAGAGATTTGAATAGCTTTAACAATAATAGAATTACATAGAATAAAGTTCTTTAGGCAATAAAGAATTAAATTGGGTGAGACGTAAGATATAAATGGAGGACTATTTTGGTATTTAAAAGAATGTGCTCAATAAAATCAATTTTTAAAATTTATTAAATGAGAACGAGTGTATAGAATAAGTGATATTGTAAAATCTAGATTTCAAATAGCCCCATATTAAGTCATCGTTTTTCTTTTTATTTTAAATTTGAAATAGGTTTGAATGTTACTAAAGTTTGAATGGCTTTGAATGCTTAAGCTAGAATAATATGTTTGGTTTTTATTTTTTGGCATATGAGTGTAAGTGGTAAGTTGTTTGTATTTCTACACTTATGAGTAGCTTAAATAGATATGTATTCATAGTGCTTTCTAGTACAATAGTTTTTATATGTTATAAATATTTACAAGAAAAATAATTGATATATAATTTATGAAAAATAATTTTGGTAACATTAATTTTTACAATTTAGCATAATATTTATACATAAAAAAGTTGTTATCTATTAATAAAAGATTTTTTAAAAAAATATAATTGAATGTATGTTAAATACTTAATATGTAGTAAAATTTCTTATCTATTGCCGCTGGAAGAGGGGTATGATCTCTGCTGGAAGTCTTACTGTTAGAATATTTCCATTAATCTTTCGAAGTTTTGTTGGGTAACTTGGCTTGATGGCTAGAATTTGAATTGCTTTTCTTGGAGTTTAATTGGGATTTAACTATTGTTTTATATTTTAGATTTTTTTATATTTGGGATGTTTTATTAAGTATTGGTGGTGACGACATTGAATATTAGATGTATTTGTTTTGAAATTAATTTGTTGGATTGAATGGAGGTTAATTAATATTAATTGCTTTTAGTTTTTTTGACGATATTCATTTTTATTAGTTAATTAAATTTGTAATCAGGAATTCACAAATAAATTATAATCACAATAGAATTTTTTTTAAAAAAAAATTGACTTTATGATGGGAAATAATCATCATAATGTTTGTCATAAAACATTTTGAGCCAAAATTCAATAATAAATTTACAAATGATAATTTAATTTCCCACCAAAAATTTAAAAAAATAGCCCAAAAATTTATATAAATTCAAATTTTAATTTAATTATTTTTCTCATTAAGATATTGTGTGACGTATATATAACTATAAAATACTATCATGAACTATAAAATACTATCATGAATTCATGATGGAAAATATTTTTTCATAAATTAATGACAGTGAAATAGATAACAAATGAACTGTCTGTCATGCACTCCCTTTTACAATAGTTATTCCCCGTCATCTATTACCTGTTTTCTTGTTGTGAAAATAGATATAACTTTAAATTATCTTCTTTTGTTTGAAGTATATTTAATAATGTTTAGACATGTATTTTTCTCTTTAAAACAAGTAAAATTGCATAAAGTGAAAAAAGAACTCTATAAATTTGTTATATAAAAAATATGATTAAAATTCATACTAATACATAACTTAGATAAAATAAAAAAGTAGTATGTATTACATTCGTATTAAACTTGATGCAATAAACTCCATAACTATAATATATATATATATATATATATAGAGAGAGAGAGAGAGAGAGAGAGAGAGAGAGAGAGAGAGAGAGAGAGAGAGAGAGAGAGAGAGAGAGAGAGAGAGAGAGAGAGAGAGAGAGAGAGAGAGAACCATGGTTGTAAATTTAATTTTAAAAGTTATGGTTAATTTTCATGTAAAATTGTTCAAAGTTAAAAATAATAATTTGCATAATTATATACATACGTTTTTTAATCTTATAATAGAAAATTAAAGTAAAACATAAAAAAAATACAAACTTACTAGGTCAAAACTTTGATACTAGAGAGAATATATAATAGTTGTATCGGTAATTTGATTGTGGTGGTAATGTGATATCTAATGGCTTATTATTATGGTGTATGAGAAAGTAAGACAATTATTTTTTTAATTAAAGTATTAAGGCTATAATAGGAACTTTAAAAAGGTATGATAGTTTATTTAAAAAGCTGCTTATGAAAAGTAACTCTCTACTTACTTTTAAAAGTTATTGTCAAAATGGAGAAAATTATTAAATAAGCAGCTTTTACAAAATTTACCAAACATTATTTTTGTCACAAATTACAAAATAAGTTGCTTATTGAGTTTCAACCTCAATTCCAAACGGGGCATATATTATTAAGTCAGCACTAGTTAGTCATTTAGGTGCAACAAGCAGTTTCTATTAGAAAATTCTGGTACAAGTGGCAGAGGGAAAGAAGTAATAGAGTAATAGGATTCTCATATAACTAATTATCACTACATTATTGAAGTCCAAAAAGCTATTAAGCTATATGGCATGATAACTTTTCCGAACTTTAATAAATCCATGTTTTAGATTGGAATGTGCGTATATAATTCACCTTAAATTTTATTAAATATTTAAAAACACATATTAACCTAAGTGTTGATCTTGAAACAATAATATTTACATTATTACAAAATTCTTGATGGAATGGAAAATAGAAAGAAGAAGAATTGGGGTAAAGAGCGTGCACGAAGAAAAAAAAAAGAAAATCAAAATAATAACGATCTTAAATTTTCTAATTTTATTTGTTAACTAATTAAAAATAATTTTGTTTCATGAAAATGTGTAACAATATATGCGGAATTATGTTAAGTATAAAATTGATTCTTAAATTCAAAATTTGTGGTGATTTTAAAATTTTTTTTATCAAAATTAAATTTTTTAGTTAAAAAATTATCAAAATTAAATTTTAACTTTTATAAGTGACTTTAGAGTCTCAATAGTAAATCTTAAATGAGTCCTTAGTCAAGATGAAACAAAAACAAATGTAAATTATTTTAAAAAGTCAGGGTGCCCCTTAAATTTCGTAATTTCTACCAACGACAAGGACCGATCAACAAAACAAAAAATCCCAAAAATTTCGTAATTTCAAGATTGGGGACGTGAACTTGATAGCGATAGTTGTCCATTTTGTCATTGTTGTATGCCTGTCTGTATCTATTTTACTACTGTATGCTCAATTCAATAATTAGGGTACACAATTTTCTGTGGCCAGCCTGGTTTCATCATTCAAAATGCCAATTTAGTCGTATTAGTACCAATTCAAAAATTAATCACGCAAATGCGAGAAGAGATGGATACGAATACTAACCAAGTCAATAACAATCCTTTGGCATTCTGATCTTATCTGAGCTTTAGTTAGGGGAGCGTTGACAGAGACAAATGATATTTAAACACTACAGTGACATTAAGATATGACTGACGTGATAGTACTGCATGCAAACAAACAGTACATACCATTTTGGTCTGCCATAGTGTTATCGTTCAATGAACAATAACATTATGGGTGGAACGTTATTGCAAAAGATACGAATTCTAAATGGATACGAATACTAACGAAGTCGATAACAATCCTTTCGCATTCTGATCTCATATGAGCTTTAGTTAGAGGAGCGTTGACAGTGACAAATGAAATTACAGTTGCACCTCATAAAAAATTAGAAGTTTCATAAATACCCAACAAGCTACCAACTATAGAAGCTGAATAAAAAAAATAGAAATTTACGAGTAACATTATTTTGTTTAAAAAAAAAAACTGTAAGTTCCGATTAAAAAAAATGAAAAAGAAAAAAAAATCAGTTGCTTATTACTATTGCTTGAAGATTATCAATGAAGAACATGAATTGGATTCTAATATATAACTCTCTAGTAAAGATAAGAGAAAATTCTCTTTTTTTTAAAAAATATATATATAATTTCATTTAAAGACATCATAGTGATATTTTGTTAAACAGAAAAAAAAAAATATATATAATTTCATTTAAAGACATCATAGTGATATTTTGTTAAACAGAGACTTAAATATCTTGTTAACAATAATAGACTTATTTAGAATGAAGTTCTTTGATAAAGAATTAGATTGGGTGAGATAATAATCATATATAAATAAAAGACTGTTTTGGTATATAAAAGAACGTATAGAATAAAAATTAATTTTTAAAATTTATTAACTGAGTGTAAAAAATCAAATGATATTCAAAATTAAATTTAGAGTGTAAATAATTCCATTATAAAATTAATTTTATTGTCTTAATGTTGCACTGATTAGTGTCCTTTAATAAAAGTCAAAATTCTCTCGAATTTTCACGATAAAATTAATATTTCACTCCACCCAGTTACAGTACAGTACATCTAGAGGACTATTTATATATGAGTTCCTTGTCAAAACACAAACCAGCTGAGTCTGCAGAAGAGTAGAAGAAAACCAAAAGGTAATAGCTAGAAATCAGTTAATCTAAATCTATATAACATGGAGGCAAAAACAACAGTTATTGGGAGTTCCCTCGTGGATCCTTCGATTCTGGAGCTGGCAAATAATCAGCCACTGACAACTGTTCCGCCACGTTATGTTCGCCCTGAGATAGACCATCCCCTGATTCGCAGCCACGATTCTTCAGCACAACAACTTCCAGTCATTGACATGCACAAGTTGCTCTCTGGGGATGGCTCAGAACTTGAGAAGCTTGACCACGCATGTAAAGAGTGGGGTTTCTTTCAGGTACATAATAATTGAGCAGTGATATTCATATAATAAAAATACTTAATTGATTGCACATCATTGCTTTTGTTAGCGTTTTTTCAGCTCTCAGTGTTTTTACATTTTCCATAAAAATCATTTTATTTCCTGAGCTTTAAGTTTCCTATATGAACCATGCATGTAAAGACTGGGGTTTCTTTCAGGTACATAACAATTTAGCAGTGATATTCAGATAATAAAAATTAGACAAAACGTTTACAAAAAACAAAGTAAATCAGTACCGGATTAGTCACTTGATTGTAAACCCATTAAACAGACACTAATTTATCGTTGTTTTTGTCAGCATTTTATCAGGTCTCCGTTTCTTTAGCTTTTTCCATAAAAATCATTTTGTTTCCAGAACTTCAAATTTTCCTTTATGAACCATGTATATATGGAAAGAACATCTTGCTTTACTTTGTATATATGCAGTTGATGAATCACGGAGTGAGCAGTTCATTGGTGGAGAAAGTGAAAGCAGAGATTCAAGAATTCTTTAATCTTCCAATTGATGAGAAAAAGAAGTTTTGGCAGCAGCCAGGAGATATTGAGGGATTTGGGCAGCTCTTTATTACGTCTGAAGAGCAGAAGCTTGATTGGGGATACGGCTTTACTATGTTCACTCTCCCAACCCATCTGAGGAAACCCCACTTGTTCCCCAAGTTGCCTCTTCCATTCAGGTTCTGTACTTAAATTTTAGACTTTTCTTATATAGTATATTCTATCTTATGTTAATTACTGGGCTATATAGTATTATTTGCATGCAGAGATGACTTGGAAGTTTACTTAACGGAACTTAAAAATCTTACCTTGAGAATCCTTGACCTAATGGCTAAAGCTCTAAGAATGGATCCCAATGACATGAAAGAGCTGTTTGAAAACGGGATGCAATCATTAAGGATGAATTATTATCCTCCTTGTCCGCAACCAGAGCAAGTTCTCGGCTTTAAGCCTCATTCTGATGGCTCCGTACTCACCATCCTTCTCCAAATCAATGAGATGAATGGTCTCCAAATTAAGAAAGATGGAAAATGGTTTGCCGTTAAACCCCTTCCTGATGCCTTCATAGTCAACGTTGGTGACGTTTTAGAGGTAACACTTGTCTTTTTCTACAGCCTATGATAAGTAACGCTCTGTCTCTACGTAGTTTGTATCTCTAGTAATATTACGTGACATCTGACGTATCTTTTATTAGTAAGTAGAGTAGAATTATTGTATAATTTGTATTAATAATAGAAAATAAAGTCAACTAAATGCGAATCTAGAAATAATTGGTGACGCGTATAATTCATCTAATGTGGAATAAAAACTAAGTTAGATGACTAGTTTCATCTAATTTCTTCCTCCTCTTGATTATACTCGCTAACTTTTTTTTTTTTGGTTCAATTTATGATCCTGCAGATTTTTAGTAATGGAACTTATCGTAGTATTGAGCATCGTGCGACTGTAAACTCAATGAAGGAAAGGTTATCTTTTGGTACATTTTATAGCCCAAAATTAGATGGAGAATTGGGTCCAGCACTGAGCCTTATTACTCCAAAGACTCCAGCATTATTTAAGAGGATAAGTGTGGTAGATCACTTGAAAAGATTCTTTTCAAGCGAGCTGCGTGGAAAGTCATTTATTGATTTCTTGAGGATTCAAAATTAGGCGGTTAAAAGTTGTTGATTGTTTTGAATTACATGATAAGATTATGTGGAGTCCATTCCAATAAAATGAGTGAATTAATTATTAAGTTGTGAACTTTAAATTTTATTACACACACACATATGTTTACCTTAAATTTTATTGAATATTGATAAATTAAAAAATAGTCGGGAAACACATACTAAGTGTTGATCTTGCAGCACTGATATTTGCAGTATTTGAGAATTATTGATGGAATAGAAAAACAAAAGAAGAAGAATTGGGGTAGAAAGCGTGCATGAAGAAAAAAATGAATAAAAATCATAGTGATCTTGAATTTTTTTATTTTATTTCTTAATTAATTAAGAATAATTTTGGTTTTATGTAAGAATATATTTAAAATTGTATTAAGTATAAAATTTGTTCTCAAAATTAGATTTACCAACAATAATTTTAAAAAAATTACCAAACAAAACTTAAATTTTGGTATTTTAAAATTATTTTTACGTCAAAATAGTAATCCCAAATGAGTGCTTATTCAATTACTTGGATAAAACAAAAATGAATTTAAATTTAAAGGACTTAAATTAATAATGCATTTTGAAAAGCCATGATCCTCTTCTAAATTTTGTGATTTCTACCAACGATGCGGACCGATCAACAATAAAATATCCATTAGTTTCGTAAGTTTTATGATTGAGCATGTGAACTTGATAGGCGCAGTTGTCTATTTTGTCATTGTTTTATATTTGTCTATATCTAATTTGCTGTTTTACGACGTAACACTCGTGGAGGAAAAAACCCAAACAAAATCGAGTACACAAGTTTGTGTGGTCAGCCTGGTTTTATATTTCAAAATGCCAATCTAGTGGGATTAGTACCAATCTAAAGATAAACCACACAATGTGACACTACATGGATAAGACTACTATTCCACTGTGAAATCTATAATGGCATTAGGATATGATACAAGTGATAGTAGGATTATTTTGGGTAAGACTCATTTTCTTAATAAAGAATTAAATTGGGTGAGATGTAAGATATAAATGGAGGATTATTTTGGTATTTAAAAGAATGTGCTCAATAAAATCAATTTTTAAAATTTATTAAATGAGAATGAGAATACAGAATAAAGTGGTATTCAAAGTAAAATCTAGATTGCAAATAGCCCAACATTAAGTTGGCGTTCTTTTTTTTTTTTTTTTATTTTAAATCTCAAATAGGTATGAATGTTGCTAAAGCTTGAAAGGGTCTGAATGTTGCTAAAGCTTGAAAGGGTCTGAATGACTGTGTGAGAATAATATATTTGTTTTTTATTTTTTGACATCTAGGTGTAAGTGGTAAGTTATTTGTACTTATTAAACTCAAAACATTTTAAATCTAATATTTTTACACTGATGACCTTGAAAGTGTTATATATACTTGAAGCTTAAACAAATATATATTTATGGTGTTTTCTAGTACAATAGTTTTTATATGTTATAAATATTTACAAGGGAAGTAACTCATATATAATTTATGAAAAATAATTTTGATAACATTAATTTTTACAATTTAACATAATATTTATACATAAAAAAGCTGTTACCTAATTATAAAATAATTTAAAATTCAAAATGAATTTATTTTAAATACTTAATACGAAGTAAATTTTGATATCAAGAAAATTTGTGATATGACATCCAATAGGTAAGTAGAAAATAAATACATCTAATGAGGGTATTTGGGAGAAAAAAAGTTGAGTTTCCATTCAAACATTTTATTAATTCCGATAAAAGTGAAATTTTACTTTTTTTTTTATTCAGATAAAAATATCTAATAATAAAACTTTTAGATACAAAGGCAAACAAGTCAAAATATCAAAACATCTTAAATTAAGCCCAATTAAGACTTTAGATATAAAAACAAATAAACCCTAACATTATTTCAATTGTCTTAATGTTGAATGGTGTACCCTTTAATAAATGGAATGGGATCTTCTCTTGATCTAAACTAGGGCTGGATATAAATCGAGTTTGGATCAACCCGATCTAATTTTTGGATTGAATCGAATTAAACCAATTTGAATATATTCAAATCGAATCGAATAAAAACTTCAGGTAAAAAATTTAGGTCAATTGGATGATTAATCGAATTTTACCTAATATATCATATCAAATTTTGCCGATAAAAGAAAAGAATTGTTGGAAAAAAATTAAACTGAAACCCAGTCCAAATATTTATGGTACAACAAGAAGAAATTAATACAATATCTTAGGGATAAATTAAATCTTTTAGGTTTCTTACAAGGGAAACCATTTAGCGGTGGAGAGCTGCAGATCGGAGTGCAGCAGCAATCGTGGTGGCGAATGGATCAACCAGCAGCAGCAGTCGTGGTACATGACAGCAGAATGCATAGGCATGTTACGGATCGCATTAGGGCTGCTTTGCTCTGCCACGACTGCCGTCTGCCATGCTATGTTTGGTGAGTGCCGCCGGCTGCCACTGCGTATATGACTATGTGTGGTGTGCTGCCCCTATGTTGTGTTGTGTTGTGCGTGTGAAGTGCCATTGTGCTCGGTGTGTGAAAAGGATACCACGATGTTCGCTTGTTTGTACTTTGTGCTTGTAAATTAAAATGATCAATTAGGTTAGCTCATTTTTTCTTTTTTTTTTGTAAGGGACCAACCCGATTGGATTTTCAGAGCGGATTGGGTTTAATCCAATCCGATCACAATCTAATCGGGTTTGTTTCTACCACCGATTGGATTAGGTTAATAATTCGATCCGAACTGAACCCGATGTTTTTTGGATTAGTTGAGTCGAATCGGATTATTTATCTAGCCCTAATCTAAACTCTACTGACGTTTTAAAGATCTCCAGTCATATATCATTTAGTAATAATGTATGAATAAAATTTAACTTCTTTATTTTTTTAATTCATTATCTACAAATCTACACCTAAATTATTTGCTCTACATATGATCATATCAAGACAGAAGTCAGGATCCTCTTGAATTTTTATAACAAAATTATTATTTTATTACACCTAAGTGGATCACAGTACATCCAAAGGACTATTTATATATGAGTTTCTTGTTAAAACACAACCCAACTAAGTCTGGTGGGGAGAGAGAGAGAAAAAAAAAAGAAAGAAATAGCTAGAAACCAGATAATCCAAATCTATATAATATGGAGGCAGAATCGACAGCTATTGGGAGTTCTCTCGTGGAGCCTTCGATTCTGGAGCTGGCAAATAATAAGCCACTGATCACAGTTCCTCCACGTTATGTTCGCCCTGAGATAGACCATCCCCTGATTCGCAGCGACGATTCTTCAGCACAACAATTTCCAGTCATTGACATGCACAAGTTGCTCTCTGGAGATGACTCAGAGCTTGAGAAGCTTGACCGTGCATGCAAAGAGTGGGGTTTCTTTCAGGTAAATAATAATTTAGCAGTGAAATTCAGATAATCATAATTAGACAAAACGTTGACAAAAAAGAAAGTAAATCAGTACCGGATTACTCACTTGATTGTAAACACTGTAAACAGACGCTAACTTATCATTGTTTTTGTTAGCATTTTATCAGCTCTCCGTTTCTTTAGCTTTTTCCATAAAAATCATTTTGTTTCCTGAACTTCAAAATTTCCTTTATGAACCACGTGTATATGGAAAGGACATTTTCCTTTAATTTGCATATATGCAGTTGATGAATCATGGAATGAGCAGTTCATTGGTGGAGAAAGTGAGAGTAGAGATTCAAGACTTCTTTAATCTTCCAATTGATGAGAAAACGAAGTTTTGGCAACAACCAGGAGATATTGAGGGATTTGGGCAGCTCTTTATTGCGTCTGAAGAGCAGAAACTTGATTGGGCATATGGCTTTACTTTGATCTCTTTCCCAACTCATCTGAGGAAACCCCACTTGTTCCCCAAGTTGCCTCTTCCATTCAGGTTCTATATTTGAAGCGTATAGTTTTGCTATATGGTATATTCTATCTTGTGATAATTACTGGACTATATATCGTTATTTGCATGCAGAGATGATTTGGAAGTTTACTCGACAGAACTTAAAAATCTTGCCCTGAAAATCCTTGACCAAATGGCCAAAGCTCTACGAATGGATCCCAATGATATGAAAGAGATGTTTGGAAACGGAAGGCAATCATTAAGGATGAATTATTATNCTATTTGCATGCAGAGATGATTTGGAAGTTTACTCGACAGAACTAAAAAATCTTGCCCTGAAAATCCTTGACCAAATGGCCAAAGCTCTACGAATGGATCCCAATGATATGAAAGAGATGTTTGGAAACGGAAGGCAATCATTAAGGATGAATTATTATCCTCCTTGTCCGAAACCAGAACAAGTTCTTGGCTTTAAGCCTCATTCTGATGGCGCCGCACTCACCATCCTCCTCCAAATCAATGAGATGGATGGTCTCCAAATTAAGAAAGATGGAAAATGGGTTGCAGTTAAACCCCTTCCTAATGCCTTTATAGTCAATATTGGTGACGCTTTAGAGGTAACACTTGTCGTTTTCTATAGCGTATGATGACTAATGCTATATTCTACGCAGTTTGTATCTCTAGTAATGTTATGTGACATCTGACCTTCATTGTAAGTGGAGTAGAATTATTATATAATTTGTGTTAATGATATAATGATAGAAAATAAAGTCATCTAACACCGAATTCATAAGAAAAAAAAAAGGGTTACCTTGCTTGCGATAAAAATGATGTTGTTAGGATGGGATATGTAGATGATAACTGGTTTCATATATTTATGTTATTTTTTAATTTATTTACTTTATGTGTTTATAGATTTTTACCAATGGAACTTATCGTAGTATCGAGCATCGTGCGACTGTAAACTCAGTGAAGGAAAGGTTATCTTTTGCTACATTTTACAGTCCGAAATTAGATGGAGAATTGGGTCCAGCACCAAGTCTTATTACTTCGAAGACTCCAGCGTTGTTTAAAAGAATAAGTGTGGTAGATTACTGGAAAAGATTTTATTCAAGTGAGCTGCGTGGGAAGTCTTTTATTGATTTCTTGAGAATGCAAGACCAGGGCACTTAAAAGTTATTGATTGCTTCCAGTTATACGACGAGATTACATGGAGTCCATTCTGATAAAATAAGTCAATTTAGTTGTGAACTTATTCTGTTGGATTGTGTTTAGACTTGCTGGGCTGTGCATACTTCAATGGATAAACTTAAATAAGTTTACGGAGTTGTGTAACTTGTAATTGTATGTGAATTATAACTAGTAGAAAAGTTAAAATAAAATTACATAATAAATTTTGTGTATATTCTATGTTTCTTTGTCGATTTATATATATCTGCAGTTTCAATTGTTGTCCTAGGACCTGATTTGAACCTACAATTGAGATTGGCGTATGATGACTTGAAGTGATTATTTTCAACAAATGTGACTTCTTTCTATTGGACCAGCAAATTAATGTGTTTGCCTGGAAAGTTTGGAAGATGACAATTTTCAATTTTGCTTTTGAAAAGATGATGTTTATGATGGTCCCTTTAAAATCATATTAATTGTCAAACACTTAATTGTCAAACATGTGGTGCTCTTTCATGGAAAAAAACTTATAATATTTTTCTTCCACTCATCGTGGTCTATCTTTTCATTAACTTTATATGAAAAAATTATATCAAACATCCAACTTTGTTTAAAAAATAGTAAAAATAAATGGATGAAGAAATATGAGACAAAAGTTAAAAGTTATAAAAAGACTGTTTTTTTTTTTAATAAGACAACATAGTACTTTTTCATACAGAAAACTTTGTATGTCTTCCTTTTATAAAAAAACATTTTACGGATATCTTTTTAATTTAAATTAGTCATTCATGTATCTCATAATTTAATTCAACTTGAATAATTACAATCACATACAAATTTAGTTTATTCAACTCTAAATTGTAATTAANTTTTTTTTTAATAAGACAACATAGTACTTTTTCATACAGAAAACTTTGTATGTCTTCCTTTTATAAAAAAACATTTTACGGATATCTTTTTAATTTAAATTAGTCATTCATGTATCTCATAATTTAATTCAACTTGAATAATTACAATCACATACAAATTTAGTTTATTCAACTCTAAATTGTAATTAAATATAACATATGACTAATTTCAAATCAAATGCAAAGAAAATTGATTCTGCTTTCCTTTAATGTGAGACATTAGTATTTTAAAGTATCAATAAAAAATAAGAGATCCCTTATATAATATAATGATATAAGTTACATCGATCATAGAGTTGCACTAGACAATCACAAAGTACTTAGATCATTAAGTAAGGGATCAAGATCCAACAAAATTCCAAAAAACAAGTCAGGCCACGTGCAAACCTAATGTATATATCCTTTATGCTGAATAATCTTTGCTCAAGCAGTGTGGTCAGACATCCACATTTGAAAAATGCTTAAGCGTGTCATTGACTTTACATCTTATATCAACAAAAATTGACAAAAATAATACATGTAATTGGCTTTTCCAACACATGATTTTTTAAAAATATTATTATTAAAGAGTAAAATATAAATATTGATAAATGTTGAAGATATTATTACACATTAGTTGAGAATATTTATTAGGTTAATATTATAAGATCTCAAATCTTTTGAATTAGTTTTGTGTATAAATTAGAAAAATTGGTTTTTATATGATATTAGTGTCAAAATCATACATGAGCAGTCTCACACTACCATTCCATTTCACAACGACCATACAAGAACAGTATGAACATGACAAGAGGTTTTGAGGAAATTATCCAACGTTTGGCCGGTGGCTAAGAAAAATTACAAGGCTATATAAAAATTTTAAGACAATACTCAACTCTTTAAATAGTTTTTGAGTATGACTTAAACTATGGGCTCTTATAATAAATAAAACCTAACGTACTACAGAGACCTAACTCGACATATCATATTAGGGCTGGGCATATCTGGTACAATTTGGTTCAGTCGAAGAACTGAACCAAACTGAAATCAATCGATTCTTTAAAGCTGGAACCGAATACGAACCAACTTTGAACCGTACCAAAGATGATTCGATCGGTTCGATTTTGTGATCCAGTTCGGTTCACAAACGGGTGGATCGGTTCAAAATGGATGAGGAAGCCCTTTGCTGGTGATTAGATTCATTCAACAATTTATTTATAAAATACCCAACAAATTAAACTCCAATTTACGAATCCCAACTCACAAAATTAAGGAAAACAAGTGTTTTGAAATTCATGTGTGAAATGGATTATTGAGCATGGCAGCTGCTACAAGCACACTTAAAATTGATTCAATTGAAAACAACAGCCTCCTCGTGAACTTCATGAAAATTTATTTGGATGTTTCAAATAATTTGTAATTATAAAACTGACCTTTTCATTTGCTTCCAAATCTTTCCATCAAAATCAACGAATAAATAAAAAATGTAAACAAAAGTTACAGAACTCCACGAACACGACAGCAGCAGCGGGCTACCGACGACACGAGCACAACGAACGGGAGGCAACGCTGACACGAGCACGACCGGATGAACTACGATAGGCTGGCTGCGGCGACGACGACAGGCTGACATGAGCGCGATGGCGACGACGACAGCGACAGGCTGGCTGATAACCGACAGTGGTGGATGGAATGTGTGTGTCGGCGAGAGTGAGATAGATGGTGAGGGTGTGTGTGTCGGCTAGTGAGAGAGAGAGAGATGGTGAGTGTGTGTGCATGATTTTAGTGTTTAGAATTATTTTATTTATTTATAAAACCGAAATTGAGTGACTGTTTGGTATGTTTTATTTAAGAGCCATAAGTGCTTATTTAATCGTATAATTACTTTTTAAAAATTTTTATGGTGTTTGGTTATTTTTTTAGTACGTGTTTGGTATGGCTTATTTAAGAGTCTTAAGTGCTTATTTAATCGTATAAGCACTTTTTAAAAATTTTATGGTGTTTGGTTATTTTTTTTAGTAGATTTTTTTTAACTTAAATAAGCTAATTTACCTCTACTAGCAAAAACCCAAAATTTGAGCTTTTGGGAGTAGAGGTTATAGAGCTTTCTAAAAATATATAATATAAAAAATATCACCTAGTTTAATGGTTCAAAAGTGTTTTTTTTATTGACAATCAAACACCCAATGACTTTTGTCCAAAAGCTCTATTGGTATAAGCTCTAGTACTATAAGCTCTACTGTTATAAGCTCTATTTAATAAGTTGTACCAAACGGAGCCTTAGCAGAGTTTTTTTAGCTTAAATAAGCTAATTTACCTATACTAGCAAAAGCCCAAAATTTAAGCTTTTGGGAGTAGAGGTTATAGAGATTTTCTAAAAATATATGATATAAAAATATCACACAGTTTAATGGTTCAAAAGTACTTTTTTTATTGACAACCAAACACCCAATAACTTTTTGTCCAAAAGCTCTATTGGTATAAGTTCTAGTGCTATAAGCTCTACTGTTATAAGCTCTATTTAATAAGTTGTACCAAACATAGCCTAATCTAATTAACATAAATTTTGGTTCGGCTGGATTTGGAAAACCGCATCGAACCCACCCCAAATCAGAATTAAAATCCATCTGAAAAAAATAATAAAAAACTTTTCTTCACTCTAGGGGTGTTCAAAATCCAGTATGATCTGCTTAATCTGATCTGCAAAAAAATTGATTTGTAAAAATCTGATCTGTGGATTGGTGGATTGAATTAGATTGAAAATTTGAAAATCCATAGTCAATAAATTGGATATAGATTTACTTCTATAAATTCGTAAAAATCTACAAATTCGCAAAAAATAAAAATATTTAATTAAAATATTAAACTTGTAAATGTGGCATTACTACTTACTAATAACAAAATAAGTTAAAAATGTAGTTACGTTAATAGCATATTATATCTTATTGATGATAATAAAAAATAAAAAATAATTAAATACACAAATATATCTTTCTAAATAGTTAATTTTCATAATTTTAGTTAAATTTTATGTAGTGATTCAAACAAATGAGATTTTTTTCTTTTTGTTGTGTTATATTTGAAATTTTGAATGTATTGTTCTAACTTTATTTAAATTATTAATGTATTTAAATCTTATTCAATTTTTAATTTGATAAAATTAAAAATTCTTAACTTACAAACTAACCCATAAAATGGTAGATTGAATATGGATTAGGTCAAATCCACATCCGATTTACAGACACATTGATTGGATTTGAATTGAATTTCATCAATTTGTCAGTTAGATTGAATTAAAAATTTATAATATAAAAAATTATGGATCATATATGGATTGATATCCAATCTATAAAATCTAATCCGTGAATACCCCTACTTCACTCCGGTCAAGGAGTTGTTGGCTTTTCCAAGTCGTAGATATTTAGTTGTCTATTTGATCAATTAATGTATAAAATATCTTCTTTATTGTTTAAGGCAATATTTTTCAAATGAGCCCAATATAAAAAAAAGTTATCCTATACTTCAGTAATTGAGAACTATGAATAGGCTTGTTTAATCACAAGAGTTTGGAGAAAAAAGAAATGTAATTAATCAAAAACTAGGGCAGCAAAAACAAAGATAGCAAGTTCTCTAGTGGAGCCCTCGATTCAGGAGCCGGCAATGAAGCCAATGATGGCCAAAGTTCCACCACGATATGTTCGCCCTGATGTAAAAGATGTAATGATCTGCAACGACGACAATTCTTCAACAGAACAACTTCCAGTCATCGACCTGCAGAAATTGCTCTCTAGAGATGATTCAGAGCTTGAGAAGCTTGACCTTGCATGCAAAGAATAGGGTTTCTTTCAGGTATATATGCTCTTCTTTGTTAATTTTTGTCATTTTCCATAATTTTAGCAAATTATCGAAGTAGTTATTGTATTTTGCCCAAAAAAAATCTTCTAAAACGTCCTCTGTTGTCTTTTTGTTGATTCATTTATATCAATTTAATTATGATTTATTTTTTTCACCTCCTAAATGTTGAATTAATTTGAATTTTAAATTATTTGAAATGACGTATATATTGTTTTATACTTAAAAAATCGGATCCAATCGCTACAAAAATATGTTTTAAGTAATCTTTTTGAAAAAATAATGAAATATGTATCGAAAATAATACAAAAATTAGTATAAAAACTACAAAAGATAAAAAAAATTCTTGTCTTGTAATAATTTTTTTTATCCTATAGTTAATTTTTTTTTTGGTTTTCTAGTATGACGTACCATTTTTATACTATTTTTTGTAAACATATTATTGTTGTTTTGAAAGCAAATCGACTAGATGATTAGCTCAAATTATAGGAATTAAATGAGTATTTCTTCATGTTTTTCTGACTTCAAATTAATTTCTGTGGAACATATATGACAACAACATCGTGCTTTGAATAATTTGTATGCAGCTGGTGAATCATGGAGTGAGCAGTTCACTGGTGGAGAAAATGAGAGCTGAGACCCAAAAACTTGATTGGGGGATTTGGGCAGCTCTTCATTGCTTCTGAGGTGCAGAAACTTGATTGGGGATACGGCTTTACCATATTCACCTCCCAATTCATTCGAGAAGACCCCACCTGTTTCTCAAATTATTGCCTCTCCCATTCAGGTTTTCTCTGCTCTCTCAATTTTTTTTTTCATTTTTAGTCACACAACACACCAACTATTGATCCAACGTTTCGTCCATCTAACAATACTACAATGGTGCTGCATTGCTAAAGATACCTTGGAAGTTTACTTAACGGAAGTTAAAAATCTTACCATGAAAATGCTTGACCAAATGGCAAAATAAATGATTATAACTCCAGATACTCCGGCATTTTTTAAGAGAATAAATGATTACTTCAAAGGATTTTTTTTCAAACGAGCTGCGAGGAAAGTCATTATTGACCGTATGAGAATTGAAAACGAGGACGGTTAAAAGTCCTTGATTGCTTCCACCTTCCTGAGGATATTATACGATAAGTTGCGCACTTAGTTACATGATGAGCTCCTTTTAATTTTAGTAAAATTTCCTGGCTTGCGTACTTCAGTTTAATAATGATTGTAGAATGTAAATTTTATTAAGCCACTTTTTAAGCTGCCAACGGATTAATGTTAATGAGTATATGAAGTTGTCTTTATGGGTAACCAATATCCTCACTTTCTAGTGAAAAAGTTTAGAATTGTACACAATAAATTGTGTTTCGCTCTTTTCTTTGGAAAAAAAGATGACTGTTTTGCTGGTTAATCAAGGAAGCAAATCGAGATATGGTAGCCCAGAAAATACGAGGACCACGACCTAAAGAAAATGGGATGCTAAGGAACTTGAGAATATCTATGTCCTATATAAGATTTTCTCATGATTTGATCTTGTACTAAGCAAAAATTTCTTTATGTTCCACCCATAACTATCATAACCTCTGTCAGGGAAGCGCATGTTTAATAATTATCAATATTACGATGACTGCAACTTCTAGATAAATATAAATGTGGTAATAAACAAATGCAAAGAAAAATTTGAACACAATAATTTACGTGATTTAAAGTAAAGCCTACGTCCAAGGGCAAACACTAGAAGATAATTTTATGAACTAATAAATGCAAATTAACAAAATTGAAAAAAAAAACTCTCAAAACTCAAAATCTCAATACACCCAAATGGATCTTGACTAGAACACTTAGGTAGAAACTCTCTCAAATCTCTGAAATTGTTTCACTTGCAATTGCTCTCAAAATGTGGATGCTTTCAAATGACCAAATGGCTTGGTATTTATCGCCAAAGACCATGCATGCATTTAACCCTTGTCCCCAAAAGTCTTTGAAAAACAGTAACCAAAATCAACAATTTTGACAAATTAAGCGGCATCTAGAAAATCACCACGTTTTTCTCCATGCATATGTCAACAAAAACATGCCATCAATTTTGCTTTTTGAAATTGGCAAGCCCATTTGATTTTCAATAATTCTCCACCTTAATAAAAAAAATTTAAATTTGAGTCAATAATCAATAGATTATCCTCCAGTCTCTGCCTTCTCCGACTATTTTTAAACTTGTAAAATAAGGCAGAGACTGGAGGATAGTTTATTGATAGTCGGCTCAAACTTTAAAAAATTTCTCCAAGGTAGAGAATTATTGAAAGTCAAATAATGCCTTGCAAATTTCTAAAAGCAAAATCAATGGCATGTTCTTGTTGACATATGCATGGAGAAAAATGTGGTGGTTTTTCTAGACGCCACTTGAATTTGTCAAAATTGTTAATTTTGGTTGCCATTTTTCAAAGACTTTTGGGGACAAGGATTAAATGCAAGCATGATCTTTGACTATAAATACCAAGCCATTTCCTCATTTGAAGGCATCCACATTTTGAGATCAACTACAAGTGAAGCAATATGAGATATTTGAGAGAGTTTCTACTTGAATGTTCAAGTGAGGATCCAATTCGGTGTATTAGGTTTTTGGTTTTGAGAATTTTTTCTTTATATAAAGCATGTTTTCATGGCTTTTCTTTATGTACTTTTCTTCCAACGTTTTCCCACAATTTCTTTGTTGATGTCTCCCTCATGACAATGTACTTCTGATCTCTTTTACGGAAGCACGGATTGAGCAATTATCAATATTATAGTGATTGTGACTTCTGCAGAAATATAAATGCAGTGATAAGTAAATGCAAAAAAATTATTGAATACAATAATTTACTTGGTTCGACGTAAAATCTACATTCATGGGCAAAGATTGAAGATAATTTCACTAATAAATGTGAACTTACAAAATTGGGAAAAAAGCTCTCGAAACTCAAAACCCAACACACCCATTTGGATCCTCAGTAGAACACTTAAGTAGAAGCTCTCTCAAATCTCTTAAATTGATTTACTTGCAATTGCTCTCAAAATGTGGATGCCTTCAAATGAACAAATGGCTTGGTATTTATAGCCAAAGATCATGCATGCATTTAATTCCTTTGTCCCCAAAAGTCTTTGAAAAACGACAACTAAAATCAACAATTTTGACAAATTCAAGCGGCATCTAGAAGACCACCACATTTTTCTCCATGCATGTGTCAACTAAAACATGCCTACGATTTTGCTTTTGAAATTGGCTAGCGATTATTTGACTTTCAACAGCCTCGATAAAGTTTGGCAGAATAATAATATGGCATAACCAACATAACCTGGGCAAAGTTTAGCAAAATAATAATACGGGCAGTACATGTAGCCGTAAAACGATCTACAGAAGGATAGACATTCTCAAATCTCAGCTTATTTCTGGCTTTCCAAATCAAATAAATCAGGTAATAACTGGTGGCGACCCAAATATTATAAAGTAGAGGACGAACTAATCTGATATCGAAAAATAAACTCCCATAAATCATTAATCTGGCGACTTTAGTACAAGACAAAGCAAGGTCGATAAAATAACTAATAGGAGGAAGAGGATCCGACAATAATCTGTTAATCCAAAAATTGAATAAAGAAGCCATCACCAATAACTCTTTAAGAGACCAGCCTATTAAGGCCCCGTTTGGGATTGCTTTTGGGAGGTTTAAAAGTGATTTTAAAAATTTAAAAGCTAATTTTGATGTTTGGTAAAAAAAATCAAAATCACTTTTGCTAGAATCAGCTCCTCCTACAGCTGATTTTGAAAAGCAGGTAAGAAGTAACTTTTAGATTTCGATTTTGAGAATCAATTTTATCCTTTAATATAATTCCATAAATATCCTTACAATTATTACTTAAACCTGAAATTATCCTTATTTAAATTAGAAATAAAATTAATATTTTAATAATTTTTTTATTATAATTAACGTTTTCTCCATAAGAATAGTTTGTGTAACTAAAGATACATGGCACAAAGCTATAGAAAGTGCTACGTTTATGCTGCTTAGCAAGAAGTTAATATGCCAATTCCACATTTTTATAAAAAAAAAATTGTTTGATTCAATGAGATATTGTACGTGTACATTTTTATATGTATAAGTAAATTTCATCTTACATTATGTACATTTTAGTCATTTATTTTCTTACACCAGTTTAACAATAAGATTTACCAAACACCCATAACTGCTTCAAAAATTCACAGTACTTTTGAAAATAAAATTTACCAAATACTTAACTGATTCTCTTCACAGCTGATTATTTATACAGCACAGCTAACAACAATTATTTTAAAAGCTGCAGCATTACCAAACTGGCCCTAAAGAGGAATTAACAAAAATCGGATTGGCCGTGTAATAAGTTTGTAACAAGCTTTAAGATAGTCAGCATATATAGAAGAATGATTTTTAACATTGCATAAAATCTTTTACAGACATGCATGATCTATTTAAAATATCTAGATGAAGACGATGAAGTCCAAGACCACCCACTGCCTTTAACAAACAAAACTGATCCCAATGAACTAACGCTATCTTCCGAGAACTGTAATCACAAGAAATGAATTTACGAGACCAGGTATGAAGCTGTTTGATCAAAGATTTAGGCCATAAATAAATCTAGATGCTATAGAGCAAAGGACTGCGGAAAATAGCTTTAACGAGCCCCACTCTACCGGTTTAAACCGTTTTGACCGATTTGAACTTTATACTATTATCAAGATATTCATAATATCTTCATTAATAAAATGGTATTCCAAATAGATGGCTTAATTGTCGCCATCTTTCTAAAGGCAATGAGTTTCCTTTTCTGTTGTACTTTTAGATAATAAAAGTGTGTTATGGATCATCCAGCAAATCTTGATCATGAGTACTCCAAGTTTACTGGATGGCATGTGGTGCCTTCAAAGGTACAAACATCCTTCCAAAGAAGCTAGATGACCTTTCAAGTTAAAGATGATTTCAGTTTTAAAGAGGTAAGTCTCACTATATGTTCTCCTCAATTGATGCAACTGTTTCTTTTATATCCGAAAAAATTGCCCTCTATCGAGGTTTCTCGAAAAATTAAATTTTTACTTCAAATATGAGAATAAATACCTATCTTTAGGAGAACAAAATTGAATGAGGTAAAGTGAAATTTATATTATTAAAGAAGTATTTAATTAAGGGTGGCGATGTTTCCAATTTAATTAAATTCTGTAAATACACCCCACTTTTAGAAAATAATTATAAAAAATTCTCATTATTTTTAAAAATTCCAAATAAAGAAGAATTAATCAATTAAATCTATCTTAAGTTTTTTTGTTGTGACTTAGATTTTTTTATTATATTTGACTAATAAGATTGCTTTAACCTAAATTTAAATTGACTATTTTACGCTTAAAGGGTAAAAATACCAAAAAATTAATTTAACTTCAACAATTTCTTAATTTCATACAAAATTCATTGTTTCTAAATAGTTAATTTTACTTTATTAGTATGATTATTAATTTTAAATTAAACTAACATAATGTCTTTATGAGAAAATTCTCATTAAATTATTAGCCTGTCAAATTTATTTCATTTACATATAAAATATTAAAAATTTAAAATTATTATACTTCATTTAAGAAGTTAGATTATAAGTCACAAAACTAAGTATCTAAAGTATTAGATATAATAACACATATTTTTTTTGGACAAGTGGGTCATTTTATGTCATCAAGCAAAATAATTAAATGGAACTTATATTAAAGCTACTTTAATATAAAAAAACTAAGTAAAAAAATATAATTATGATTTAATTGATTAATTACATATATATATTTTTTTGTTGATTTGTATTTATTAGAAAAAATATATGTATTTATTGCAAATATTTTTTAGAAGTGAAGGGGGTTTACACAAATAATGGGGTGGAAGTATTCCCACCCCTTAATTAACTAAAGGAAGATTGTCAATTTCTCTCCTACTGTAATTAATATTTATCATTTGCCCCATGTTATTTTTATAATAGCCAATAACCCCCTTAGAATAGAAGTTTACAATATTATCCTTATTTTTAAATACACTTTTATTTATATTTATTATAGATTAAATAAATCATGTGAATGGAAATTAAAATAAAAAAATCAAGTATAAAAAATAAGAAAAATATGTTTTGATGTAAAAAAATTAATAATAAAATATTGTTCTTATACTTTTTTATTTTATAAACATAATTTTCTAATAAATATATTATAAAATGATAAAAATTGTTATAAGAAAAATTGAATAATTAATAAAAAAATTATTATAAAATAAATAATAAAACATTTTTCTGGTACTTTTTATATTTAATTTTAAAATATTATAAAATATTTATTATAAGAAAATGTTTACAAAATAAAAAAGTACATAAAAAATTCTATTATTAATTTTTTTGTTCACATCAAAACATATATTTCTTGTTTTTAATATTTAATTTTTTTATTTAATTTCTATTCATATGATTTATTTAATTTATAATAAATATAAATAAAAGTGTATTTTAAAATAAAGGTAATATTGTAAACTTATGTTGTCATGGGAGTTACTAGTTATTATAAAAATAGTAGGGGAATAGATAGTATATATTGATTACAGCAGTGGGGAAACTGGTAATCTCCCTTAACTAAATATCATCTTAAAGTATATGAAAACTAAATAAGGTAAAGTAAATTTACATTATTAAAGAAGTACCAATTAACTAAATAACGTCTCAAAGTATATGAATATAAAAATCCAACTTCATACAAATGCTTGCTTAGCTAGAAACATCATATTAACCTATAAAAGAAATCAAATTATCAATAAGCCATTAAGCCTTAACTTTTAATTTATCATAAAGATCAACATTATCATCAACTGAGTCCGCAATCTCGGCTAAAACTCTCTCCCTTATTTGCAGATCTTCTCTTGTAATTTTCAGCTAGGGATTCTCTCAGGCTTTAGTTCTCCAAGAAGAATCAAAAGATGAAGCCACATTGACAATGTATATCAACAAACATTGATCACCCAAAAAAAATATTCCGTTGCGTAAATATACGGTAAATTTATATAACGGGTCTTGCTAAGTTATATCATATGTAACGTATATTGACCTAAAATTATTTTTTTTTAAATTTTTTACGACTCAATTGTTACTTGTCAAACAACTAAGGTTATAGGACACTACTTTTAGGTCAACTACAAATTACATGTAATGTAACTTAGTAGTTACCTTAATGTAGATTTCCTTTTGAGTAGTTAACACTAAGAATGGTATGCTTAAACTCCTAGCACATGTCATATTGACAATATAAGAAGACGGTTCATTTGAGTTTGACTAAAATGCCCTTGTGGATTTGTGGTACTAATATATTTAACAACGAAATTCATGACTAGTTTTGTAATGTTTTAGTTTTTAAAATAATTGCTATTAGATTTGTAGTGCACCTAATCAATTGTAAACAAAATCAACTAAGTGTTCAGTAAATTTTATTTCTAAAAGTGTTGGAAGTATTAAAATTAATTATACATATGAAATCTTATTATTAAATTGCTGTTAGAGTACAGGTGACTAAAATAGACTTAATGTTAAGTGAAATTTACTTTAACAAATAGTCCAAGATCCTATACTTTTTTAAAGTACCAAAAAGCTATTAATCTATATGGTTTAATAGCATAATATCATACACTATTAAACTATATGGCTTAATAATATTTCCGGACTTTAACAAATCTAGGATCATAGATTGGAATATATATAATTCACCTTAAATTTAATTAAATATTAAAAAACACATATTAACCCTATCTTGAAACAATGATATTTCCACTATTAGAGAATTATTGATGGAATGGAAAATAGAGAAAAAAAAGAATTGGGATAAAAAACGTGCATGAAAAAAAATCAAAACGATAATAATCTTAAACTTTCTGATTTTATTTGTTAATTAATTAAGGATAGTGTTGGTCTTATGTAAAATATGTAACCATATATGCAGAATTATATTAAGTATAAAATTGATGCTCAAAATCAAATTTTGTCATGAGTGATTTCAAAATGAAAATTATCAAAATTAAGTTTTAACTTCTTAAATTACTTTGAAGTCTTAATAGTAACCTTAAATGAGTCCTTAGTCAAGATGAAACAAAAATAAATTTAAATTATTTTAAAAAGTCAGGTCCCCCTTTAAATTTCGTAATTTCTACCAACGACAAGGACCGATCAAGAAAAGATATCCCAAAAATTTCGTAACCTCTAGATTGCGGACGTGAACTTGATAGCTGTCGTTGTCCATTTTGTCATCGTTGCATGTCTGTCCATATCTACTTTACCATTTTACACTCAATTCAATAATTCGTGTACACAAGTTTGTGTGGTCAGCCTGGTTTTATCCTTATCTAAGCTTTAATTAGAGGAAAGTTAGACATAGACAAATGATATTCAAACACTATGTGCAAACAGTAAGTACCATTTTGGTATGCCATACTGTTATTGTTCAAAGAACAATAACGTTATAGATGAAGCTACTTACACTCTAAATTTAAAGAGATGGGAGTCATAATGTTATTATTTGGGTAAAAGCTCATTTAGTTCTTATATTTTGAGGTTAGTGTCCGTTTAATTTTTATATTTTTAAAAATATCTCAAAGCATCCATATCATTAAATTATTGACATCCTTGTCATTACCTTTGGTTCATTTTGACTTATTTTTACAATATTACCCTATTACAACAATATTTTTTTAAACATTATTAAAAAGAAAAATTAAATTACCAGTTTAACACAAAAAAAAATTAATATATATATATATATGTATATTTGTGGAACACTCCACTGAGAAGTTAAAATATTAATTTTTTAAAAAATTGATAACTTAATTTTTTACAAAATTAATTTTTTTTGACACACATGAGCTTCCTCAAAAATTAATATATATTTTTTTATTTTTTTATTTTATTTTTTGGGTTTAATTTGATAATCCAATTTTTTTTATTAATATCTAAAAAAGAAACATTACTGTAAAAGTGTAAAATTGTAAAAATATGCTAAAAAAAAATATAATGGCATAAGTGTCAATATTTAATAGTAAGGATGTTTTGAGGTATTTTTAAAAATATAGGGATTAAATGAGCACTAAGCTCATAATATATGGACTAAACAAGCTTTTACCCTTATTATTTCATTTAAAGAGGTGGGAGTCTTTTTTTTTTTCAGAAATTTGAATATCTTTTAACAATAATAGAATTACATAGAATAAACTTCTTTTCTCAATAAAGAATTAAATTGGGTGAGACGTAAGATATAAAGGGGGGACTATTTTGGTATTTTAAAAAATGTGCTCAGTGAAATTAATTTTTAAAATTTATTAAATGAGAATTTGCGTACAGAATAAAGTGATACTCAAAGTAAAATCTAAATTGTAAATAGCCCCACATTAAGTTAGCTTTTTTATTATTATTTTAAAACTAAAGACTGAAATAGACCTGAATGTTATTGAAGTTTGAATGAGTCTGAATGCTTAAGTTAGAATAATATATTTTTTTTTGGCATCTAAGTGTAAGTGGCAAGTTGTTTGTATTTATAAACTCAAAACTGAAATAATATCTAAACAACTCAAGAGGGGGTGAATTGAGATTTTAAAAATATGTAATGCTTAAACAAAACTTAATGCAAATCTTAAATGTATTTAAAACAATAATAAATAAATCAACCAAAATATAAAAAGATAAGAGAAGAGAGATTCAAACACGAATATTTTTACGTGATTCGGCCAACCTTACCTATGTCCACGCCTCCAAGCACGTCGGGCTTGAGAATTCCACTAGTCAAGCCTTCAAGGCTTCAAGAGCACTTACAATTGACTTCTAAGGTATCAATCAACCTTTACACCAAGAGATTATACCCAATCTCTTAACTCAAATATATCCCAATATTGTGCAAATTTTATTGAACTCGCAAGTGTACGAATCTATTGTAGAATAGATCAATGGTGATGAGTGTCGATCCCACGAGAAGGTGAATTTTAATTATATATAGAATTAATTTTCTATGAGGATGGTTGGATTTGTGATGAAAGTGATTTAGACTATCTTAGAATTTAAATTGAAATGGTGGAATTAAATTAAAGTGGAAACTATTATAATTGAAGCGTGTGAGTATCTGGATCCGCATTAACATGCACCATGGGCTAAATATTCCTTATTAATGCCAATTAAATCATGACAGGGATTTCCGCTCCTCATGAACCACACTCTAATCAATATGGTGCTAAGGGCTTATCGTGCCAAATAATAATAACCTTGTACTAGGGAGCTGGTGAAACCAGGGTAGTATCTAGACAAGATTATTACTATTTGTCAACGAAAAGTCAAAATATCCACAATAATTAGAGGGGAAGAGAAAGTAAATTTACCAAATAAAACACATGGCACATGTTGAGACTTCACCTTCAACCCAAGCTTGAAAGAAAATTAACTATTCATAATTGAACTAGGGGTAAAATGAAAATTTATTAAAATACGTAGAAAATACAAGATGGACAAGGAATTACAAAAAATTGAACTCAAAAATGAATTCTGGGATGTCAAATTAGGAGGGGAGAGCCCCATTTTTATAGATACATTGAGTAAATCATGACCATCGGATCAAAAACATTTTAGACGCTCACGATTACGTCACGTCATCAGTCAACAGTACGCAGTTCGACCACGCGGTTTGAACAGTACATGGTTTGACCACGCGGTTTGAATAGTGACGCGGTTTGGTTGTGAATAATCCCGTGTATGTGCATGTACCATATGCACAATTTTTGGTCCACTGATATGTTGCCACGTCACCGATCAACAGTACATAAGAATTTTAATCTAATAGAATCGTGACACCTCATCAGTCAATACCACATCATCGGTCAATGCCATGTCATCGGTCTGTCAATGTGAACAATGTCGTTAACAATAACGTAGACAGTACTGTACGTGTGAATAGTACCGTACATGTAAACAGTGCCATTTTTCCTTTTATGCTCCTCCTAAGGTTTTCGACTGTCATGTGTTCAAAAGTAATATCTGTTTTGCTATCTGAACTCTCATTCATTGTAAAATAACCATGATTCCCCTAAAATACATAAAATACTTAATTAAAATAAAACACACATAATTAAATCACAAGAAGCTTAAATATATAAAAGTAAGGATGTTAGTAAGCTTAAAATGTAAAATGACGATTTTCTCCTTTATAAATATACATTTTCTAACACTCAACACCCAACACTTACAATCACTCAAAACAAAGATTACAAAATTTATTTTTCTCTCACACAATATGTAGGATTACAAATTAATGCCCAAATGTGAGAATAAATGAAACAAGAATGTATTTAAAGTTTAATGAATGTTGTATTCTTGATCATATGCTCAATGATAGCGTTGTGATCAACTATTGTTTGAATTTAATTAAGCTTATTTATAGTTGGAGCTGAAATATAGTTGTTGTTGACTTTCTGCCCAAAATCGGATCGTCATTAACAGTTATCGGTTAATCGTTTTGACTGGTCCAATTGATCGGTGAGTTGATTTTCAAATAAACGGTTGACCGTTTGCCACTATCGGTTTGCCGTTAATTTTCAGAGACCTGTAAAATAAATTTCTGCTATCCATTCTTGCTAAATGGTTGAAGATTAGCCTAAAATGACATTTTGGAAATTATCAGTTAGCCGTTTGTAGTTAACAATTTGTTGGTTATTTCCAGTAAACTGCAAAACAAAATAGGCTTATCCGTTTCTGTTCAACGGTTCAAGGTTACCACATAACTCCATTCTAGAAATTATCGGTTAACCGTTTGATATAAACGATTCGCCGTTTAATTCTAGTAACCTTCCTAGCATACTTGCATTATCCGTTTTTGCTAACCGGTTCAAGTTTAAAGAATTACCCATCTCTAGAAATTATCGGTTAACCGTTTGAAAGTTAACGGTTCACCGTTTGTTTCTAGAATCACAATTTTAATAGAATTTTGTAGGAAATATTTTTCCAATTTAAAGTTAATGATTATTCATAAAATACTGCTAAAAATTCTGAAATTGGGAATGGAGCTGCTGCTATTACCTGGAGAGAGTATCCAGCCACTCAAGAATCTACTGCTGCCGCTCACAGAAAGTTTACGAACATCATCAACTAACTGCAGTAAAGTGTCTAAAGCTGGTGGTTGTACGAGAGCTGGAGGTTGCTTAGGAGCGGAAGACTGTGCAGGAGCAGAAGGTTGCTTGGGAGCTGGAGGCGGCTCGAAAGCTAAAGGAAAATCAGTATCCATCTCACACTCCTCAGTGTCGGAATCGGTGGAAGGCTGGGGTACAGATCAACGACGAAGAGGTAGAGGGTAAGCTCTTATCGTAAAGTCAATAAGCTGGTCTGGGGATAAATATCATTAAGCATTCGATCATCTTCCAGAGCAACCAAAGTGTCCTGGTTCTTGGGGTTTGAGGTCTTGAGCCATTTGCCGTTCTTATTAGTAAATCCAATACTAGTCATACCTTCCGGACCAATCTGTTTAGTCTCCTTATACACGACATCCCGAAGAGGCACTTGGAAGTGCCGCAGTATCTTAGAAATGATACCGCCATAAGGGAGCAAGCGGTGGTTAACCGCAGGGGTACTCAGCATATGTCTCACAATAACATACTCAAGGTTAATAGATTGCCCCGTAATGAGACACTATCTAATAACCCAACATCTAATCTCGTTACCTCATCTGAATGACCCTTTCGAGGAGTAATAATGTGCTGTAAAATGATATCAAAGATGCGAACTTGGAGAGGTAATAATTGAGACCGAAATGGAAGATGTGAACTATCCTAAAGTCGAGAAGTTGGTCGGGGGATAAATATCATTAAGCATTCGATCATCTTCCAAAGCAACCAAAGTGTCCTGGTTCTTAGGGTTTGAGGTCTTCAGCCATTTGTCGTTCTTATTAGTAAATCCAATACTAGTCATACCTTTCGGACCAATCTGTTTGGTCTCTTTATACACGACATCCCGAAGAGGCACTTGGAAGTGCCACAGTATCTTAGAAATGATACCGCCATAAGGGAGCAAGCGGTGGTTAACCATAGAGGTACTCAGCATATGTCTCACAATGACATACTCAATGTTAATAGATTGCCCCATAATGAGACACTATCTAATAACCCAACATCCAATCTCGTTACCTCTTCTGAATGACCCTTTCGAGGAGTAATAATGTGCTGTAAAATGATATGAAAGGTGCGAACTTGGAGAGGTAATAATTGAGACCGAAATGGAAGAGTACAAATATCACTAGTAAGATCTCGATGCCGACAAATATTACGAACACTATCATTATGAACAAAATCGGCAAACAAGAGAGCTTTCCTAGAGGTATAAATCTCATGACCAACATTAGGAATGACAAGGATGTTATTTAGATCCTCATCATCAAATTCAATGGGAATACCACCAACTTGAGTAACTATCTTATCTAATTAGGTTGCAGAAATTTCCATGTTGGAATAGAAAACACATACTAGATTAGGAAAAGCTCTATCATCAAAATCTATAGCGAACTCCCAATGTTGTAACATATTCCTAACACTTCTACCACAAATAATTAACTCTTTAAAATCTTATATATCAACATAATAAGAGTCAAGTACCTTATGCCCCATGAAGCGGTCCTCGAAGCGCTTGATCAACAGAGCTGCGGGGAAATGAATTCTTTCGAATTCAGAGGTTTCCTGTGGTGGTATAGGGTTCTTAATGGGAGCCGTTTTTCTCCTCCAAGTTTGACGGGACGAATCAGTCATAGTGATACTAGAGGAAATGGGGAAATTTTGAGAAAGATGAAAATGGAAGAAATGGAACCGATTAAATGGTTAATAGTGAGTAGAGGAAGTGATTGAAAGGCTCAATTTTGGCAAAGAATGGCAAAAATCCAATCAAAACTCGAGAAACCCATTCGGCTGCCCTTAGGATTTTGATTTGGGAATATTGAATTTGGGGCTTGATTTTATGTTTTGAATTGGTAAAATGTGTCTAATGATGATTAGAAATGACTCTATCAGAGTGAGTTGGCAACAAAATGAAGAAAAATGAAGGATTGGAGAGAGAAAAAGCTTTGATTTCGCATTAATGGAGAAAACGATAAAAGGGTAAATGAAGAGGAAGAAGAAAACCTGGGAACAATTTATATTGCACGAAATCGATGAATTGTTTTCTGCAATCGGTGAAGGAGTAAATTCCAGAGAGCAATTAATCGAGAACGAATAAAGGGTATTCACTAACGAGGAAGGAGTAAATACCAGTGAGCTCTTTGTTTTTAATTGGTTTACCATTTGTAACAAATGGTTTACCGATAATTTACAGATACTATTTCCTAGTTTCTAGATTTAAATGGTACACCGTTTATTGAGAAATGGTTATCCGTTTATTTTATCTATGATTCTGCACATCTGTTTTAATATTTAACCAACAAATAATACATTCCAAGATCATTTCATTGTTCCAAAATATTTTAAGGGCCAATTTAATGCATGATTCATGAACTCACGTGTATTCAAACAATTAATTCATATACGCATTCAAAAATACAAACACGTCACTTATATATCATGCTTAAACGTTTCATAGATATGAAAAATCATCAATTAATCAATTTCAATAGACTTAATAACATGAATGGAGATATTAACGCAAAAATTTCACCATCCCAAGTTCATGTCGAATTTTTGAAAATTGATCTTCGCAAAGAGGTTTTGTAAAAATATTGGCAAGTTGTTTTTCTGTAGAAATAAACTTTAATGCAGTATCTCCCTGTTGAACATGATTTCTCAAGAAATGATTTTTAATTTCTATATACTTAGTTCTAGAGTGCTAAATGAGATTCTTTGAAAGATTTATAGCACTAGTGTTATCACACTTGATAAGGATTTGTTCAAGATTAATGTCATAATCTCTAAGTATTTGTTTCATTCAAAGAGCTTGTGCACAACAACTCCCTGCAGCAATATATTCAGCCTTGGTGGTTGAGAGTGCAACCAAATTTTATTTCTTACTAAACCATGAAACAAGTGAATGACCTAGTAAATAGCAAGTTTGACTAGTACTTTTCTTATCAACTTTGTAATCGAAAAAATCTGCATCCGAATAATAAGTTAAATCTATATAAGTTCCTCTAGGATACCAAAGACCGAGATCTATGGTTCTACTCAAATAACATAAAATTCTTTTTACAGCAGGCAAATGAGATTCCTTGGGACATGATTGAAATCTTACACACAAGCATACATTAAACATGATATCCAGTCTACTTACAGTTAAGTAAAATAAAGATCCGATCATACCTCGATATATTTTGATATCTACTTCTTTGTCTTTTTCATCTTTGTCAAGCTTGGTTGTTGCGCTCAATGGAGTAATTTTGGTTTTTTAGTTATCAACGCCAAATTTCTTTAGTAAATCTATATTATACTTGGCTTGATTTATGAAAATGTATTCCTCATTTTGTTTAATTTGCAACCATGGAAGTACTTCAACTCTCCCATCATACTCATTTCAAATTCCTTACTCATACAAAATGAAAATTTTTTACACAAAGACTCATTAGTAGAACCAAAGATAATATCATCAACATAAATTTAAACATGTATATCATGATTCTTATGCTGAACAAAGAGAGTAGTATCCGCTTTTTCCATTGA
This sequence comes from Citrus medica, assembly GCA_002013955.2. NCBI lineage: Eukaryota > Viridiplantae > Streptophyta > Magnoliopsida > Sapindales > Rutaceae > Citrus > Citrus medica. Next base: position 326,464 of record MKYO02007564.1, read on the forward strand.
AAAATCATTATTCAATAATAAATTCTTAAGTCTATCATACCATGCTCTAAGTGCTTGCTTTTATTCATACAATACTTTTAACAACTTATAAACATGATTTGGAAATTTTTCATTTTCAAAACCAGTGGCTTGTTTCACATATGCTTCTTCCATAATATAATCATTTAATAAAGCACTTTTGACATCCAATTGAAATAAAATGACATATTTATGACATGCAAATACTAATAGCATCCTAATGGACTCTAGTCTAGCTACAAGTGCAAATGTTTCATCAAAATCAATTCCACCTTCTTAGTTGTAACCTTGAGCCATTAATCTACCTTTATTCTTTACAACATCACTGGATTCATCCATTTTATTTCTAAAAGCTCATTTAGTGCCTATAATGGATTGATGTTTTAGTTTAGGAACTAATTCTCACACATTATTTCTCTCTAATTGATTAAACTCATTTTGACTTGTCATAATCCAAGTTTCGTCATTTTTCGCATCCGCAAAGGATTTTGGTTCAATTTGAGATATGAATGCAGCATACTCACAAGTATTGCTAAATGATGATCTAGTTGTTATGCCACGTGAGGGATCTCTTAAGATTAAGTTTTTAGGATGCGAGGAAACTTACCTCCACTCCTTGAGAAGTGATTAAGAAGTACCTTCACTTTGCTCTACATTTGTTTCTTCATGTTACTCCTCTTTATTTCCATATGGTGCATCCTTTTGATTATCTTTCAATGACTTTTCTTGTAGAACTTCATCTGCATCATTGTCAACAATAACTTTCTCTGCAAATGATGGATTAGATTCATAAAATGTAACATGCATAGATTCTTTTACAACTAGGGTTCTTTTGTTATAAACTTTATAAGCTTTGCTTGAGTTTGAATACCCACGAAAGATGTCAACATCAGATTTTGGATCAAATTTACCAAGATTTACATCTAAGAACTTTGAAATAGTTAATGTTGGATTTTCTATCTTTCCAAAGCTCGTATGGAGTTTTATTGAGACAAGGTCTACTCAACATATAATTTAAAACATAACCAGCGGTGTTAAAGGCCTTAGCCTAAAAATACTTAGGCAAAGATTTTTCATGGTCCTAGCCATTTTTTGAATTGATCTATTCTTTCTCTCAACAACTCTATTTTATTGTGGAATTCTAAGTGATGAGAATTGATGCACAATGCCTAAATTGTTGTAAAAAGTTTCAAATGTATGATTTTCAAATTCTCCTCCATGATCACTTCTAATGCATGCAATACCACATCCTTTTTCATTTTGAACTTTTTTATAAAACACTTTAAAAGCATAAAAAGCATCATCTTTATTAACTAAGAATAATACCTATGTGTATCTTGAAAACTCATCAACAATTACAAAAGTATAATATTTCCCACTTAAGCTAGCATACCTTAAAGGTCCAAATAAGTCTATGTGAAGTAGTTGAAGAGGTTTTGAAGTACAAATATGATTTTTACTTTTAAAAGAGGTTTTGATTTGTTTATCAAATTGGCATTCTTCACGAATTCTATCTTTTTGAAATCCAATTTTTGGAAGACCTTTAACTAAATCATTTTTGGAAATCTTTGAAATTAAATCCATGCCTGCATGTCCTAATCTTCTATGCCATAACCAACCATCATCATGCAATGCGGAAAAACATTTATCATGTGTAGATGCACAATCTATATCAATGGTATAAACATTAACACATCTATTTCCTGAAAACAAATTTTTTTCATCACGTGCATTTTCAATAACACATCTATTCTTATTCAAAATAACTTTATAACTCTTATCACACAATTGACTAATGCTAAGAAAATTGTGTTTCAAGTTTTCAACCAAACACACATTTTCAATAAGAGTAGAGGATACATTACCGACATTTCCGATACTAATAATTTTTTCCTTTTGAGTTATCTCCAAAGGATACGTTTCCACCGTTTTCAATCTTAGTAAAACTTGAAAACCAAGAGTAATTTCATGTCATGTGTCTTGAACATCCACTGTCCAAGTACCACTTATTTTTCTTTTTCTAGGATTCCTACAGAAAATGTTTCTAAGTTTTAGGTACCCAAAACTTTTTAGGTCCCTGAGTGCTAGTAATGGTTCCTTTTGGAACCCAAACACATTTCACACCATAATATGCATTTCATTTTCTAAGTTTTAGGTACCCAAAACTTTTTAGGTCCCTGAGTGCTAGTAATGGTTCTTTTTGGAACCCAAACACATTTCACACCATAATATGCATTTCTTTTCACTGGACATTTATTTTCATGTGAACATTTTAATTACAATAATGGCATATAACTTGATTGTTAATGAGGTACTATTCAAAAAATAATTCTTATAATACTTTTGTTTCAAATTTGGCTTATAGCCAATGCCTCCTTTGTCAAACACATATTTTTGTGAATTAAGCAATTTACCCAACATCTTTTGTCCATTTGTGAATTTTAGCACAATTTCATTTAACTCATTATTCTTCTTCTTAAGCATTACATTCTCTGTTACCAATTCATCAATATGTGATTTTTCATACTCATATGAAGTACTTTGTTTACCTTTAAAAGATGTGATCCTATCATGCAACATTTTATTGTCTAATACAAATTCATTTATCTTCTCATTCAATGAATTATTACATTTTTCTAGGGCATCATTTTCATTTGTAAGTTCTAGCAGTTTCTTTTTTAGGCACGTATTTTTTTTACCAATTTTTATCTACTCATCATGCAATTCTTTAAAAGCATTATGTAACTCATCATATGTTGGAAAATCACTTATCTCATCAAGTTTATCAAATGATTCTTCCTCGATTGCCATGAGTGTTAGATTTGTCATTTCTTGGTGCTCTTCATCATCACTTATTTCCTCATCGCTATCATCTCATGTAGTCAACGGTGCTCTTCATCATCACTTATTTCCTCATCGCTATCATCTCATGTAGTCACCATTGCTTTCTTTTTGAGCTTGTTGAGAAGAGGACATTCAGACCGTATGTGTTCAGGCTATTTACATTCATAGCAAGTGATTTGCTCATTCTTCTCCTTTTGGTTCTAGAAGTTTCTGAACTTTTTCCGCTCACTAGTTTTCTTGTAGAATTTTCTGAATCTCCTAGTCAGCATAGCCATCTCCTTATCATCCAGCTAGTTTTCCTTATCATTCTCATGTTTTGAAGCTTTGAGAGCAATGCTTTTCTTCATCTCCTTATGCCCTTTTTTCAGCTGTTAAGTCTTCTTCATATGAAATGAGGAGTCAATTAAATCATCAATAAGTAAAGTATTTAAATTTTTTGCTTCTTCAATGGCAGTCATTTGGAAGTGACCTAATGATTTTCTTCACTATCTCGTTATTCGAAAAAAATTTCCTAGGGGTCCTTAGGTATTTACTATGTCTGTAAATCGTGTATACAAGAATACACACTTTCATTATTTTTTTTCATTTAGAACAATTCGTATTGACAAGTGTAGCTATTGATTTTAGACTCTTTAACTTGATTTGTCCCTTCATAGACAACCTCAAGTTTATTCCATATTTCTTGAGCACTCCCACAACTAGATACTCTATGAAATGTTTTCTTATCTACTGCACAAAATATAACATTCATTGCCTTGAAGTTTAAAGACATCTTTTTCTTTTCTAACTCACTCCAGTGACTTGACGGTTTAGGAATATCATCTCTTTTTTCATTTTTTATCGTAGGCATAAATGAATCATAATAAACAACTTCCTAAATTTCGTAATCTAAGGCCTGCAAATAAATTCTCATCCTAGTTTTTCAATATGGGTAGTCATTACCGTCAAACAACGGTGGTCTACTTGTGGACTGTCATTCCCTAAATATTGAGTCATTTTGGGTTATCATGGATCTTTTACTCTAGACGGTTGAATCCTAATGAGAGAACAAGGCTCTGATACCAAATTAAATAATATCTAAACAACCCAAGAGGGGGTGAATTGGGATTTCAAAAAATACGTAATGCTTAAACAAAACTTAACGCAAATCTTAAATTTATTTAAAGCAATAATAAATAAATTAACCAAAATATAAAAAGATAAGAGAAGGGAGATTTAAACATGGATACTTTTACGTGGTTCGGCCAACCTTGTCTACGTCCACACTTCCAAGCACGTCGGACTTGAGGATTCCACTAGTCAAGCCTTCAAGGCTTCAAGAACACTTACAATTGACTTCTAAGGTGTCAATCAACTTTTACACCAAGAGATTATCCCCAATCTCTTAATCCAAGTGTATCCCAACACTTACAATCACTCAAAACAAAGATTACAAATTTGTTTTTCTCTCACACAATATGTAGGATTACAAATCAATGCCCAAATGTAAGAATAAATGAAACAAGAATGTATTTAAAACTCAATAAATGTTGTATTCTTGATCATATGCTCAATGATAGCGTTGTGATCAACTATTGTTTGAATTTAATTAAGCTTATTTATAGTTGGAGCTAAAATATAGTCGTTGTTGACTTTCTGCCCGAAATCGAATCGCCATAAACAGTTATCGGTTAACCGTTTTGACTGGTCCAAGTGACCGTTGAGAGCTGATTTTCAATAAGCAATTGATCGTTTGCCACTATTGGTTTGCCATTAATTTCCAGAGACCTGCAAAATAAATTTATGCTATATGTTCTTGCCAAATGGTTGAAGGTTAACCTGAAATGACATTCTGGAAATTATCAGTTAGCCATTTGCAGTTAATGGTTCACCGATTATTTTCAGTAACCTGCAAAATAAAATAGGCTTATCCATTTTTATTCAATGGTTCAAGGTTAGCACAGAATTTCTGAAAATTATTAGTTAACATTTTGATATAAACGATTCACCATTTAATTCCAGTAACCTTCCTAGCATACTTGTATTGTCCGTTTTTACTAACCGAATCAAGTTTAAGGAATTACCCATCTCTGGAAATTATCGGTTAACCGTTTCAAAATTAACGGTTCACCATTTGTTTCCGGAATCACAGTTTTAATAGAATTTTGTGGGGAATATTTTTCCGATTTAAAGTTAATGATTATTCATATTTCTTGAATACATTTAGAAATATTATACGGCTTTTAAGAAGATGTTTATTAATAAAAACTCCAACATTTTAATAAAAAAACATTTAAAGTTTGTTATCATCAAAATCAATATAATAAACATATACATGTTAACAAAAACATTTTAAATCCAATATTTTTACACTTATGACTAGCTTAAATAGATATGTTTTTACAATGTTTTCTAGTACAATAGTTTTTATATGTTATAAATATTTGCAATGAAAATAATTGATATATAATTTATGAAAAATAATTTTGATAACATTAATTTTTACAATTTAACATAATATTTATACATAAAAAAGTTGTTATCTAATAATAAAATAATTTTTAAAAAATTTAAATTGAATGTGTGTTAAATACCTAATATGAAGTAAATTTTGATACCAAGGAAAATTCTGATATGATATCTAGTAGATAGGCATGAAAAATAAATACATTTAATGAGGGTTTTTGCGAGGAAAACAAATTTGAGTTTCTATTCAGACTTTTCATTCATTTAGATTTAAAAAAATTACTTTTTTATTTAGATAAAAATATCTTATAATAAGACTTCAGATACAAAGATGTAGCCAAAACATCAAAATAACTTGAATTAAGCCAAATTAAGACTTTAGACATAAAAACAAACAAACCCTAGCATTATTTCTACCATCTTAATATTGAAGGGTGCGCCCTTTAATAAATGGGATGGGATCCTCTCTTGATCTAAACTAAGGCTAGGTAAATTTGAGTTCAGATTAACTCGATCAAATTTCGAGTTGATCGGATTAAGAAAAAATTCATCCAAACTCAATATGATTTTGGGATCGAATCAAATTAAATTATTCCGTTTATATTCGAATCGGATTCAATCGAATAAAAAACTTGGATTAAAAGTTCAGGTCAATCAGATGATTAATCGAATTTTGCCTAATATATGATTTCTAATTTTGCCGATCAAAGAAAAGAATTGTTGGACAAAAATTAAACTCAAACCCAGTCCAAATATATGCGGTACAACAAGAAGAAATTAATACAATATCTTAAGATAAATTAAATCTTTTAGGTTTCTTACAAGACAAACCATTTAACAGTGGAGAGCAACAAATCGCAGCGCAGCAGCGGTCATGGTAGTGAGTGGATCAAGGAGCGGCGGCGGACTTTGTACATTACAGCAGAATGCGACGATGAGTCCCATATCACATCAGGTCTGCTTTGCTATGCCATGATTACTATCTACCATGCTATGGTTGGTGAGTGCTGCCGGCTGCCACTGTGTGTGATGTGCTACCGCTACTGATAACTAGCAGAGGAATAATTTTTAAAGAGATAATATGATGAATTGTAAAGCTTTTATTGATCTCACTTTATATAAGCAATACAATGAACAACTTTTCCTACAATCAAGTAATAAACCAAAAAATCTACACCAGCCCACAAAATCTTTAACAAACAAATAAACTCCAACATACTAGGAAATATATATACTTATACTCAGCATAGACTTATTCTCAGCAATCCCTCCTTCAAACTGAATATTTTGTTTGCACAAGAAAATCATTCAGTTTATTATCCAGAAGTTGTGCAACGCCTCACTGCTAGATGTGGTCTTCCAAAGTGCAAACTCTAAGTAACTTTCACAATTTTAAAAAAGTTGCCAGTTTGAAGGACTTTGTAAAAATGTCAGCGAGCTGATCTTCACTTCTGTAGAAAACTAATTCAATTCTACCATCTTTTGTGAGGCCTCGAAGGAACAGTACCTTACATCTATATGTTTTGTTCTTCCATAAAATACTGGATTCAAGGAAAGTTTGATGGTTGAACTACTGTCACAGTAGATTGGTGTAGAAACTTCCTGTTTACAGCAAAATTCTTCAAGTAATCTTCTCAACCAAATAGCATGACATGCACTTGTTGCTGCAGGAACATATTCAACTTCTGGTGTGGACAAAGTCACAATTGGCTACTTCTTTGATAACCAAGAAATAGCTCCAGAACCCAGCATGAAAACATATGCCGAAGTGCTTTTCCTATCGTCGGAATCCATAGCATAGTCACTGTTTGTGAAGCCAAGTAGTTCAGATTTTTCTCCCTTTCGATAGAATATCCCAAACTTACTGGTACCCTGCAAGCAACGCAAAATTCTCTTGGTAACAAGAAGGTGCAATTCTGTTGGATGTTCAATGTATCTACTAAGAAGACTAACAATATACATTATGTTAGGCCTCGTTTCTGTTAAATACATTAAGCATCCTACAATTTGCTTAAAGAAAGTGATGTCTATCTTCTTTCTAAAATATTAACTAGGCAACCCAAGAGGGAGGGTAAATTGAGATTCTAAAATTTAAGCTAATCAAACCACACAACAATTTTAATATAATGCCTTAATGAAATCAAAAACAATAAATTTAATAATACTTAAAAATAAAAAAAGGGAAAAGAGAGAGCAAACACTCGATTTTTACGTGATTCGGCCAATCGTGCCTACGTCCACGCCTCCAAGCTCACCGAGCTTGAGAATTTCACTAAGTGAGCCTCCAAGGTTTCAACAACCCTTACAATTGACTTTCAAGGTGTCAATAAACCTTTACAGCAAGAGATTATCCTAAATCTCTTAACACAAGTGTATCACAACACTTACAACCTCTCAACTTGATTTTATAAAAATCATTGTAAATGAATTGTACTCACACAACGTGTTTGATTACAAATGAAAGCTCAATATGTGTGAATGAATACACAAAGTTTTTGCTTAGATTACATAGAAGTATTCAATAATAACAATAATATTCAATAATAACAATAGTTGTATCATCTAAAACGAATTTGATTTGAGTCATTTTATAATTGGAGAATAAAACTAGTCATTATTGACTTTTTGGTGATATCCTGCTTGCTGCTTTGTGTTAACTAACTTGCCGCTTTATCTTACTGTATGTTAAAAAATTTAAATTTTTGCACTTCTGTTTTGCCGTTTTTCATTTACAGTTACCCTTTTTTACTCTAGAGATCTTCTGCTTGATAACTGGTTCGCCGCTCTTGGGAATCCAATTAGCCGTTTTTGTTTCAGAAAGCTTCTGCCCATAACCAGTTTGCCGCTTTGATAAATCCAACTAGCTGCTTGCTACAGTGAAACCACTATTTTCTAAAATTATAGTTTTGCCTCAAAACTTTATAAAAGTATACTATGGCCTAAATATTTATAAAACTTTACAAATAAGCCCGTTTCTAAAATTTTAAAACAATACTAATTGATTTCAAATTTCTCAAAAACTTTTCAATTTTAGCCTTAAACTTGAAAACAACTAATTTTATAAAATCATTTTCTTGTTATAAAAACATAATGTGTAATTCTTTGTTTATCTAAAACATGTGGTTTGTTATCATCAAAATCAACATTTTATAGTCATATAGGCTAACAATCTCTCTTTTTTTTATGCTGACAAAACACATTATAAAACTGTGATTTAGTTATGAAAAACTCCCCCTTAATAAATACAAGATTAAAAAATTGATTTGAAAGAGACTTCTAAAAAGCTCCCCCTGCAAGAAATGCGTATGAATATTTTTCATCAAAAAACAATTACATATCATATCTCCCCCTTCATCATAAAAAAGAGTAGAATACTCCCCCTATCTATCATCAAAAACTCAAGACAAGCACATTAGTTCCACATCATCCAAAACATTAGTGATAAAAGAACAAATAACCATATCAAATCCACATAATCCAAAACAAATACAAAATCCAAAATCATAACAAACATGCATAATCATCCACATAATCTAAATAGAAAATGAAAGAATATAAAATAGTAAATGTTGGTGTGTCCAGTACAAGCATAAAAACCTATTGAGATCGTGAGGATGGTGTTGATGGAAGTGGAAATGAATATGGAATGCCAAAGTACTCAAAGAGGAGGTGTTGTCCTTGAATGAGTTGCTGATATTGTTGTGAGAGGCGCTAGTGCTCATCAAGAATATGCTGCTGAAAACTAGTCTGCTGCATAGAAAGTGTCCTCACCTCATTCATAAGCTGCTGAAGAGTAATCTCTTTAAAGGTGGTACAGAAGATGCAGACACCGGTGATTTCTAATGCCTATGCTGACCCCGAAACAGAAGGAAAAACTTAGGAAGCTGATCAGCAGGAACCACATCGTTAAGAGGCTGATCATCACTCGGAGCAAGCAAAGTGTACTTGTTGTCACTGAACTTTACCCAAGCTCCATTACGCCACTTAAACCCTAAGGCACATACGACTTCATCTACTCTTGGAGGGTTTGCAGGATGGTTCATTGAGACGCACCTTAAAGTGTTTAAGGATTCAAGTGATGAAATGACCATATAGAAGGGAACAGGTAATTAAGTTAGAGATTGAAAGCATGGTTCGGATAATGGTGTACCCCAAGTAAACTGGACGATGTCTAAGGATGGAATCAAGCAAAGAAACATCCATGTGGGAAACCTCATCTAAATTCCCTGATCTAGGAAGAACAATAGTCTGCATAAAATAAAGTAAAATTCGAAATTGGAGGCATAGACATTGAGTACAGAAATAGATGTTACAAACTTCATTAGAAAGATCAATACGCCGACATATATTTATAACAACGTCAACATGAACAAAATGACCAATATCGGGGGATTTCCCAGTAGAAAATAATTCTAAGCCAATATCGGAGATTCCTAAGATAGAATTTAACTCTGAAACATCAAATTCAATCAAAACTCCTCCAACATTGGTGATTACTCGATTCTCTTTCTCCACAGAAGTATCCATATTCGAGTAAAATATTTTCACCAAGTCAGTATAATCCAACCAACTTCTTCCAACAATTGCAACACATTTCTATTACTAATACTGAGACTACGAAGCTAATTCGGTAAAATAAATAATGTAAGAAGTACCTCACGAGTCATGATCTTTTGGTGGAATCGCTTGGCTAAACGCTTCCCTGGAAAGTACTTGGACTCAAAGTTAGACTGATTGTCGTGGCCGTTTAAGTGGAGGAACATGTTCTTTCCCTTTTCCTCTAACTGGCCTTGAAATAGACATGACAATATTGAGTGATTTGAAGATAAATGAAGCAATAAAAAACAAGGTAATGAGGTTTAAAAGGGATATGGATGTTCAATTTGGGTGGAAGTTAACTAAAGAAGAAGAAATTTAGAAAGAGAAGATTCGGTTAAAAACCTAAGTTAGAAATGGAATCTTGTGAATTTGATTATGAAAAAGGATTTTGAAGATGATTTGGAGCACAAGGAATGATAAGGAATGATTTTTGTGAATCAATTTGGAGTAGAAATCGATGAAAATGATGGATTTGAGAGTGAAAATAAGTGAAAGAGGAAACGACTTTTAGTGAGAGAAAGAACTGGTTTGCCGAATGGAAAAGAATAAGATGAATAATTCTTAAAAACCCGAATCCGGCTAACCGGACTTCACTAACCGGTAATTGGTTTTTTCCAGAAAGGGAAATTTGACAAACGGTTTACCGATTTTCCTAACCGACTGACCACTTGTTTCCAGCAAGTGAAGATTAAACAAGCAGTTTACCAATTTTCTTAACCGGCAGACCGGTTGTTTCCAATGAGTGAAGATTAAACAAGCAACTTACCAATTTTCCTAACTAGTTGACCAATTGTTTTCAGTGAGTGAAGATTAAACAAGCGGCTTACCGATTTTTCTAACTGGCTATTCGATTCTGGTCCAGTACGTAATATTTAGGAAACAGTTAACCGGTTATCTATATCCGGCTATCCAGTTCTTGGCTAGAGAAGAAACATAGAGAAATGGCTTACCAATTGGTTACAAGCGATATGCTAGTTTTGTCTTAGAAAGCATTTGGCCTTTTATTGAATTTTGGTTAATCGGTAAACTTGTCTTACACACACCAATTTATTTTTGGCTTAAAACTTGGTCAATTTTAAATCATTTTGTGATTCAAAACTTTTTAATAGGCCTTTTAATGCATGAAACATAAATGCATACAAGAGCAAACATATGAAATTACTCATATCAAACAATGATGCCAACATGACACTACAGCACTTCCCTGAATCCCCTGTTCCCTCCGTATAGAGCCAGCGTCGGTCAACCTTGGCATGGGGAAGTAGTGTCACCACTACCACTTCCCCGGGGTGTAAATTATAGAGCTATAATCAAGCACACACACCCTAAAAAAATTACAATTTAAGATGCAACATTCATCATTCCAAACTCATGTCTAATTTTTATAAACTGCTCTTTAGTATGGGGTTTTGTAAATATATCTGCAAGTTGATTTTTAGTAAAAATAAATTTAATCACAATATCTCCTTTTTTGACATGATCTCTTAGAAAATGATGTCTAATCTCTATATGTTTAGTCTTAGAATGTTGAATGAGATTTTTCGAAAGATTGATAGCACTTGTATTGTCACATAAGATAGGTATTTGATCAAAATTAATATTGTAGTCTCTGAGAGTTTGTTTCATCCAAAGAGCTATTTATATATGAGTTTCTTGTTAAACAGAAACCAGTTGAGTCTGTAGGAGAGGGAAGGAAAAAAAAGAAAAAAGAAATAGCTAGAAATCAGATAATGCAAATCTATATAATATGGAAGCAAAAGCGACAGATATTGGGATTTCTCTCGTGGAACCTTCGATTCTGGAGCTGGCACATGAAGTCACGATCCTCTTGAATTTTTATAACAAAATTATTATTTTATTAGACCCAAGTGGATTGCAGTACATCCAGAGGACTATTTATATATAAGTTTCTTGTTAAACACAAACCAGCTGAGTCTGCAGGAGAGGGAAGGAAAAAAAAAAAGAAATAGCTAGAAATCAGAAAATCCAAATGTATATAATATGGAGTTCTCTCGTGGAGCCTTCGATTCTGGATCTGGCACATGAAGTCACGATCCACTTGAATTTTTATAACAAAATTATTATTTTATTAGACCCAAGTGGATTGCAGTACATCCAGAGGACTATTTATATGAGTTTCTTGTTAAACACAAACCAGCTGAGTCTGCAGGAGAGGGAAGAAGAAAAGAAAGAAATAGCTGGAAATCAGATAATCCAAATCTATCTAATATGGAGGCAGAAGCGACAGATATTGGGAGTTCTCAAGTGGAACCTTCGATTCTGGAGCTGGCACATAATAAGCCACTGATCACAATTCCTCCACGTTATGTTCGCCCTGAGATGGACCATCCCTTGATTCGCACCGACGATTCTTCAGCACAACAACTTCCAGTCATTGATATGCACAAGTTGCTCTCTGGAGATGACTCAGAGCTTGAGAAGCTTGACCGTGCATGTAAAGAATGGGGTTTCTGTCAGGTACATAACAATTTAGCAGTGATATTCAGATAATAAAAATTAGACAAAACGTTGACAAAAAGGAAGTAAATCGGTACCGGATTAGTCACTTGATTGTAAACACAGTAAACAGAGACTAATTTATCGTTGTTTTTGTTCGCATTTTATCAGCTCTCCGTTTCTTTGGCTTTTTCCATAAAAATCATTTTGTTTCCTGCACTTCAGAATTCCTTTATGAACCATGTATATATGGAAAGGACATCTTGCTTTAATTTGCATACATGCAGTTGATGAATCATGGAGTGAGCAGTTCATTGGTGGAGAAAGTGAAAGCAGAGATTCAAGACTTCTTTAATCTTCCAATAGATGAGAAAAAGAAGTTTTGGCAACAGCCAGGAGATATTGAGGGATTTGGGCAGCTCTTTATTACGTCTGAAGAGCAGAAACTTGATTGGGGATACGGCTTTACTTTGATCACTTTCCCAACTCATCTGAGGAAACCCCACTTGTTCCCCAAGTTGCCTCTTCCATTCAGGTTCTATATTTGAAGCGTAGAGTTTTGCTATATAGTATATTCTATCTTATGATAATTACTTGACTGTATATCGTAATTTGCATGCAGAGATGACTTGGAAGTTTACTTGACAGAACTTAAAAATCTTGCCCTGAAAATCCTTGACCAAATGGCTAAAGCTCTAAGAATGGATCCCAATGATATGAAAGAGTTGTTTGAAAACGGGATGCAATCACTCAGGATGAATTATTATCCTCCTTGTCCGCAACCAGAACAAGTTGTTGGCCATAATTCTCATTGTGATACCTCCGCCCTCACCCTCCTCCTCCAAGTCAATGAGATGGATGGTCTCCAAATTAAGAAAGATGGAAAATGGGTTGCTGTTAAACCCCTCCCGGATGCCTTTGTAGTCAATATTGGTGACGCTTTAGAGGTAACACTTGTCATTTTCTATAGCCTATGACTAATGCTATATTCTACGTAGTTTGTATCTCTAGTAATGTCATGTGATATCTGACGTGTTTTTCATTGTAAGTGGAGTACAATTGTTGTATAATTTGTGTTAATGATAGAAAATAAAGTCAACTAACACCGAATTCATAAAAAAGAAAAAAGGGTTGGGAACACCTTGCTTGCGATAAAAATTATGTTGTTAGCATGGGATGTGTAGATGATAACTGGTTTCATCTATTTATGTTCTTTTTTTATTTATTTACTTTATTATCTTGTAGATTTTTACCAATGGAACTTATCGTAGTATCGAACATCGTGCGACTGTAAACTCAGCGAAGGAAAGGTTATCTTTTGCTACATTTTACAACCCGAAATTAGATGGAGAATTGGGTCCAGCACCAAGTCTTATCACTCCGAAAACTCCAGCATTGTTTAGAAAAATAAGTGTGACAGATTACTTCAAAAGATTTTTTTCAAGTGAGCTGCGTGGAAAGTCTTTTATTGATTTCTTGAAAATTCAAGACCAGGGCACTTAAAAGTTGTTGATTGCTACCATGACGAGATTGCATGGAGTCCATTCTGATCAAATAAGACAATTAAGTTGTGAACTTATTCTGTTGGATTGTGTTTAGACTTGCTGGGCTGTGTATACGTCAATGGACAAACTTAAATAAGTCTACGGAGTTGTGTAACTTGCATTTGTGTGTAAACTATAACTAGTAGAAAAGTTAAAATAAAATTCCATAATAAATTTTATGTATATTCTATGTTTCTTTGTCGATTTATATGTATCTGCAGTTTCAATTGTTGTCCTATGACCTGATTTGAACCTACAATTGAGATTGGCGTATGATGACTTGAAGTGATTATTTTCAACAAATGTGACTTCTTTCTATTTTGCCTGGAAAGTTTAAAAGATGACAGTTTTCAATTTTGCTTTTGAAAAGATGGTGTTTATGATGGTCCCTTTAAAACCATATTCATTGTACAACTCACGGTGCTCTTTCACGGAAAAAGCTTATAATATTTTGCTTCTACTCATCGTGGTCTATTTTTTCATTAACTTTATGCGGAAAAATTATATCAAACATCCAACATTGTTTAAAAAATGATAAAAATAAATTGATGAAGCCAAAGTAAAAAGTTATAAAAAAGCTGTTTGTCTCTTTTTTTTTTAATATGATAATATAGTGCTTTTTAATACAAAAAACTTTGTATGTCTCTCTTTATAGAGAAACACTTTACAGAATTTTTTTTTTTAATTTGAATTAGTCATTCATCTATTTCATAATTTAATTCAACTTGAATAATTAAAATCACTTATAGATTTAGATTATTCAACTACAAATTGTAATTAAATATAACGTATGACTAATTTCAAATCAAATGCAAAGAAAATTACTTCCTCTTTCTTTGAAGGTGAGACATTAGTATTTTAAAATATCAATAAAAAATAAGAGATCCCTTATATAATGATATAAATTACATCGATCATAGAGTTGCACTAAATAAGCACGGAGTTATATGAGGTAAACTATACTGAAGTTACTTTGTTTAATTCTATAATTAATATAACGTAGATCATTATGTAAGGGATCAAGATCCAACAAAATTTCCAAAAAACAAGTCAGGCCACGTGCAAACCTAATGTATATATCCTTTATGCTGAATAATCTTGCTCAAGCAGTGTGGTCAGACATCCAAATTTGAAAAATGCTTAAGCGTGGCATTTACTTTCCATATTATATCAACAAAAATAGACAAAAATAATACATGTAATTGGCTTTTCCAACACATTATTTTTTTTAAATGGGTAAAAGCTCGTTTAGTCCCTATATTTTGAGGTTAGTGTCCGTTTAATCCTTATATTTTTTTAAATACCTCAAAGCATCCCTATCATTAAATTATTGACATCATTGCCATTACCTTTTGTTCATTTTAACTTATTTTTATAATATTATTCTATTATAATAATGTTCCTTTTTTTAACATTATTAAAAAGAAAAATTAAATTACCAGTTTAACACCAAAAAATAAAATAAAAATAATATATATATATATATATATATATATATAATTTTTTTATTAATATCTAAAAAATAAACATTACAGTAAGAGTGTAAAATTGTAAAAACATACTAAAAATAATAATAATGGCATAAGTGTCAATATTTAATAATAAGGACGTTTTGAGATATTATTAAAAATATAGGGATTAAATAGACACTAAACTCATAATATAGGGACTAAACAAGCTTTTACCCTTTTTAAATATTATTATTAAAGAGTAAAATATAAATATTGATAAATGTTGAAGATATTATTACCCATCGGTACGTTGAGAATATTTATAAGGTTAATATTATAAGCTTGACATAATCTCAACTCTTTTAAATTAGTTTTTGTGTATAAGTTAGAAAAATTGACTTTTATGTGATATTAGTGTCAAAATCATACATGAATAGTCTCACACCACCATTCCATTTCGATCAGTTCGATTTTGCGATCCAGTTCGATTCACCAACGGGTTGGTTCGGTTCAAAATGGATGAGGAAGCCCTTGGCTGGTTATTAGATTCGTTCAACAATTTATTTATAAAACACCCAACAAATTAAACTCCAATTTACGAAACCCAACTCACAAAATTAAGGAAACAAGTGTTTTGAAATTCATGTGTGAAATGGATTATTGAACATCGCAGCTGCTGCAAGCACACTTAAAATTGATTCAATTGAAAACAACAGCCTCCTCGTGAACTTAATGAAAATCTATTTGCACGTTTCATTTGCTTCCAAATCTTTTCGTCAAAATCAACGAATAAATAAAACATGTAAGCACAAGTTACACAACTCCACCGACGTGACAGCACCAGTGGGCTACCGACGACACGAGCACGACCGGATGAACTAAGACAGGCTGTCTGCGCCGACGACGACAGGCTGACACAAGCGCGATGGCGACGATGACGGCTACAGGCTGGCTGATAAGGGACAGTGGTGGATGGAATGTGTGTATCGGCGAGAGTGAGACAGATGGTGAGGGTGTGTGTGTGTGTCGGCTAGTAATTAGTATGATAGAGAGAGATGGTGGATGTGTGCATGATTTTAATGTTTAGAATTATTTAATTAAAAAAATTAAACTTGTAAATGTAGCATTACTACTTATTAATAACAAAATAAGTTTAAAATGTAGTTACATTAATTGCATATTATATCTTATCCATGATAATATAAAATAAAAATAATTAAATAAGTAAATATAACTTTCTAAACAATTAGTTTTCATAATTTTAGTTAATTTTTATGTATTAATCTAAATAGCTTAGATTTTTTTTTGTTGTGATATATTTGAAACTTTAAACGTATTATTCTGACTTTATTTAAATCTTATTCAATTTTAAATTTAATAGAATAAAAAATTTTTAACCCACAAACTAACCTATAAAATGGTGAATTAGATATAAATTAGGTTAAATCCGCATCTGATCTATAAACACATTGATTTGATTTGATTTGAATTTCACCAATCCATGGATTAGATTAAATTAAAAATTTATAATTCCAAAAATTATAAATTTAATCCAATCCATAAAATTTAATTCACGAATACCACTACTTCACTCCCGTCAAGGCGTTGGTGCGTTTTCCAAGTCATAGGTATTTAGTTATCTATTTGATCAATTAATGTATAAAATATCTTCTTTACTATTTAAAGCAATATTTTTCTAATGACTCTACTTGAATAATTGAGAACTAGAGCTGGCAAAATTTGACACGACCCGATTACCCGACACGAACACGACATAAATAAATGGGTATGGGTCGGGTCCGGGTCAACACGATTTTTTTCCGTGTCGGGTTTGGGTTAAAATTCTTGACCCATTTACCCGATCAATGACCCGATTATATTTTCTATTTTAAAATAATTTACATATTCTTATAATTAAAACTCAAATATTAGATATGATTTTCTTTTTTTTATTCTTTAAAAGGGTGAATATAAACACAGTGTTTTATTTATAAAATTTTACATACATTTAGAGCTTCAATAGTGTAAATGTGTAAAAATTAATAGACATGTATATTTTATAATATTGATATATAATATTTTATATATATATATATATAATTAAAACCTCAATAGTGTAAATGTGTAATATATTGGTAGATATGTATATTTTATAATATCGATAAATGTATGTATGTATGTATTTATGTACATATGTATGTATGATAGTGTGTAAATATTTGATGTAATTTTTATTCAATATATAGATATTAAACGGATTATTGGGTAACCCGATTATTTTTCCGTGTCGGGTTTGGGTCTCAATATTTTGACACGATTATTAAATGGGTCGGGTTTGGATCGACCTAAATTTGACACGACACGAAGCTGACACGACACGAACACGACCCGATGACCCGTTTTGCCAGCTCTATTGAGAACCCTGTGTAGTCTTGTTTAATCACAAGAGTTTGGAGAAGAAAGAAGGGTAATTAGTCAAAAACCATGGCAGCAAAAGCAACAACGATAGTAAGTTCTCCCGCGGAGCCTTCGATTCAGGAGCAGTCAGTGAAGCCAATGATGACTAAAGTTCCACCACGATATGTTCGCCGTGATGTAAAAGGTGTAATGATTTGCAACGACGACAATTCTTCAACTGAACAACTTCCGGTCATCGACCAGCAGAAATTGCTCTTTGGATATGATTCAGAGCTTGAGAAGCTTGATCTTGAATGCAGAGAGTTGGGTTTCTTGAAAATTATTGGTTAATTTGTTAATCAACTTTTTTTATGGATAAATTAATTAATGCTCTCAAGATTGTAGCATGGGTATTATTACTATAATGGCAGGGAAAAATATGGGCAAAATGTCACATATTTAATAGTAAAAATATCTTGAGGTATTTTTCAAAAGTATAGAGACTAAATAGGCACTTAATTTAAAATATAAGGAATAAATGAACATTTACTCATTGAGAATTTTTAATGGAATTAAAAATAAATAGGAAAAGAATTGGAGTGAAGATACGTAAAGAAAAAAAATCAAAATAATAGTGAACTTAAATTTTCTGATTTTATTTGTTAATCAATTAAAGATAATTTTGGTTTTATGTAAAATATGTAAAGATATATATAAAATTATATTAAGTATAAAATTGATTTTTAAAATCAAGTTTTATCAAGATTAATTTTTAAAAAAAATTACCGGATACCGTAGATTCTAACCTTTTAAAATTACTTTGGAGTCTCAATAGTAATCGTAAATGAGCCCAAGGTGAAGATGAAACAAAAATAAATTTAAATTAATGATGCATTTGAAAAAGTCATGGTCCCCTCTAAATTTCGTAATTTCTACCAATGACACGGACCGATCAACAAAAAAATATCCCAATAATTTCATAACTTCTAGATTTGGGACGAGAACTTGATAGCTACAGTTGTCTATTTTGTCATTGTTGTCTATGTGTCTATATCTAATTTACCATTTTACAACGTAACAGTATTTGGGAAAAAAAAAACATGTACATAAATTTGTGTGGTCAGCCTGGTTTTACCATTCAAAATGGCAATTCAGTGAGATTATTTAAAAATTAACCACACAATGTGAGAGATTACATGGATATTACTATTTTATTGTAAAATCTTTCATGATTAGCAGCTACACAAGTCATTTAATTAAAGGAATATTTGACACCATTTAACGCACACTCAAATTCAATAATCTTAATTAAACCCGAGAACTTTCTTTAATAACAAATCTAAATCATCAATTGTAAAAGAAAATATTAAAGGTTTAATAAATACCCAACAAGTTGCCAGCTATAGAAATTGAAAATAAAAAATGATTTATGCAGAAAATATAAGTAACATTATTTTTTTAAAAATAAAAATTTAAATTCCAAAACAAAAGGAAAAAACCAGCTCCATATATATTGTTGGTGCTTGAAGATATCAATTAGAAATACAAATTGGACTCTAACTAGTCTGCAACTCTCTAGTAAAATTTAATCAGTTATCAATTATATTATATTATATTATAATAGTTATCTATTATATTATATCATATTATATTATATTATATTATATTATATTATATTATATTATAATAGTTATCTAGAATGAAGTTTTTTTTCTTAATACAAAAATAAAATTGGATAAATGATAGTAAGATATAAATAGAGAGGTTTTTTAATATTTAAAATAATATACAAAAATAAAAATTAATTTTTAAAATTTATTAAATAAATGTACAAAATAAATTAATCAGCACTTTAATTATTTATGCAGATGATAGAAAATTCTAATCCTCAAAGTATGGGCAGTAGTCAGGATTCTCTCAAATTTTTTTAATAAAATTAATATTTTATTACACCCAACTAGAGTACAGTTCATCCAGAGAGAGAGTACTATTTATTTAAGAGTTTCTTGTTAAAACACAAACCAGATGAGTCTGCAGGCGAGAGGAGGAAAAACAAAAAGGTAATAGCTAGAAATCAGATAATCTAAATCTATATAATATGGAGGCAAAAGCAACAGTTATTGCGAGTTCTCTCGTGGAGCCTTCGATTCTGGAGCTCGCAAATAATAAGCCACTGACCACTGTTCCTCCACGTTATGTCCGCCCTGACATAGACCATCCCTTGATTCGCAACGACGATTCTTCAACAGAACAACTTCCAGTCATCGACATGCACAAGCTGGTCTCTGGGGATGACTCAGAGCTTGAGAAGCTTGACCGTGCATGCAAAGACGGGGGTTTCTTTGAGGTACATAATAATTGAGCAGTGATATTCGGACAATAGAATTGGTCAAAATGTTGACTAAAAGAAGGTAAATTGGTGTCGGTTTACTCACTTGATGGGAAAAGCAGTAAACCGACACTAGTATATCGTTGTTTTTGTTAGCGTTTTGATTATCAGTTTCTTTAGTAGTTTTCCCTCAACTTTAAATTTCCTACATGAACCGTGTACGGAAAGAACATCTTGCTTTTATTTGCATATATGCAGTTGATCAATCATGGAGTGAGCAGTTCATTGGTGGAGAAAGTGAAAGCAGAGATTCTAGACTTCTTTGATCTGCCAATTGATGAGAAAAGGAAGTTTTGGCGACAACCAGGAGATATTGAGGGATTTGGGCAGCTCTTTATTGCGTCTGAAGAGCAAAAGCTTCATTGGGGATACGGCTTTACTTTGTTCACTCTCCCAACTTATCTGAGGAAACTCCACTTGTTGCCCAAGTTGCCTNGCTTGATTGGGGATACGGCTTTACTTTGTTCACTCTCCCAACTTATCTGAGGAAACTCCACTTGTTGCCCAAGTTGCCTCTTCCATTCAGGTTCTATGTTTTTTTGTTCATTTAAGATCCGAAGGCAAATCAAAGCGAAGATTTTTGTCATATAGTATATTCCGTCCAATAATAATTACTGGACTATATATAGTTATTTGCATGCAGAGATGACTTGGAAGTTTACTTATCAGAACTGAAAAATCTTGCCCTGAAAATCCTTGATCAAATGGCTAAAGCTCTAAGAATGGATCCTAATGATATGAAAGAGTTGTTTGAAAACCGGGTACAATCATTAAGGATGAATTATTATCCTCCTTGTCCGCAACCAGAGCAAGTTATCGGCATTAATTTCCATTGTGATGCCTCCGCACTTACCATCCTCCTCCAAATCAATCAGATGGATGGTCTCCAAATAAAGAAAGATGGAAAATGGGTTGCAGTTAGACCCCAACATTAATTTCCATTGTGATGCCTCTGCACTTACCATCCTCCTCCAAATCAATCAGATGGATGGTCTCCAAATAAAGAAAGATGGAAAATGGGTTGCTGTTAGACCCCTTCCAGATGCCTTTATAGTCAACATTGGAGACATTTTAGAGGTAACACTTATCATTTTCTATAGCCTATAACCACTGATAAGTAACGTACATCTTTACAGAGTTTGTATGTCCGGTAATGTGACATATGACGTGTAATTTATTGATAAGTAGAGTAGGACTATCGTATTAATGATTAAAAAAAATATAGTTAACTAACACCAAATTCATAACAAGAAATTATTAGTGACATGTCGCTTGCAATACAAGCTATGTTGTTAGCATAGAATATATAGGTGATATCTAGTTTCATCAATCTATTTTTCTCCTCTTTGTACACTTTCTAACTCATTTTTTTTCATTTACTTCATGATCTTGTAGGTTTTTACCAATGGAACTTACCGTAGTATCGAACATCGTGCAACTGTGAACTCAGTGAAGGAAAGATTATCTTTTGCTACATTCTATGGTGCAAAATTAGATGGAGAATTGGGTCCAGCACCAAGTCTTATTACTCGAGAGACACCAACATTATTTAAGAGGATAAGTGTGGTAGATCACTTTAAAAGATTTTTTTCAAGTGAACTACGTGGAATATCATTTATTGATTTCTTGAGAATTCAAAACCATCGTAATTAAAAGTTGCGCTTCCAGTTACATGAGGAGATTATATGGAGTCCGTTCTGATAAAATAAATCAAATTAAGTTGTGAACTTATGAACTCCGTTGGAATTTGGATTGTGTTGTGTACTCGTTGGCTGTGTACTTCAATGGATGAAAGATAGGTATATGAAGATGTTTCTGCGTGTAAATTATAACTAGTAGGAAAATGACATATGCTGCAGCCTTTTATAGTCTGCAGTATATATTCTGCAATATGCAATATGAGGAACTGCTCAAATTAGACCAAGACAGGAGTAGCTATTAGTTGATAAACTCTGAATAAGTTGGTGGCTGATATTTAGTGATTATTCAGTTGCTATTTTCTCCTTTTTTCTTTTGCTTGTTAGTTCCTATTTCTAAGCAACTAAATTGCTTAGTAGTACTGCAGGGTCTATAAATGACCAAGATTTTCATTTATAAAGGCAGCAAATTATACAAAAAGTGCTCCCTTCTCTAAACTTCTTCCTTCACCCTATCCGCTTCTGGTTCTTATTAATTAGTATCAGAGGACTATTCCGATAATGGACACCCGTGGCAAAACCAATGCTGAATTTTGCAATGAAATTAACGAGATTCCAGCCCGACTCGATTCTACCTTTCATCAAGTTAATACCACTCTACAAAACCAGGTTTCACAGAGGTTCAATCCTTGCGGGTTTCCCACAGCTCAAACACCACCAACACCAAAATCAATCCATTTGCTCCCGGAGAATCATCACACCAACCAGCTCAACTAAACATCTCCTGTTCTAGCTCTTTTCTTGACCAAAATCACCATCACCTCAAGCTCTCCTTTCTCAAGTTTTGGAGGAGAAGATCCCACAAGATGGAATTACAAAGCAACATAATATTTTGATTTTAAGGATATTGCTTCAGACCAGCTTGCCTCTCTCCATCTTTGAAGGTAACTAAATTCAAGGGACCATTAACTTGGAGTGAATTCACACAAACCATGCTCCAACGATTTGAACCAATAGATTACGAAGATTCATCTAAAGCTCTAATTGTAACACCCCAAATCTAACACGTGCGGAGCACGTGGTAAAAGAGGTCACTCATAAATCGAAATCCTTACACAAAAATCTTAAATTGAAAAATCTCAAATTTTATTTAAATAAATCCACGAATCCATATGTCTAATACTAAATATTTTCTTCCGAAGACGTAAATTTGACAGAAGTCTCAAAACTCCATAATTACAAGTTCATAAAATAAAAAAACATAAAGGAAAGATGAGTTTATCCTTATCTTATTCAACTAGCAAAATTAAATGAATCTTTAGCTCCAAGGATAAGCAGTAAGCACACCTCTCAACAATGTACTTAGTCTGCAAAACGTAATGGTGAGGGATGAGCTGTTAACTTAATTAGTAAAATCATTCTCAATACACTAGGGTTATCGGGTAACAAAAATATTGCAAGCCTTCTTTTACAAGGATCAAAATCAAAATATCGTGTACATATTCAAAACAGAAACTCAGTACTAGTACAAAATATATACATCATATAATACGATCAGAATCAGAATCAAAATAACTACGGACAATGAGTCAAAATATTTAAATTCATTTTCCATACGTAATGACTTGTACGTAGCACTTTGTAGCCCTATGGCCCTCGAAATGTGACCCCCATATAGCCTTAAGAGGTGGCCCGTGAGTAATGATTAACAATCTTTATCGTATACCTGGTCAAAACATTCTTGTCAGACTTGTAAAATATCATAATAATGAATTAGGCTTGCAAAACAAATTCCATTATAATATTTTAGAGACAAATTCATAAAAGATAATCATTTAGCAAAATAAATTGCATATTTAAAGGTATTTATAATATTACGTTAAAACCATTAAAAAACACAATTTTCATATTTGAAAACATTTTACATAAACTAATTTCGTTATGAAAAACAATTAATTTTCAAAGAACTATAAAAGCACATGCACTTATAGTAGTATCAAAATAATCATACATATCCAATAAATTAGGAATAAAGTTACTTACCTCGATAAAGTAATGATTTAAACAGACCTCTAAGCCTCTAACAGTCTCAAATACCTCCAACACCTTAAACAGATATAAGATATAACTATTAACAACTTATTCTAAGAACATGATTTTCTGATTCATACTTGCATAAGTCTGGTTCTTAGAATTAACTCTTAATTTAGAAATCAAAATAACACAATATTTTACAAAACTATTTTGGACATCCATCGGTATCTCTCATAAATATTTCAAGAGGACCTAACACCAAAAACATTTTTAAAACTATTTGTTTCTTGATAAATTCAAGCCTATCTCACAGTACCTTAATTAAACAATATGGATTCTGAGATTTTTGTAAAATTATATGTTGATCAGAAAAATATGAAATTAAAACTAGAAATACAAGACACATATATTAACCTCTATCTAAAATTTAGAATTTTTTGAGTTCATTTGACACTACAAATAATTTTGTGAATCTGGTCGTTCTGCTAGAACCACAGTTTTCCAGTGCAATAGTGTCAGTTTTGAAAATCCATATAAAATTGAAAAAAAATTTATTCAATAAGTCCTACATGTCTAGTTTTCATAAAGACATGGTTCTTCTAAAAAAATCGCTCATAAAATATATGTTTTTTTTTTTTGACATTCATGTTATCCAGAATTGTTCAGTGTGTTTATTGCATTCGGGATTAACTAACATGACTCAACAATAAATTAGCGCACTAAACACAATTTAAATACACCCTAAATCATGCATAATGGTCTGTAACAATCTAAAATCATGCCAATAAAACCCTAAATATGGCATAACGATAGTGAAATCAAGTGGAGATAGAGAGAGTAAAACTTACCAATAGTTAAGACTCTCTTTCCTGAGCAAAAATTTGAATCATAAGATGTGAGTAAAAGAGTAATAAGCAGTTGAGAGAATAAAATAAAACGTTGTGGATTTAGGGTTATGGGAGAGGGAAAAGTATAAATTTGTAGGGAACCTTAAGAAACCCTATTAACTTTGGAAAGAGTAACTCTTTTCCAAAATTATCCCATAATTCCTAATTATGGATTTAATAATCCTTGTTAATAAGGGCAATAATGTCAATTATGATTTCTAATAAAACAAATTTTCATAATTTAAAATCATGGAAATTTGGCATTACACTAACTCATTTAAAGCAAACCTTAAGTGTAGCGGCCTATTAGAAAGCTTTCAAAAAATTGTCCCACCGTGTTGATAGGTTACCTGACAATTATTAGTGTATTGTTTTATTGCAGGTCTCAAAGGCAAAATTCGCTTAGATGTCAAGATTAACCAGCTGCAAACCTTAACAGATACTATTGGTGTCACTCAGCTGATCGAGGAATGTAAAACCTGGGAAAAAAAAAAAAAAAAACAGTGCTTTTTGTCCTTCAACAATTGCAAGGGTACAAACAATCGTGCCAAACAATTTAACTGGTTTGTTGGACCCTTCAGCAATTTAAAAAATGAACCAAGGCCCCAAAAACTCACCGATTCGCTTTCGGCACATCACAAGCCAAGAGGCCCATAAATGACGTGAGAAGGGACTTTATTATTATTACGATGAAAAATTTTTACATGTCACTGCTACCAAAGTGCCTAATTATTTATGATATAAAAAATCTGTAGAACACAACTATATTGAAGCTACAAAAGATGAAGTTAAACTGGACATCATTGAGTCAATATTGGAGATCTCGTACCATGCAATTGCAGCCATTGAGCATCCACAAACCATCCGCGTCTTAGGGAATTTTGGAAAAAACAAGGATATCATGGTTTTGATTGATGGCAGAAACACCTACAACTTCATAAATCAATCTATAGTTTCCAAATTTAGATTGCTAGTTGTACGCAATACGAAGTTCCAAATCATGACACAAAACCATCATCATACTTCTATGTACCACTAGTATCTGCCTGCTAGGCTGTGTTAGGGGTCCAGTGGCTAGAAACCTTGAGTACCATCACAACTGATTATAGTAAGTTGACCAAGACCTTTACTTCAGATGGATAGGCTCACACTTATAGAGGTATAGGAAGACTGAAAATTCATGGACTTGAATGATAATGAATTGTTATGTTTAGATGGCACTAGTTTCTTCTTTTAGATCACTTTAGGTGATGAACAAATATGCCCCCAAGAAGTATCCTGGAGACCTTCGACCTCAATAGAATATGGTCATGCCTTTAATCCTCCTAATGAATTACCACTAAAGAGGTCTATGACCAAGACATACAGTTGCAACAAAATCAAGGCCCAGTAAGCGTTCGTCCGTATAGGTTCCTGTATTATCAAAAGACTAAAATTGAAAAGATAGTAAGGGAGTTACTCGAATCTGGCACAATACGACAAAGCACCAACCCTTTTTCATCACCAGTATTACTTGTCAAAAAAGCAGATGGGGGTGGCGCTTTGTATAGATTGTCGAGTGTAGAACAACATTACCATCAAATACAAGTATCTGATACTTATAATCGATAAGCTTTTGGGTGAGTTGCACAGAGCTACATACTTTTCCAAGTTAGCCTTGAGATCAAATATCATCAAATACGTGTTCAAAAAGCAAAAAAAATCACAAGATAGCATTCAGAACACATGATGGCTATTGCGAGTTTATCGTCATGCCATTTGGCTTGGCCAATGCACTTTCAACATTCCAAAGCTTGATGGTTGATTTATTACGCCCCGGTTTACGAAAGTTTGTCCTAGTCTTTTTTTTTTACTGTATTTTTATGTTTAGTAAAACTTGGGCAAATCATATTTTCCATCTTCAAATAGTCGAATAGATTTTATCTGATAACTCTCTGTTTGTGAATAATCAAAGTGTTGTTTTGGAGTTTTGGAGGCAGAGTATTTAGGCCATCTTATTTCCCTTGTTGAGTGGCAATTGATTTGAAAAAAATCCAAACCTTACTTAAGCCGCCAATTCCAAAGTCAACCAAAGAAATAAATGGCTTTTTGGATTTGTCAATTTCACCGAGGCTTTGAGGGAATCACAACACCTTTAACAAGGTTATTAACAAAAGAAGACTTCCATTGGACCTTAAAAGCAAAATATGCTTTCACCCAGTTGAAACAAGCATTAAAATCCCCTCATGTTCTCTGGTTGCTAGACTTTTCACAGTCGTTTGTTGTCGAGTGCGATGCTTATGGAGTCGGTATTAGAGCCATCTTATCACAACATGATCAGCTAGTGCCAGTTTTTAGTGACACACTCAAGGGTTCAGCATTGGCCTTATCTACCTACAAGAAAGAGATGCTTGTAATCATCAAGGCAATTCACAAATGGCATTCATACTTGTTGGTAAGCCTTTCATTGTTCGTGCAAACCAAAAGAGTCTCAAATTTCTAATGGAACAGCACATTACACACTTGTTCAGATATGATAGCTGCCAAAAATTCTCAGAAATGATTATACGATTCAATACAAAAAAGGATTAGAAAATGAGAGAGCCAACGCTTTTTCACGATTGGCAAAGCTTGAATTTTTAGCAATCTCTCTTCCTTTAGCCGATTGATGGGCCACACTACAGAATGAAGTAGCATAAAATCCCTTATATAGCCAATTTTGACTTAATCATTAATTCAAAGAGATGGATTCTGGTATAAACAACGAAAGCTCTTTTTGAGTCCTGCTTCTTTCTACAAGCTATTTTATAGAAAGCGCACTTATCACCAATCAGAAGGCATTTTAGCTATCAAAAAACTCTTAACAGGCTAAAATCTAGTTTTTATTAGCCTGGAATGCATGCAGAGATTAAGAATTTCATACGGTGCTGTGAAGTCTTTCCATGGTGTAAGGTTGAAATCTACAACCAGCAGGACTTCTTTAATCTTTACCAATTTTGGACAGAATCTGGACAAAAATTTCTATGGATTTCATTGATGGACTTCCACCATCACAAGGTTACACTGTCATTATGGTAACTGTGGATCATTTGTCAAAATACACACACTTCATTAATTTGAAACATTCGTATACAGCCCTGATAGTGACTAAGGTTTTTATAGCATAGATTGTGCGATTCCATTGGACACCAACTTCCATCGTTAGTGATAGAGAAACTATTTTTTATCCATTCATTTTGGAAGGCTTTGTTTCAAGGAACTATACCATCCACAAACAAACGGATAAATAGAAGTTGTTAATGGAATCTTAGAATAGTATGGGTGCGTTTGGGATTGAGGTTGGGCAGTTATAACTTAAAAGGTATAGTACTAAAGTGTTTGATAAACACTAAATGTTGTGATTTGGAAGCTATGTTGATATGATTTTTCACGTGTATAATGTAAAATTTATTATGTCTTTAATAATTTTGTCAAAATTTATATTTACTATATATTATTAACCTTTATTTCATAATTACAATTTTTTTTTCACAACAGCTATAGCTTAAATGCTACAACACCTCAATTTCAAATAAAATCTATCTCTATTACTTAACAAGTGAACCAAACAACTCGATTGGCTCGATTAGCTACCTTGGGCTGAGTATAGCTATAATACGTCAACGCATATTTAATTTCCACCAAAATTTCTCCTTTTAAAGCTATCTATAGCATACCTCCTCTAACATTACTCTCCTATGTTTCAGTGTACTAATAATATTCATGTTGTGGGTGAGACACTAAGCGACCATGAATCCATTTTGTGTGATCTTCGATGCAATTTGATTGTTGCTTAAGATAGAATGAAAAATCAAGCCGATCATCATTACAGGGAAATTGTTTCTAGTGTTGGCGATTATTTGTACCTCAAATTTTTATCCTTATCATCAGAAGTCTGTACCTTTTCGTAGTTCTCTCAAGCTAGCTCCATGTTTCTTATGGCCTACAAATTGGAGGTACTAAGAGGGTCCAAATCCATAATGTGTTTATATCAATCTCCTAAGAAAGTTGGTTGAGCCCAAGCCCCTGCAGCTTTGAAACTACCCCTACATCGGAGGATACATCAACTATACAGCCTCGGCCTGAGTGTATACTTGATAGACGTATCATTCATAAAGGAATTTATTCATCTAAGGAGCAATGATATATGCTGCAGACTTATATCACCATGCAATCTTAGGAAATGCTTGAATAAGACCGAGTTAGGCATAACTGTTAGTTGATAAATATCGAATAAGTTGGTGGCTTATATTTAGTGGTTATTTAGTTTCTATTTCCCCTTAGTTTTTGCTTGTTAGTTTCTATTTCTAAGCAATAAAGTGTGTAACTCAGTTGTGCTACAAGGTCTATAAATGACTAACATTTTCATTAATAAAGGAAGCAATTTATATAGACACTACTCCCTTCTCTAAACTTCTTGCTTCACCTTATCTGTTTGTGGTTCTTATTAAAAGAAAAACAAAATAAAATTACAAAATAAATTATGTATATATTCTATGTTTCTTTGTCGATTTATGTATATCTGTAATTTCAATTGTTGACCTAGGACCTAATTTTGAATTTGTAATTGAGATTGGTGTAGGTTGATTTGAAGTGATTATTTTCAAGCAACGTGGCTTCTTTCAGTTGGCCCAGAAAATTAAGGTGTTTGCGTCGAAATTTGGAAGATGACACAATTTTTAATTTTGCTTTTGAAAAGATTATGTTTACAATGGTACCTTGAGGTTAATTTTGGATTTTGTCATGAATTGATTATTTTTAAATCACCTCTTATTTTATTAAAATTCAATTTACCTTTTATTCTTATTAAGAAGACAAAAAAAATAAATTCATCAACCCACGCTTTTTTCTTATCTCTTGAACAAAAATAGAGATAATTTAAGTTTTCAGAAGTAAGGAGATAATTTAAAAATAGTCAATTTACTAGAGTAATTCGAAATTGATCCTAAATTGTCTAATACAAGGTGCCGTTTCATGCAAAAAGCTTATAATATTAAGATAACTTACTTTTTTTTTTTATTCGAGTCACTGTGGTCTATTTAACCATTCACTTTGTATGGAAAAATTAAATCAAACATCCTAAATTTCAATTTCTAAGTCGATTACCAAAAATGATGACTTTTTCTTGAGTAGTGATATTCAAATCCCTAAATATTATCTCACAAGACCCCATTTTCTTTTATGCCTCATTAATTTCCAAAATTGATTGTTTGTCATACTAATGTTTATTAGAGGCTGTTTTAGACAAATAAATTTCTAAAGTTCAATATTTTAGAGTGAAAAAGAAATAAAAATTATAAAAAAAAAAATCAAGCTGGGATTGTATTGTACCACTCATCAAATTGCTATAGGATGAATGCAATAAAGAAATAAAAGCATTTGACGCTTATAACATGCAAGCTAAAATATAAAGGAGAAGAGAAGCTACGTTATTGGGTTTGATTGAAAAGTAAATACACGACAGTTTCTATTCTTTGTGGTTGTGGTCATTTCAATATTAGAGGGGTCTCATGAGATGAAACGGGGGGGCCAAATAACTACACTCCTTTTACTTCTCATACGAATTAGGGGGTGTACCAAATAAGCCTAGCCAAGCAGGCCTGGTGAGGCCCCATTTTCAGTTCAAAATATAGAACTATTAAGACCCCTCCATTCATCTTGCAAAACCCCGCTATTGTGATTACAACAAAGGACAAAATATAAATTTAACTCGACCTCGACGTGGTCGGTTCTACTTCTCATAAAACTCTTCTAGTCTTTTTCAGACACACCCACACAATCCAATAAGTTGGCAGAGGATTTGACACGAGTAGGAGAAGAATCTTGCAATGAAATAGCACATGCATTTATTTCATTGCCTCCATATAAAAAATATATTGATTTTATTATAATTAATACCCGAAAGTCTGAGAAGATTGAAGAACAAATCGTGGAAAACAGATAGATAGAGAGAAATGTTGATGAAATGCTGTGGCACAAACACAAAATTAATTGAAAGTGTTGGGTAGCAAGAACCATGCGGAACCAGAAGCAAAAATTTCATGTTTATCAATCAACAAAACTTTTGTCACCGACAAATCTGTAGATTGTGGTTGTGGTGGCTAGCAAGGCTCCATAAGGGAAAAAAAAAAAAGCATTTTCTTTTTTCTTTTCTTTTTTTGGTTTTTTTGAGTGAGAAAAATTACTATTTAGTATGATGACATTTTCAGAATTAAAGCGAACAATTAATAGTAATAAAGGATTTTTCAGTATTATTTAATAAAATTTACTTAAAGATGGAGTTCAAGAAGATTTTAAAGGGTGTCAATAGTTGAATTCTTACATGAAATGAAATTATGTAACATGGGCCTAAAAAAATTCGACATAACCTATCTTGTAAAATGAATTTTCCAAAATATTTAACCTGTCAACATATTTGAGATAAACCAATAATTCATCCCGATTAGAAAGGTTTTCTTTGATTACATAGGTCTTGTTTGAAATTCTCAATCGGGTCATGCTAGTTAGGAAATTTGTGTAATCAAACTAAAAATTTATTTCCAAAAACTTTACCCGGCGGCTTAGCTCCGCCCTTGGTAGTATATATATCGCTCTTTCATAATAATTATGATCTCATCAAAGGAGATTATTTGTTAAACATCTAAAATTTGAAAGTTTATTAATTTTAGACTTTTTTAATAATTTCTTTATTTATTTTTTGTAATTTATGCCTAAGTTTTTTAACATGTACATCTACATATAAAAAGTAAATTTTTGTTACTTTTTTTTATTAAAATGGGCTCAACAGAATGAGCTAAACCGGAATAAACTAGGGTTGAATAACCACAAACATGTCTTGCAATATAATTAAATAAATACTCACAGGCAGGCTAGTAAATAAATACAAACCATGAGAAACTGAATGAGTCATATTAGTCATGAAATCCGCAGCTAAATTCGCTTCACGAAAAATGTGTGTGATAGAAATCTACCAGTTTCTGCTTAGTAATTCCCGGACATCAACAACTATAGTGTAGAAAGTATTAGGCACGACCACTTGCTTAGATATCATCTGAGTAACACAAAGACTATCCACTTCCACCAAAAGACGTTTTATGCCAGCATCCCACTCCAAGATTAAGCCTTGATATAGACCTCATAGCTCAGCCATAATCACCGAACACTCCCCAATATTCATACAAAATTCAGAAATCCAGTGACTGACAGAATCACAAATAACACCACTAGCCCCTGCATCCCGTGAATTTTTACAAGATCCATCCATATTCAATTTACACCATGGCCATGGAGGAGGTTGCCAGCCAATAAACATCTCATTTCTCCTCGGTTGTTTACGCATGTGAGAATTATTCACTCTATGAATTTCATTGGCTCTGGCCATAATATCCAGATAAATTGTTGAGCTATCCACCAATTTCCCATCAACCATAAAATGATTCCTCAATAATCATAACCTCCAAACGGCCACGCCAAAAACACACTCCCAAGGGATAGGAGAAACAAACTTCCACTTATTCTGTAAATTAGAAGCAATCCAGTCTTGTAAATTAGAGTGAAAAAAAGTATAATGCTCACACACTGGGACAAGTCGAAGTCAAAACCATTTAATACATTAGCAATCTCGCTATGCATGAAAAATATCCTTAACCAAAGCCCTACATCTATCACAAGCCATAGACACGGGAATGTGACTCCGAGACAGCTCACCGTGAGTCTTCAATTTCTCATGCATAATCTGCCAAAGAAAGAGGCGGATAGATTGAGGCCCCTTCCAAGACCATCGGAAGTTCCTTGCTTCATCTTGAACGGCTAGGTTTTGATGACAAATAGAGTCATAGGCTGAGCGAACAGTAAACACACCTCTTGGATCAAAACTCCAATAAATTTTTTCTACGCCAAGATGAGAAGCAGGAGGCATAACCGAGGCAATTTGCATGAGAATATAATTTGGCAGCAAATGTTCAAAACTCAGCCAATTCCAGCTCCCTTGTTCATTTGTAAACTCAATCACAGTAGCATTAACAACTTCATGAAAGATCGATTGGAGGGCGAAATTTATCAAAGGTTCTTGCTTCGTTGCCAACAGTCAAGCCAAAACCAAGTTCTAATACCATCACATACTGACCAGCGGGCTCCATGCATGGTTGCTGACCACATTCTCCTAATAGCCATCCAAATATGAGATCGTTGTTTATCCGGGAGGGAGAGCGGTAAGTTTTTAGGATCCAAACCATATTTAGAACAAAAAACCTTCACCTATAATTTGTCTGAGTTAGAGACAACTTCCCAAGTCAGCTTCATCAGCAACTCATGGTTCATCCCATCTAACTTTCTAAACCCCAGGCCCTCATGATTGTTTGGCATACAAATTTTATCCCAACCCACCATGCTCATCTTGTGCCTTTTCGATTTCCCATCCCAAATAAACTGATGACAAGACTTATCAATTTTATAGCGCACCAGGGAAGAAAGCAAGGTTGTTTGCATAGCATATACGGGCATTGCTTGAATCACCGATTGAGCCAAAGTGACTCTTCCAGCAAAGGATAAATAAGCTGCATTCCAACCAGTAAGCCGCATGTCCACCTTGTCTAGAATGGATTGGTAAGTAGCTTTATTCATCCGCGAATGGATTAAAGGCATTCCAAGATAGCAACCTAAATCATTAGTAGCCGAAAAACGCTAGGCATCACTGATAAGCTGAGCATCTCTAGATAGCACATTCTTAGAGAAAAAGACTTTAGTTTTCGATTTATTAACCTTTGCTTCAGAGCTCTAATAATAATTCTCCAGAACTGCGTCAATGATATAAGCTTGATCAATTGAGGCTTCTGCAAATAAAAGGAAATCATCAGCAAAAAATAAATATGTTAAGGGAGTTCCACATTTGGCCAACCGAATTGGCTTCCAACTGCCCTCCATCACAGCTTGGGATATACCATGGCTCAAACGCTCAATGCAAAGAACAAAAATATAGGGAGACAGAGGATCTCCCTGTCAGATTCCTCTCCCCAAAGAAAATTCCTCTGTAACCTCTCCATTCCACAAAATGCTCATTTTAGCTGTAGTTCACATTCCATGATAAGCCTAGATAAATGAATCAGAAGGCCAATCTGTTGAAGAGTATCAAAGATAAAAGACCAATTGAGTCGATCATCCGCCTTCTCGAGATCAAACTTGATAGCCATAAGCTCTTTCTTACCAGTTTTTCCGCACATTGAATGAACCACTTCCTCTGTAACTACAATATTATCTATGATATGACGGCCAAGAACAAAACTTGTCTGATAAGGGCCTATAATTTCAGGCAACACGGCTTGCAAACGGTTGGCAATTATTTTAGTCAATGTTTTGTAAGTGACTGTACATAAGCTGATAGGCCTGAACATTTTTAAGCTAGTAGGATGCTCCACTTTATAAATCAATACCAAAAGAGTAGTATTGACTTCTTAAGGAATCTTACCAAAATTAAATATGTTAGCAATAAACTTACAGAAAGAAGGCCCAACAACTTGCCATTGAGACTGATAAAAATAGCATGCAAACCATTAGTACCTGGAGCCTTTAGAGGTTTCAAACTAAAAACAGCGCTCTTGATTTCTTCTTCTAAAACTGGGTTAGCAACACAATCAATATTATAAGCATCCATAACTGGGAAATAATTCAGAACATGATAAACTTTGGAACTTGTAGCTTCACTTTTGAATAAGGAAGAGAAATACCCAACTGCATGGTTTCGGATTTCTTCCTCATTGTACAACCAATTGCCCGAATTATCTTGAATGGCTTCAATTCTATTCCGCCGCCTGTGAACAATAGTTTTTTGGTGAAAGAAATTAGTATTTTTGTCCCCAAGCATAATCCAATCTTTTCTCGATTTTTGCCACCAAAGAATCTCCTCCTGCCCCATCACCATCTTCAATTCATTTCGCAAACAAGCCTCTAAGCGCATTAACCCTCTAGAACTAGAATTCTCCAAGGCTGCTTGAATCCCGTTAATCTGAGCCATTAACTGTCGTTTTCACTTGAAAATATTCCCAAAAACCTCCCAATTCAAGCTTGAACCTCCTTGATGAAAAGAGATGCCGCATCACTGTAATAAGCTTGAGGATCCCACGTCTGCTTTACAAAGTTATTAAAATGCTCATGAGTTAACCAAGAAGCCAAAAACCGAAAGGGCATGTTTGCCATGATGTCTGCGCACAGCTCTCTCAAACCGAACTAGCACCGGTCTGTGATCTGAAGCAACGTTCGGAAGATGGAGAACTGAGTTATCCGCAAACTTTAATAACCACTCATTGTTGCATAAGGCTATGTTTAGCCGTTTGAAAAGAAATCCACGAGACTAGGTAAATCGTGGACCTTTGAACTTTAAATCGAAAATTTTGTTATTTTTATCTGAATGGAAAAAGGTCTAAATGAGAAATTTACATTCTAAAAATATTGATCTTTATACAATAACTTATTTCCTGATCATAATATTTAATTTTTTCTAATTTGTAAGGATATAAATTTCAAAGATATTACTTATATTTAGATATTAAAAAAATAAATTATGTCATTCAGATTTTCGTATTTGAATATCAAAAGAATTTACACCATTTAGATTTCGTACCAAAAAAAAAAACGCTGCCTAACTCTTAAGCATCCTTTATTATAAAGAACTAATAAAGATAATAGTTATTACGATCATAAACATTTAGTTTTAATTATCCAAATCACTCCTACTTTTGAAAATTCTACACAGGATGGAATATAACAGCAAGCTCAAAGCACTTGCCAAGGCTAAAACCCAGTAGTACAAGTCCAATCGGGCTTGTGTCATATCATCCGAGAACCAGCTTTGCCTAGCTCTTGAGCTTGTGAAAAATTCAATGACTGAGATCAATAAGGCACTCAAAAAACTTCCAACACCAAAAACACTCGTATATAGAGCAAACCCCATTGTTCTCATTCTCACCGGCACTTCATTGTAGAAAAATTCCTGCATTGCAACAACTGTGAAAATGTCTGAAATACCCAACAAAACGTACTGAGGTAGCAACCAAAATATACTAATCGGCTCTGCTTCTGCCTGTTTGCTCGTTTGTAGTCTCTTTGTTTCCACATACCGATCCCCATTCTTTGCATTACGCTGATACCCTTTTTGAATTGATAGCATGTTATGATTTGTATTATCGGAATCAAAACTGTGTCGTATAATGGCATCAAGAGTATTATGGATACTGTAATAGCACTTTGAAGTGTTGCTGGTGGGATCTTAAATCTGCTTCCTATGTTCCTCTTCATTGTCATGCCTTGTTTAGTGAAAAATGTAACTGGTTGTTGGAATATTACTGCAAACATGAGTAGCATTGTCCAAATGGGCAAAAGCCTTAGTAAGATCTTCACATTTTGGACAGCATGTTTAACATTTTTAGGATTCTCAAGCTCATCATCCAACTCCTTATTTTGATCATTGCAGCAAAGGGGTTTCTCCTAAAGCCTATCAGCAAGTGAAAACTTATCACCTCATCATAAATCAGACTAACGAAGCAATCTTAAAAATAAATACAAGCGGAATGATAATTTAGTCCACTTAGAAATTATTTCTACTATTTGGGTTCCTTATCTTAAAATATTAATAGTAAAAACACACCGTTTTTTTAAAAGGAAAATGTGAAAAAGGTCACGTTTACCTTTTTACCTAGTTTATTAAAATTTATTAGGGACTCAAAGAGTTAAAAAAAAAAAAGATAAAAGTATCGTTCTTACTAAACACAAATATATATACTTACTCTAGCTCCATTGCATCAGATTTGTCAATTGGTGAGATGGCTTTGCTGTTCTTTAATTTTGGGGCAGCTGCTTTGATGGCTTGAACTATGCTCATGAATGGCTTGCTCTTTAGAGCCTCATGATCTGATTTTTTCTTACAAAAGCGGCTTGCAAATGAGAAAAATGCTGTTGATGTAAGCATAGCAATTGTGGGAATTGCAAATCCTATTACCCAACCAAAGGTGTCTTGAATGTAGGACATAAGTGTGATACCCAAAAGGCTGCCACTACAAACACCAAAATACCACCATTTGAAGAACAAACTCTTGTTATTGTTTGATTTTTTATTTTGATTATCTTGGGTACAAGGCAATATCTCTTCATCATCATTATTATCCATTTGGTCTGCTCCAAATGCTTGTAAAGATGGGTTGTATCCAGCTAGGCCTAGTGAAATCAAAGATAGGGGAAGAAAGAGAAAAGAAGAACAACTTGTGGTGTTTGCTGGTGACTCTGCCCAAGCAAATGCTGTTGATGTCAAGGCCATTAGCCCCTGAACAGAGAAACAATGTTAAATTAATTGTTAATAGAACTTAGGGTCCATTTGGGGGTGCTTATCACAGAGTCAATACGCTTATTATTAAAGTGCTTGGAAAAAAAATGAAAAGTGCTTATGAAACAGAACTTCTTGTTGTAGACTTTATAGTACAATTTATTAAGAAAAGTACATGATGAGGTGTAAATAAAGTGTCATTTTATATTTCTCAACTATTTTACTAATTCTCTTATACGAGAAAAACTTATATGAGATAAACATGTCATGTTAATTGTGCCCACATATAAAAATATTTTGACACACATTCACATTTGTTGGAGCTGAGTGATCATTATAAAGAGGTAAAAATAATTTGAGTTTTTCTCCTCCTACAACCAGGTCAAAGATATTGAAAGAAATTCAATGTAAAATTTACAAATAAATGAATGATAAAGAAGAGGAAATGAAGGTGGCAAACCAGAACATAGATGAAAGAAAAGGCAAGAATGGTGGAATGTCGATCCCAATAAGAGTCAGCGAGTGGAGCCAATAGCAGCGGCAGCATTGATGTTAACCCATTCCATCTACTAACAGTCTTGGCCGCCGAAGAGTTGCTCATTTTCATCACATCCGTCAGATATGTTACTAGATTTGATGCCACTCCTTTGAATGCGAATCTCTCTTTCCCAGCTATCACTATAAGCAAATGAACCAAAATAATAACAACATCAACAACAACAAAACTAAAAGTAAGTTTTTATTAAGTTGTAAGCGCATTAACGCTATTATATGTTGCCACGTGTTCCATATTTATTTTCTTTTGTGTAATGCACCATTTCACTAAATTTTTGTCATGCATATGTGATAAGCACTTAGTAAAATGGTAAAATGCTCGAGATTACCCAAGACTCTCGTATATTTCTTTGTTTCAAAGTAGTGAAGATGAGGAGACTTGCTATACCTATAAGCATAATGCATGATTTGCAGAGCCCCATGATCCTCTTTCTGTGACCTTCAGCCTTGAGAGAATAAATATAGATTTGTGACTAACAAGAGAGTAGTTATCTTTGTCTGGGGTTTGAAAACCACAGAAGGGCAACACAAAAGAACAAGAGAATAATGATGCCATTTTGAGCATTAAACAATCACTAAAATGGACTAAAGTAAATTAACTTATACAAGAAAATAGAATTTGAAGGCCAATTTCCATTTGAAATGCTATTAGAAATATGCTATCGAGGAGCTTTAAGTGTCGACATTTTGC
Source organism: Citrus medica (assembly GCA_002013955.2). Taxonomy (NCBI): domain Eukaryota; kingdom Viridiplantae; phylum Streptophyta; class Magnoliopsida; order Sapindales; family Rutaceae; genus Citrus; species Citrus medica. The sequence continues at coordinate 364,740 of MKYO02007564.1, forward strand.
ATGGAGAATTTTGTACGTCACAGAGGAGGCACAATTTTCTCATGCAGTTGACGATGGAGTTCACAGAAAGGCACTATCTAGGGGTGGATAAAATCGGGTTCGGGTCAACCCGATCGGGTTTCGGGTTGTTCGGGTTAGACAAAGAACAATCCGAACATAACCCGAATTAATGACCCGACCCGAACCGACCCGAAGATAATTCGGGTCGGTTCGGGTCGAGTCATTAATTCGGATTATGTTCGGGTTGGATTTAAAATGGGTAGGATTGAGTTCGGGTCAATTCGGGTCAGTTTTGGTCGGTTGAAATCGGGTCAATTCGGGTCAATTCGAGTCAGTTCGGGTCAGTTCGGGTCAATTTGGGTCAGTTCGGGTCGGTTGAAATCAGGTAAATTCGAGTTAATTCGATCGGGTTCGGGTTTGTAAATTTAGCTTTTTTTTTTTTTTAAGAATCCGATCGGGCATTCGGATCGGGTCGAGTTTGACCCGAACCGATCACAACCCAATCAGGTTTGTAAATTTCAAACCGATTGGGTTTCGATCCCGACCCGAACCCGAAATTTATCGGGTCGGGTAAAATGCCCACCCCTAGGCCACTATCCATGCTGCAATATTTGTTTTATTGTTTATATACTTTCTGCTCATACATCAATGTCCAATACATTTGTTTATTATAAGATGATGAGGATAAGAATAAAATTTCTAAAAAAATTCAAAAAATTAAATGTTAACCTTTGAGAAATATTCGAAATTGCAGTCAGCAGAACCATTGCATTATTTAATGGCTTCCAAAATAAGTACCCAGATTATGAATACTTGGAAACATTAATATTGAGTCTTATCAATTTCTTTGACACAGTCAAGAAAGCAGGATTATATTTATCTTTATAGAAGATTGTCTAAAAATTTTCAATTATATATATTTTTTTCTGTAATTTTTCATATTTTGGAATTTTAATACCAAAAATATTCGTTTAATCAAGCATTAGAGATTATGATAAAAGATCATCTTTGATTATACTCTGTGTTCTTTTTATTTAAAAAAAAAATACGTCAAATACGAGTGAGAAGGGTTCGAGACCTCATATGAGTATACATTTTCACCTTTGTATATTTATAATGCAAGGCATATTTTGGATTTAGTTGAATGTTTCTATTATATTATTCAGCTTAAAATATACACTAAACAGCATACAAGAGCAAAGTATTATTTTTACATATATATATACACACACATTGTATGGCTCAGCTCTAGATTAATTTGGGTAAAAAATAAAATAACACAAAATTCACTTGGAGCCATTAAGCTTAGATAACAAGAACAGGCAACCAGAACAGAGGAGGACAGAAGCTGAGAAGCAAAGCAAATCCAGAGGAGATTGTATAACAGCTTTCTTACTCTTGTCAAACAGCCCAATCAGAAGTAGCATCACTATGACGTGGCCGAGCTTTGTTTTTAGCTCATTCACTGACTTTATTTCTAACCACCTTGGTCGTTCCTAGAGATTGATAAAAAGGAAAGGTAATTTAGACCGAAAACATAACAATAAAGAAATAATACATGCCAGACAAAGTAGAAACATTAATCAAGTTAAACCAATATAAAGATTACAAGTAAGTGGACAGACCTTTAAAGTGAATAAACCAAAGAGATTTGATCTGTGGTGAGCTTTGTCTTCTGACAGTAACTTTCCAATGTCCAGATTGCTGACAAAGAGCTCGTATAGACCCATCCCAAAAACCAGCATTACAGTTCCTAAGAGATAGACATCTAGAAGCACAACAAAAAGGTAGTTAATGACTTCAGTAAAGGCTGTATGAAAGCCTTTATATAAATAGTTGAAATGAGATGCTTTCTGCCATAGCATACACATTCATTTTCAATTTCATGCATGTACATGAGGGAAAAAATGTGTATAGTGTGCATCCCTATTTTCTTAGATAAGTGAAAGTTCAGAGGCTAAATGATGCTGCTAAAATGCAGATTCAATAATCTGCCTCCTTCAAATACTCTAGAAACAGGCGTTAGCAGCTCCAATTTGGGCTATTGATTAGAGGGAGGAGATGAAGGAAATGGATTTGTCAAATTTTGCTATGCCTAGGACTTTCTTATTCTGCAGCCGGAAGACGGAGATAATAGCATATATGTACCTTCAGTTGATTTCAGAAGTGATAAAACAATGTGTAATTTGAAAAAAGAGAAGTTCAAGCACACATGATATTGTAGTTTTAAGAGATAAGACAAACATGTAAGCAACAACAGAGATTTCAGTATTTCATTTAAATACAACTAATTCTCAGTCACCAAAAAATAACTTAAAGAGTTTGCAATATGAAACTGCAACTGAGTGCACAAGGGGAAGTAAAAAAGAAATGAGGAAAGAACAAAAACTGATACGATGGCATTATGACAACTGAAGGGACTTCTATAGGGACATGATGTACAAATTCAACTACATTACACTATACACACTGGGATAATAATCCCAGGTGCTCGACCTAAAATCTGTAATAAATATATGATCAGTTTCACCAAAAGGATATTTAACCAAACCTCTTTATATAGCCAACAATACATACATAAGCAAGAAAAAAATCATGCTAAATTCCAAAATCCATTCAGTTATGGGAAATTACTAATAACCACCTTTAAAGAAAAAAAACTAAAAGTAGAGATCAGTAACTTTTTCTCAGTTCACTTTAGAGCCATCTTGGGGCAGCTGCCCCCAAAGAGAGTTTTAGCACAGAAGCAACAAAGGATCTCACATGACTTTTTTTATGTAAAGTAGAATTACCAAACTGTAACTCTCCTCTCAAATCTTGCAAACTGGTTCATAGCTTACAAAAAGAGCAGAAGTAGCAACAAAAACCAACAATAAATTCAAGGTTTTCGTTGAAAGTTACTTTTATGTAATGTGATTCCAAGGAAAAATTTTCTAAACTTTGTTTGTAAATGCAAATTTGCACACTACTAAAATGAAGGTATTAATATATTCAAATTAAATAGTGTCTTAGCGTGAAAGAAAAATGAAAAAAAAAAAAACAAATAATCAAACAATGAGCCATAAAAGCACATGATATATATATATATATATAATGAAGCAGGATACAGCATGAATATTAACAATAAATAAAAGAACACTCACCAATAGCCTCAACAAGCAATGATATCACGTTACCACGACTCGCAAAATACTTCATGAATGATGCCCCAACATAGGTGCAACCCTGCATATCGAGAAGAGTCAACAGTGTAAATCAAAACACTAAAGAGAATAGTCGCAAAAACAAAATAATCAATACATATGGATGGCTACACATGACAGCCAAGATGATCTGCTAATGCTCCCCACATCATTAGTATCTCCTAATCTGAATTTCATTCAGCATAAAACAAACAAAATACATTACTCTAAGATGACTGATAGAATTGCATTTTAGTGAAAGAAAAATGAAAAAAAAAAAAACAAATAATCAAACAATGAGCCATAAAAGCACATGATATATATATATATATATAATGAAGCAGGATACAGCATGAATATTAACAATAAATAAAAGAACACTCACCAATAGCCTCAACAAGCAATGATATCACGTTACCACGACTCGCAAAATACTTCATGAATGATGCCCCAACATAGGTGCAACCCTGCATATCGAGAAGAGTCAACAGTGTAAATCAAAACACTAAAGAGAATAGTCGCAAAAACAAAATAATCAATACATATGGACGGCTACATATGACAGCCAAGATGATCTGCTAATGCTCCCCACATCATTAGTATCTCCTAATCTGAATTTCATTCAGCATAAAACAAACAAAATACATTACTCTAAGATGACTGATAGAATTGCATTTTCCGGGTTAAGAATACATTATTTGTAAAAATAGTCTATAATTCAATAAGTCTGTCAGCTAATTACAAATTCAGATGAAAAAGATTGTTCTTTTCAATTTTTATCATATAACAATATCTTGGACAATACCAAGAATCTAAAAATTACATAGCATCAATTAAACAGTGGAATTAACATTTAACAAAAAGATATATTTAAACTTAAAAAATAAGCACCTTAATGAAACAGAGAAATGAGCCAATCAAAGACCCAAAAACACCCAGAAGTGTCATGAACCGGCATCGATAAATAGCCTGCAGAAAAATAATAAAATAAAAATATTAGTAGAACGCAAAATAATAAAATTCCCAAAAATTTCGGATAAAAAAAATGAAATGATAACTAACTAACTAACCTTCTCTATCTTCTCCTCGACAGCTTCAAGTTTGTCCAATTTCGAAGCAAGAACTGGTGATGAGGAGTGAGTTGATGCCGGAAGCTGAATTTGATTTCTTGAGCTTTTAGTGTTTACTGTAAGTAGTGGAAATTTGATATTGATATTAGAATCAAAGACCCTTTTCAATTTGCAGTTTTTGGTGACGCACATGGGCGGCGTGCGCGGTGGTTTAATGGGTCTCGTTATCAACGGTCGAGATGGTCTCATGGTTGGTTGGTCGGCTGCTGGCTCGCTGAGAGAAATGGGGATGAAGAAGAGCGAATTGAGTCAACTGGCGAGTTAAGCGAGCGAGTCAGTGCAGGTGTACCAAAATTTGTTAATAACCGGTGGCATTCCAAAGATTCGCGGAAGGGGAGAGAGAAGCCACGTGTGTGCTTTGGTTACGCTCCAGTTACCGCAGGAGGCATCCGTTTTTCATGTTCTCGAGTAAAAACAACATAAAAATTAATGTTCAATTACGTAATTATTTTAGTTCACTACAATGGGGAAAGAAGACATACACCTCATAATTTGATAAAATAGTGATGAAGCTTTCTTGTTTCAACAATAATCGCATAGATTTTTAGTACGACATAATTATCTGAATAAAATTTATATGGTAATTTTTTTAAATATGAGATCTTTGTAATTATTTGGCTAAATTAAAATATCATTTTTTTAATATTAATACATTATAATTACAAATCTACTAATATATTTACAATCAAGATTAGTCTATATCAATTCTTTTAAAATATTATTTGAATTTTTATCTTCACCAATTTAGAGAAATATCTAATTTATTCCTACTAATCTATATCTATCTATCTATATATATATATAAAGCTAGGACTTAAGGAGGTGATGTGGCATCACCATTTTGCTTCTTTGTATATTCTCTATTATCTAATAAATAGAGAATTTTTATTTTTAGATTTAGCTTTTCATCTTCTCATAATTAATTTGATTGTATTTAACTCATTTAATAAATAGTAACTTTATTAATATATATCATTTCTCATCTTTTTATATTTTCTATTATCTAAAATATCTAAAATATTGGTGGATATTCTTTGTACTTTTTTTCTCTTTCTATTTAAATTCAACAATATGTAATCATTAATAATAATTAATTATAAGTCTTTTGAAACATTTATTTATTTTATTATGCTAGCAATTAAACTTTAGTGGCTTAAAATATATATATATATACATCACCATTTGTTTCTTTGTATATTCTCTATTATCTAATAAATAGAGAAATTTTTTTTAGATTTAGCTTTTTATCTTCTCATAATTAATTTGATTGTATTTAACTCATTTAATAAATAGTAACTTTGTTAATATATACTATTCCTCACCTTTTTATATTTTCTATTATCTAAAATATTGGTGGATATTCTTTGTACTTTTTTCTCTTTCTATTTAAATTCAACAATATGTAATCATTAATAATAATTAATTATAAGTCTTTTGAAACATTTATTTATTTTATTATGCTAGCAATTAAACTTTAGTGGTTTAATATAGATATATACATATATATAAAGCTAGGACTTGAGGAGGTGATGTGACATTACCATTTTGTTTCTTTGTATATTCTCTATTATCTAATAAATAGAGTTTTTTTTTTAGATTTAGCTTTTCATCTTCTCATAATTAACGTTGGAGCTGGTTGGAAAAAAAGAGATATAAAAATTCTAACAGATTAGTAAGTTAAATATAATCAAGAAAACTATGACTTTGTATTTTTTAGTTATTTATGTTATTTTTTAATTATTGGTTATCTTTACATCATTAACTTTTGTTAATTTTTATGGATAACTCGGTAACAACAAAGATTACTTTACGGGGAAAGTTAGGGGAGATGTTTGATCCAAACTTGTACAAGAAAGACGAGGGTCCTTGTGTTGTGATAGTAACTTCTACAACCATTAAAAAATTCCAAGGTGATTATTTTATTTAGATCCCACTAATTAACATTTTCAAATGCAATGTGGTCATTTTAATATTATACACAAATTTGGATTTTGTTCAAGTTTCGTTTTAGGTTACATTTGCTCTAAACAGATGAGGTTAATTTCTCTGCCACAAATGCAAGCAAAATCTACATAAATCTTCAAATAGATTATGTAGCATAATTAATTGAAAGATTTTCTACCGTCTCCAACGTTGTACAAGTTAGTAAAAGTCTTTACATGTATTTTACTTATTTCTTTTATAATCCAACGCATTGCTAAGGATCCTCAATTATAAAATTTAATTTGGAACTTATCAACTACAAAAGATATAAGGTATGTACACTTAGACTATATATGTTAATATATATTTTTAACGTTAACAAAAAAGTAGTTGACTTTCATAAATAACATTAGTTTTATAAGGTTGCCTCATTTTTAAAAAATTAATTTATATTTTTTTATCAGTTTTATCGAGTGTAAAGAAAAAAAATTGATAATATTAAATTCATTTTCTAAAGCCACGCGAAGCGCTGTTTTATTTCCTAGTTATGACATAATTGGAAGGAAAAGTAGTCACAAAACAAGTGCTAGGACTCAGATTTGGGTGGGTGACTAGCTAGCCTACTGACAAATCACAATATCATTTTTCCTAATATGTGTTTGTAGTTAATTAGGAAAACTTTTAACTACTAGATATAGGGTGTGCTTTGAGTTATTTTTGAAAGGTTTAAAAGTAATTTTAAAAGGTCAAAAGTTAATTTTAATGTTTGATAAATTTTTTAAAAATCAATTTTGACAAAATCATTCCATCCTCCATTAGATTTTGAAAAGAAGAAAATGAATAGTTTTTCAAAGTCTGATTTTAAGAATTACTTTTATACTTAATATAATTTCATATATATATATATCCTCATATATATTATAAAAATCTAAAATTATCCTTATTAATAGGAAATGAAATCATTAAGTTTAGACATATTAATATTATTACTAATTATATTGAGATAACAAAATAAAGAATAAATTTAATAGTATAAAATATTTATTTTAGTTATCAATTGTTATATATATACACAACAAAAAAATTATATATATATAAATTAATTATTTCTATATATAACTAATAACAATTATTTTAAAAAAAATAACAGCATTACTAAAACCGACCTTGATAGATATTCAAAATTTAAGGGACATACGGGCGGATGGATGGAATTTTTCGTACTACCATACATTTTCCTAGAGCCATGTGTCCGAATATAAGGTGAATGCCCCCAAGAATTGGACTCTCTCGCACGATAACAAATGAGCCATCATCATTTCACCGTTGATGATATTTTTTTTATTTTGGTCCTGACGAATCATGACAAAATATCTTTTCAAAAACAGTAGCACGTCTTGAGAGAAACGACCGCCGGTTCATGCTTAGAGTGGAAGGGTGCGTTTGAGATTGAGGTGCTGTAGCTGTTGTGAAAAAAAAAGCTGTAATTATGAAATAAAAATTAATAATATATAATAAATATAAATTTTAAATAATAATTTTTTTAAAATTATTAAAGATATAATAAATTTTATATTATACAAGTAAAAAATTATATCAACATAGCTTAAAAGTTACAACAATTAGTGTTTACTAAATATTTTAGTACTGTACCTTTTAAGCTACAACTGTCTAACCTCAATGTCAAACGCACCCGAAATTAGAGAGCGATTCATTGCATGGTTGTCACCGCAGCTCTTTTTCAAGACTTTTACTGACTGTTGTGTTCTTATTCAAACCGTTCGCTGAATTGTCGACTTCTCACGACCTCTTATGAACTTTCGAGTTTCCTAAAATAATAAAATGTGATCTTGTATAAGTATAAATATATAGTAATAATACAAGGTACAAATCGAAAGCAACCAATATTCAGATTTCAATTTATTTTTTCCATTTTCTCTCAATCATATGTTAATAAAAAAACATGAATCATGAAATATTAAAGCAGTTGATTTTTTTTCAATTGTTATTATTAGAATTCTTGAGTGTAATTGAAAATTTTCATTTTAATCGAATTGATCTTATCAGATTATATTGGATGTCACTTTTCACTGATTTAGATTTCTATAAGTGTTTAGATTTTAATAAGTGATTGGATTGGATTGGATCGAAAATATAAAATTCAATATATAATGGGTTAGACTTGGATTTGATAAAATCTAATGAATTTGAACCACTGAATAATCCTACTGCAAAGTTTTATTTATATGACAGAAATTTATTATCTTGTTATTGTTATTATAGTCATAATTATAGTTTTAATTATAATTAATAGTTGTAGTTGTAATTAGAATTGTTATTGTAATTACTATTAAAATTGAGTAACACATATATTGGACGGTAAATAAGTAATTTTATAAATTATAAAAATTTATTATGTAATAGATGAGTAAACCACAACAGTTGGGACTCAAATTGAATTCAAGTATCGGATTCACTCGTTTTTTTTTTTCATTTTTTACAATTAATTGCAATTATTATTATTCCATGTAATTGTTAAAAAAAAAAAACAAAACCCTTGTGATAAAATCATGCAGAATTCGACATAATAAATGACGCATCATATAACAAGGAAAAAACCATCCGTAAAGTCTCCACGTGCTTATATCAATTATATCAAAACCGACATGACAGTGGTTGATGTAGGACAAACTTAATCATAATATGAGTATAAATTTAATTTCTTTTTTTCTAGTCTAATTAGGATTTAATTTATATTTATTTCTTGTTTAAGTCAGATTCCTTTACTTATAAAGAATTATAATTTTATTAAGAATAGGATAATCATAACTAGTATAAATAGGCTTGTTATGCTTTTTTCTTAACACAAACTTTTCATTAATAATATTCAGTATTTCTCAATTGAAATATTTTCTCCTTTGTGAGAGCCTACCTTCTTGAGTTTTAAGAACATATATTAAAATGAATTCTAGTATTACTTCCGCGCTACATTAGATTGACGACGAGACATCTATCTGATGCGATGGCGCATGCTGCATAAGCATGTCGATTGTACAAAAGAATCAGACGACATGTTGTTTGTAATATTTATAGTTTATCGAAATGGCTTTTTTTAGTAAAATTGTAAACGATGAGTCATCCATCATATACACTCGATGAATGCTAATGACAATTCTTTTTTTTTTTTTGAGAGGCGAAAATGATGCAAAGAGAAAGAGAAAGGTTATTAGAGTTAATTTTTCCATTTAAATAGATTTTTTAAGTTTTTATATGGTGGGACGTTTGGAAAAATGAGAGATTAAAATTATTTAAAATTTTCAATGGCGCTAACTGAGTAGTGGGTTGATATAGATAAAATGAGTGCATCAAACTCAAATATCACCACTCTTGCAAATTTAAAAAAAAATCAATGTTATTGGGTTGGCTTATATATGGATCTATGGTTCAAATCCAATACAAAACGAATCCAATCTATTATTTTTTTATTTTCTTTATTACTTTTTGAAATAGCTAAATGTCACCTTTATATTTAGCTTGCTAAAAGAATAAAACCTTATTTTCCTAAAAATAGTAAAACCTAATTTTGTATAAGTACAAAAGAATAAAACAATCGGTTGCTTTCAATATTCGAATTTCAATCATTTTTTTAAAACCCTAAGATAAGAAGTTGATATTTTCTTATTTTAGTTGTTAGTAACTTGAACTCTATGGTCCAATTGACGATTTTTATTTGTAAATTTTTTATTTTAATCAGATTGATCGGATTAGATTAAATTAAATTGGATTTCCCTTTTCGTTTGTTTAGATATCAACAAGTGATGGGATTTTAATAAGTGATTGGATTTGATTGGATCCAAAATATAAAGTCCAATATGTGATGGATTGGTCTTAGATTTGACAAAATGTAATAGATTTGAACTATTGAACACCCCTACTATAAAATTATATTTATATGACCAAAGTTTATTGTTACTATAATCATAACTATAGTTTTATTTGTAATTAATAGTTGCAGTTATATTGAGAATTGTTATTGCAATTACTATTAAAATTGAGTAAAATATCTATTGGATGATAAATGAGTAATTTTACAAATTATAAAAACTCATCATCTAATACATGAGTGATCCATAAAGTTGAAACTCAAATTGAACTCAAATGTCAAAATTCACTCACTTTTTTTTTAACAATTAATTGTAATTATTATTATTTCATGTAATTTTTTAAAAAATATGCTAAAATTATGTGGAATTCAGCACAATAGATGACACGTCATTGATCAAGAAAGCAAACAAACGCCACATCGGCATGTGCTTATATTAAAACCGCCATATCGGTTTTTATTAAAATGTAAACGACAAGTCATCTAACTGATGCATCAGGCCGTACGATTTTACGCATGTCCCCGTACAAAAATTTCGAACAACATGCTATTTTTGATATTTTTAGCACAATAACTTTTTTTTTAGCAAAATTATAAACGACGAGTCATCCGTCATAAACGTCGACAGTTACTACTTGCTCACTAATGACAAATCTTTTTTTTTTTTTTTCAAGGCGCAAATGATACAAAGATAAAGAGAAAGACTATTAGAGTTAATTTTTCCTTTTAAGTAGATTTTTTTTTTTTTAAGTTTTATATAGTGGGGTGTTCAATGGTTGTATGAGGACTTTTAAGGGGTGCCGCTAGTTCTACTGAAAAAGTTTGAGAATTGTTGTCCCCCGATCCCAAAGGCCCAAACCCAAAACCCATTTTGTTGTCCATTAAGCAGCCGGGATTCTGTTCGTTTTTACTTTTTAGTCCTTCAAAAATCACGAATTTTCATCTGAGTGTCTCTCTTTCAATGCCAATGGTGCCAACTGCCGAGCGGTAACCAGAATTAAACTAGACGCTGAACACTGAACTTGACCACGTCGTATTCCTAAACCGACAGCATTGGGAGGAAGAGGAGGAGTTCAACATTATTAACCAGCTCTTAAAGGTTCTCCCTCTCAATTCCCAATCCCCAATTCCGCCAGTCTCGTTTTAAAAAAATGATTTTTTTATAATTTTTGAATCGATTGCCATTTCATTGGGGTTTGTTTAAATTATTCTCTTAGCCCTCCGTTTAACAAAATTAAAAAAAAAATAAATAAATGGAGGTAATGGACGAAACCCCTGATTTCGTCATAAAAAATAAGATAATCCCATCATCGTCCTCGACCACCACTTCCCCAACCAGCCATAACCCTCATCGCCCGACTAGACCACGATTCCCCACGCACCTCGACGCGCCGTATATTTCCTCATCCGTCCGCATCATCTGCGAAATCCTCGCCCACGCCTCCTCCGACGACATCGAATCTGCGCTCGCCTGCACCGGAATAATCCCCACTCCCGACCTCGTCCACGAGGTCCTTCAGCTCTCCTACAACTCCCCTTCCTCCGCCGTCGATTTCTTCCGATGGGCTGGCCGCGGCCAGAGGCTCTCCCCTTACGCTTGGAATCTGATGGTGGATGTTTTGGGGAAGAACGGCCGTTTCGAACAAATGTGGAATGCTGTTCGGGTTATGAAAGAGGACGGGGTTCTATCGCTGCCCGCGTTTGCTTCCATTTTCGATAGCTATTGCGGAGCTGGTAAGTATGATGAGGCTGTGATGAGTTTTGATGTTATGAGCATGCACGGTGTTGAACAAGATGTTGTCGCTGTCAATTCGCTTTTGAGTGCCATTTGCCGACAAGAAAACCAGACTAGCAGGGCGTTGGAGTTTTTGAATAGAGTTAAGAAGAGTGTTGATCCTGATGGGGATTCTTTCGCGATTTTGTTAGAAGGCTGGGAGAAGGAAGGCAATGTGGAGGAGGCTAATAAGACTTTTGGAGAAATGGTGGAACGTTTTGAGTGGAATTCAGAGCATGTTTTGGCTTATGAAACTTTCTTGATTACACTTATTCGTGGGAAACAGGTTGATGAGGCCTTGAAGTTTCTTCGGGTTATGAAAGGGGAGAATTGCTTCCCAACTTTGAAGTTTTTCTCTAATGCACTTGATATTCTTGTTAAGCTGAATGATTCCACTCACGCTGTGCAACTGTGGGATATAATGGTGGGTATTGGTTTCAATTTGATGCCCAATTCGATCATGTATAATGCGGTGATTGGATTGCTGTGTAACAACGATGATGTTGATAATGTGTTCCGATTCTTTGATCAGATGGTTTTCCATGGAGCTTTTCCAGATTCCTTGACTTATAACATGATCTTTGAGTGTTTGATTAAAAACAAGAAGGTCCATGAGGTGGAAAAGTTTTTTCATGAAATGATCAAGAATGAGTGGCAACCGACGCCTTTGAATTGTGCTACAGCCATTACCATGTTGTTAGATGCTGATGAACCTGAAATCGCAATAGAGATATGGAACTACATTTTGGAGAATGGTATTTTTCCTCTTCAAGCGAGTGCAAACAAACTGCTCGTTGGGCTATGTAACTTGGGTAGATTATCAGATGTGAGGAGGTTTGCTGAAGAGATGCTCAATAGAAGAATTCTTATATATGATGTTACGATGCATAAGTTGAAGAAAGCTTTTTATAATGAGAGTAGGAATATGAGGGATAGATTTGATAGCCTTGAAAGGAGATGGAAAACTTCGCAGATGTGATGGGTGTAAGTTTCTGAAGTTGTATAGAATTTTAACTTTCTTGTATAGATTTTTAACTTTCCAATTGGGATATTTGGAAGGAATTTATTGTAGATCTATGATGTTTTCATAAAAAAGGGGCTGAAGTACATACAAAATTTTCTGTTTCTTGACTAGCCTGCATTATTTTCCATTTTCTTTTCCCACTAGTGGTACCTTACATTCAGCTTATCCCAAATGTAGTCTATTTTTATTCTTCATTCTTTTGATTTTGAATGGAATTCTAGATTTTTTTTCCTTTATTTTTTCGACTAGCTTATTGCATTCTTAACTCTTGAACTCAACATAATTATTGGTAGATATCTTTGCTCACCTGCAGCTGATTTCCTAATGCATTTTTGAAGATTTTATTGCATGATTCTTAAAGCTCAGAGAATGAATATGCCAAATTCTTGGTTAATGCTCTTATTTTTATGCATACTGACGGGTTTCCTCTTATATTTTTTTATGAGTGCTTGAGGGTTTGTTAAGTTCTCTAGTTTGCTATTTTCCTTTTCCAATTCCTTTTGAATTTGTAATCATTATTTTATTTTTATGTTTTGTAATTTGATGAAGACTTGGTACAAACTCTTCTTTTCCTTCGCCCAAAAGTATTCATAAGAATGTCACTGCTCTCTGTATTAGTTTTTATGCCTTTCGATAAGTTATTAATGTGTTCATTGTGCCTTTTTAACTAATGAAAGGACGGTTTTCTGGGTCTCTTAAGGAGATACTTCATGGTGATTGTTTAAAACCTTAACATGCTCTCTTTATGATGTGTGTTGGGTGGTTATCGAAGTTTTCTGTTCTAATAAAACATATTTGGAGGTGAGGTTGAACATAGTTAGAAGCATTGGGACTGTCTAACTAGTTTCCTTTTGACATCTTGGAAGCAAATGCTCGAGGGGATTTTATGATCTACTTTCATCACATTTATCCCTTAGATGATGGGCGAATTGATGCTTGTCACATGTGGCATTTGTGATTATCCTGAAGCTTGTAAAGTTACAGGGTTGCTGTGACTGTTGTATTTTTTATGGCACGGTCATTGAAAGATATTATTATTATTATTATTTTTTCTGGCATGAGTATAAGCTGGTGTGCAAATCTCGTTTTGTGGCCGTAATGAGTCAGTATGACAGAGGTAAATAAGTGTCCATATATGGGTTGCACAGCCATAAAGGTTGTCCTTAATAATATGACTTTTTGATCAAGCTGTGTTCTGATTCTTTGATGAGATATAACTGTATTTAGCTAGGTTGGACGAATATTTTCTCATTTAGGCTTTTGGTAGTGGTCTGACCTATCTAAATCAGTTTTGGGCGTGATCATTTTCTTGTTTAGGCTTTTGCAGAATGATATCACTTTTCTGATTGTCTCTTTTGAAGTATTTGGTTGGTGATGCATGGTGGTGTTAGTTTCTTGAACTCTCATTCTTGTTTTTGACCGATTGATCATGCTTAGTTTTATTTGATGTTTGTTTTCGTCACTTTCAAGTGACAACCGCACTTGGAGAAACTCCGCGCATAGTTTTGGTTGCCTTACGTTTTAATCCGAATGTAGTTTAATTCTCACAGAAGCTAATTGAATTATTTGGTTTTCACTCAATTCATAAACCTTCTTTTGAGTTCATTTGCAGTACTGCTCAATAGTAAGTTCCTTCACAACTTGAGTTGTGAAGGAAGTTGGAACTTTGGTTTGAACAATTTAAGGTCATTTGTGAATTAGTTGGTTTCATTCTTTTTGGGGACTACATTAGCTGTAATCTAATTTGTTCTCAGAGAGACAGAGACCGTAATATTTCATCATTATTTTCCAATTTTTACTTTGCTGTCACACATGCAACGAAGGGAGTTTGTTGTTTCAACTCTCCTCTTATTCGTAATACAAATCAAATTCATTTGATACAAACAAAATTGCAAGGGATGTTTGCTGGATGCACTCAAAAAAGCTTGATGAGCAAGGGTTATTGAAAAGTTCTTATTTACATGCCTTTCTTTTTGCTGCGAATTTTATGTATTATGTTGTATGGACTAATCACACTCTTTCTCGCTTTGAACCTTTCAATCAGAACAAAGTAAGTTAAGTTGGCATTAAGGAGGAAGAGCACACAGAGCTCAAACCATTGTGGCAAAACTAAAGGAGGCCCAAATGCTAAGACGCCATAGCAATTCAAAGCCCACATTTGAGTTGATTTTTTTAGTTAATATTTTAGAATAGTACCAATTTTATAATATAGTGTAATAATTTTTTTTTTAAAAAGGCCAAAATCTCCTTGCAACCCTAATGCATGTCACGGCATAATTTTGAGTTTTTGATTTTTTAAACTAATTTCACATGGTAGGCAAAGCTTATCTTACATTTGCTGTAACAAACAATCAGTACATTTGGGTGGTTGGATTTTAATATTTTTCAATCCAATGAATGAAAATAACTTTAACCTAAAACGAGGTATGGGTGTAATAGATTTTTACAAACTTTTTTATTTTGAATCACATATTTGTTTATTTTTTTAAGTAAGTCCTCGTTAATTTTGTATAACTAAATGACTTTGTTAATTATCTCTTCTACATTTATTTTTAAATTTTTTTAAAGTTTTTATTATATTTTTATAAAGATCTAAATAATTATCATATTCATAAATATTTATATATATTTGTATCTGCATTTATAATTTCTTATCTCTCCTAAGAATAAACTAGATTATATGTATGTATGTATATAAAATTTATATTTAGCATCTTGGATTATAAGAGATAGTATATGTCATAAATATGTTATGACTCTAATAAATTACTAGAAAGATGTTACAATGAATAAATCATTAGAATCTCTAATAATTTTACAAAATATATAAATTATTGAGTTACCACATTCTAACTACATACAAAGAGGATTTTCTTATGAAAGATTTTAATTCTTTGATCCGATCAATGATTCAGATATGTGAGAAAACAATCAATTAAATTGATTTTCACTATATTTATTAAATAAATTAGGAAACTCAAATTTATTTATAAATGATTTAGAAAAAGCAAACGATACCACGTTGTAGCTATATACAAAGAGGATTTTCTTACGAAAGATTTTAATCCTCTAATTTGATCAATGATTTGTACATGCAGGAAAATAATTAATTAAATTGAATTTAACTATATTTATTAAATAAATTAGGAAACCCAAATTTATTTATAAATGATATAAAAAAGTAAACAAAATATTAGAAATTAATAATTTTAATGAAGAAAATATCAAATAAATTAAAAAGTTAGGAGATCAAATGAGTAAAAAATTTAATAAGGTTAAACAATTAATAAAAAAGTTTACATTGAAGATAATGATATATTAAAGTAAGAAATTNTTAAACTAATTTCACATGGTAGGCAAAGTTTATGTTACATTTGCTGTAAACAGTCAATACATTTGGGTGGTTGGATTTTAATATTTTTCAATCCAATGAATGAAAATAACTTTAACCTAAAACTGAGCATCACATGGTAATGCTCAGTTTGCTCTTGAAGTAAGTACAAAGCGAAGCTGTGACATAGACTTCTCCTTAGCAATTAAGTTTGGTACTTTCCTTGCAGATAAAGTGACCATAGATACCTTAACAGAGAAAGCTTATAC
Organism: Citrus medica; assembly: GCA_002013955.2. Classification (NCBI taxonomy): domain Eukaryota; kingdom Viridiplantae; phylum Streptophyta; class Magnoliopsida; order Sapindales; family Rutaceae; genus Citrus; species Citrus medica. The sequence goes on from MKYO02007564.1 coordinate 381,256, forward strand.
ATGTTGTTCATATAATATATATGTGTGTGTCTCTCTCTCTCCATGTATATATATATATATAATAATCACAAATGCTTTAAAATTAGGAAAGGAAGATACCAAAACCTTCCCCACCATCTAGGCCTAAGTACAACCCAATTACTTAATTCTTTTCTTCGCCAATCTTCCCCCCAAGACTTGAGCCTAAAACACTCACATAAAATATTACCTAAACCAAAACAAATTATTTTTGCTTCATGTTGTCACTCTCATTACTCTTAGACTTACAATTAGAAATAAGCCTCCACACTAGCCGTCACCTCCAAATTCAATGCCACCAAAGTTGTTAACCCCACGGCGGCGGAGCACCGACCCGTTGATCTGGCTTATAGCCATCATCTGCACAATCCTGGCCATCGCAGTGATCATCGCCGGCATAGTTGTATTCATCGGGTACTTGGTAATGCACCCGAGGATCCCCGTCATGAGTGTCGTCGGAGCCCACTTGGACTTGTTTCAGTACGACGAGGCGGGGTTGCTTGAGACCCAAGTCACCATTGTCATCCGGATGAGGAATGGGAATGCAAAGGCGGGGGCCAGCTTCTCGGATACAAGCGTGTATCTTTTCTTTGATGGATTGAAGATTGCGCAGCTTGTCGCCGACCCTTTTGAAGTGAGCAAGAATAGCTCAGTTGATTTTAACTACGTTGTGGAGTCAAGGCCTGTGCCATTGGATCCTGAGCTACAAGAATTTGCGGACACGTCGTTGAAGAAAGATGTTGTTAGGTTCGATTTGAAAGGAGGGTCGAGGACTAGATGGAGAATAGGGGTCTTGGGCTCTGTTAAATTCTGGTGTCGTTTGGATTGTCAGCTCAAGTTTCATCCTTCTAATGGGAGTTACATTCCTTCAAGATGCAGCTCCACGACCAAATAAATTAATTTTTTTAAAAAAAAGAAATCAATTAGTCATCTCTTTGTTTTCTTCTATGATGGGAGAGAGTAGGGATTTTAGGTTAATTTAGAAGAGGGAAAAAAAATAATGAACCCTTTATCCTTTTATTTTATTACTTTTTGTTTCTTAACCTTCACCATTATTGAAACTATCTATATTTGTATTTGCTTCTGAATGATGCATTAATTCCCCCATTTTCATGATTTTTTTTTTATTTTATAGTATAATTACTTAATGGTTAATTAATTTGCATCTAGAAGACTCTGCTGAATGTAGCAGAAAAGGGTAGGAAAGGAAAGAGATTATCTTTTTCTTCCACCTTTTTCAAAGTTGTTCATTTTAAGCAGCCTTTACTACTTTTTGTTTGCTTAATTTTTGAAATATCTGGGAAATTTCTAGTTTTCCCGGGATAAGCAACAAACCCACCAGAGGCTATGATTACTACCCAATTAGTTTTTTAGTTTTCGTTTGTTTAATATTAAGATCAATTTAGTATACAATTAGGCTAATCTATAACACGAATTGTGGCCTAATTTAATGTCACGGTGCTAGTGGTTTAAAAGTTATAAGTTAACGCTTTAATTATGAAATTAAAATTAAAGATGGTAACAAATATGACCTTGAATATTTCAATTATAGCTTACAAACCATAATTATGAAAAAAAATCTCCTTGTTTAGTATCTCGTGCAATGAATGAAATGAACGGATAAGGGATCGAAGATAGACAGAGAAATATTAAAAAAATGCAACGAAGTAGGGAAAAGCCATGCACTTGTCTCACGTGTCGATCATGTAGATCCTCTTGCTGCCACCTGGACCCCAACATGACATAACTAACTGCATGCACTTCACTTCAAATGCAAATCTTCTTCTCTGCTAAAACTGTCCTGTCCTGTCCTATTCCTCTCACTAGCTGATCAGGTGTGCTCAACTCTTCACTTCTCTCTGCATTTCCTTTGCGCATTTAAATTTCTCCTTTGATTATTTGAAGCATTCAACTCAAATTCTTTCCCTTTTGCTTTATGTTTTAAGTTAATTGATTGCTTTTATGTATGCATGCAGGCAGCAAGTGGACATAATAATGATGGATATGAATATGATGTCATTGTTGCAGGAGTTGATGGGTATGATGATAATTTTGGTTACAAAGCCAATCTATATATGCAAATGGGCATTTCTTCTTGGTATGAGAACAACTTTCCTTGTGGTTCACACCTGGGTCGAGCTGATCAATGCCTCCATCAGCTTTCATTTGACCTTGATTTGGAGAGCAATTGTATGCTTTGTTGCCGTTGTTTCACTTCCTTTCAGGGTCTTGACTGCTTTGCAGAGGGAGTCCCTGGTCAGTTTTTCTACCTTAAACTGTTTACTAATTTCAAATCAATTTTTTAGTCTCTTTCTTTGAACTCGAGTGGCCAAGGAAAGATAGCCGCTTGAAAACCACCCGGCTAAGCCCTGGGAGCTTAATTGGTCTTTGTATATTGGCTGTCTAGTTATGATTTTCTTCTGATAGTTTAATATGTTTGCTAATGAAATTATGCATATCTTGCTATTGAATAAGTTGACTCTCTGTAAGTATGCAGACATGTCATCTCATAGCGGCTAACATTGTTAACGATTATAACTGGAATTGTTTGAAGTTACTTTGTAAGATGAAGAATCTAAATCTTATCAAACAAGCTCATCTTCAAATCCAAAACCTGTCACCAAAATCACATTTTGAAGGCAACCCATTTGACATGACAAAGCAAGGACCAAAACGTACTTGGCATTTTGATCCAAAAAAGGCTTTATAGAAAGAAGATAGAGATATTAAACCTTTTTGTTTTGATCTTATATCTTATCTATGTATTAACTTTTTAATGACAGTTTTCGTATCCAATGATGAAATATTGAAGATTTTGCACCCATATGATTCTATTACCAAGATGGCGTTATCCTCTGTTTATTAAGCTTCTTAAATCGAATTTTAGGATGGGGTCTAAGTAAGTAATAAGAATTTATGTAGAGAGGAGACTTAGATGTATTGGATGAAAGCCTGCCATCTATTAATAGATGTATTGGATGAAAGCCTGCCATCTATTAATTAGAACTTCTATTTACAGAAGTGGCGGAATAGATACACTGCATTTGCTAAGTTCATCCCATGCTTTAAGTGATATAATCAACAATTGTTCTAAAAAGAACTGGATGCTCAGAACACCAAGCTGATTTAGAACACTATCATTTACTCTTTCAGTTGTCAAATATCTTAAAGAATGCTTCTCATAAGTAAACCCCCTTATTTGGGTGTATAATATCTTATGTACTAACCATGTTCTGTTTGGTAAACTGTTATTAACTTTTCTCCTCTTGGGATTTGAATAAATCCTTGCCATCCTAATAAACTAGAGTAAAAGTGATGCCATGCTACGAAATTATGTTTTTTCAGGACATTTTAAGTAGAAGCATCCTATGTTCTTTCATCATTTGCACAGTCTTCAAAATCTAAAAACTTTGAAATTATTTAATGAAATGGTTCATGGAGGGCATCTTTAGTGATTTTTAATCTTAATCAGTTTCGGAACAGGTGTCTAAAGTCTAAGATGGTTAGATTGTGTATTCCATTCTTCAGTTTGTTGTAAGCATCTATTCCAATTATACAAGTCTCACGAGTAGTTGTAAATCTGTCTATATGCTAAACCTTATTTTGTTTCCCATGATAAAGTACTATGAGAAGGACTATAAAAATGTGCAGCTGGAAGAGAATTTGTGTGAGATGCAATTAGAGTTGGAGAATCTGGTATGGGACAGAAAGATACTTGAAGACCATCTTCAGGCAGCCAACAGAGAATGCAAAATTCTGGAGTCAATGTTTGCAGAACTTGAAGATGAACATGACAAGGCTATAGAAAAAATTGAACTCTTAGAGAGAGAGGTAAATATTAAATCATCTACCAACTCTTCAATTGGTATTGCTGGCTGATGTGGTTACTTTCTGTGAACTAGAGACCTCCAAGGTTGGAATTTTGACTTACCATATGGTCTCTTGAATAATATTGTACAGGACTCCTGGTTATAATGTCCCCTTGTAACATTTATTGCACCTTACATGCAACAAGGGTTTCTTGTTTTTATTTCCTTTCCTGGTTTTATTTTATTTTTTATGCATATTGTGGTTCATAACTTGCACAGTTTTATTGCTTTGAAAACATGAAATACACAAATTGAAATATATATTACAGTAGTCTTAGTTCCTCTATCTCTTTAGTCTTGCCAATGAGAGCCAAATATTTATGCCGTGTAAATAGTAATCTGTTATATAGGTGGTACATTGTATACACAGAAATGCTTTGACATACTCCGTAAATGCTAACTGGAATAACGTAGTACTCCATGTTATTTCTTTCTTCTTTTTCTTTTCCTTCTATTTTGTGTTCTTAAGAGAAAAAAGGAAATCTGCAGATGCTGGATCAATAATGATTTTGGCTTTAGCTGTGTAGAGAGAGCAACTTTTGGACTCTGTAATTTGTTTTGTGGTAATAATGACTTCGACATATACAAGAAGATGAAGCTGCCTTAACAGGAGATGGGCTTCTTTGAAAAAAATTAATAACTCCTGTTTGTCTGCTGACAACTTGGGATGAACTACTGATATAATGTCAACATATTTTTGTTGTTGAAGTAGTGTGAAGGTAACTAAATTACCTCCCCATTCATGTGAGCATGATCCAAGTATCCTACCTCAAAGAGATGCTATGAATTAGAAATTTTAAAACAGATTGTAAACAACATATATAGTGCCGATGCATTTGAATGATCAATCTTCTATCCAGTTTTTTTTCTAACTTGTGTAACTTTTCCTTCTATTGTTAATTTAATGTTTGGCTTGAGATTTAAGAAATTTGCTCATGTTGTGCATTAGCTTTTTTTTTTTTTTTTGAGGTTGAATACGAGCTTGAGTTGATATATTAACTCTGTGCAAATGTGCCTTCCCTTAGTTGCAAGATCTGAAGGATGAAACTGTTCAGCTCAAGGAAATTTGTGGTAAAGAACTCTGGAGTTTTGCAGGTCATGACAGAAACAATGAGAAAAAAGGTTCTGTTGCTGACGAATATGGCATTCCTTATGGGATTCCATCATGGAAGGGGAGTGACATTATCTTACAGGACATGATGAAACACAAAGACACGTGTGAGAATGAGAATAAGAGTAATGCAGAACTTCTCACTCACCTAGGGACTGGACTTGCACCTGGAACTATCCCAAGAAATTTGGATATGAACGAAGTTCACAACCAAAGAAAATCGGTTGCAATCTCACAGTCCCTTTTTAGTGCGGTGTTATCTCTTTTGGTTGGAATGACCATTTGGGAAGCACAAGATCCTTGTATGCCTCTTGTAGTGGCTCTTTTTACAGTTGTGGGCATGTCTTTGAGAAGTGTAATTCAGCTTTTCTCTACTATAAAGAACAAACCAGCTTCTGATGCAGTAGCTTTACTAAGCTTCAACTGGTTTATACTCGGCACACTGACATACCCGACGCTGCCGAAGGTTGCCCGTGTGTTGGCTCCATGGGCCTTACGTTTTATATGCCGGACACTGAATTGGTTGGGTATCTCATTACACTAGCCTAATCAACATGGACCCGTGACTTGGAGTTGACAATCATGTACCATAGTCCTTAATTAGCCTACAACTTTGTATAGTAAGGCTTTTGTCCTCCTTTCCTCTTACCAGAGACTGAGCAGAAATTTATTTATGAAAAAAAAAAAAAAAGCTTTTAGAGTCTCACTAACTTTTTATCTATATAATTGATGAAGCCTTATAGTGGTGCAGGTTTAATGATACGTTTGTGGATGAAGATAATCAGCATAAATGGACCGGCAACTTTGGTGATGTGAGTGTGACTCTCTGCTTATCCCTCTTTTGTACGCGTATAAAAATTCTTCCCCTGCAAGTCTCACAACTCTTGCTTCTGGGCCTAAAAAGTTTTATGAGTCGTATAATATTGGCATGTCCCCAAGCTCTGAGCCAAAGAAGAGAGAATTTATGGGTTGGGGGGGGGGGGGGGGAATACCGTGTGAAGGAAGCTATCATCAAAGTAGAGTCCTCTGAAAATTGGATAAGCTCGAAGAAACAAATTGGGCATTTATTATTTGTTATCCTAGTTGTGCGCTTTTCTTTCTACGGTTTGTCAAAAAGATGATGGTGGATACTGGAGATTGTTCCAATTGTGTGCTTTCCTTTCTCCTTTTGCTTTTTCTTTTTCCTTCTCTTTTTCGGTAGCCTAATTTTATGGTGACCAGATTTGGTGCGTACAGTCGCACACTCGCGTGATGTGCTCCCCTTAACATGACAACATTAGAACTGGGAAGAAAGGTCAAGCGCGGCATGCTCAGAAGTCCAACTAATGAGCACAATAATGCAAGCATTGTCAGGAATCTTCTAGGTCAGTGAATTAAAGTGGAAAATGACATTTACCTTAAATATCTAGACATTTGGTCATATCATGTGACCCTGATGTCGTCAACTCCCTATCAGATTCTCAAGTGTAATCTGACGGCATTATACAGCAATGGGCCCACAGTTTTTGGTAACTATTGGTGCATTATCACTTCTTCTTTAGAATGCAGGTGATTTGCAGAAATGGAATCAAGATTTTGGTCCAACGAAAGATCCATAATATAGAAAATCAAACAGAACTGATGGGCTGTCACATAATATCACAAAACTTCGAGGTTAGAAATAAGGGGGTGTTCAAAATTCAATTCGATCCGTTTCATCCATTGATCGATAAAAATTGATTCGAAAGTTTCATCCATTGATCGATAAAAATTGATCCGAAAATTAAATTGAATTGAAAATTTAAAAATTTACCGTCAGAAAATCGATTATGGATTTATTTATGTAAATTCATAAAAATCAATAAATTTGTAAAAAAAATTATTTAATAAAAAATTAAATTTATAAATATGTCATTATTATTCACTAATAAATAAATAAATTAGAATTCTTCAAAAAAAGTTAAAATATAGTTACATTAATACAATATTATACCTTATTCAATAATAATATAAAATAAAAATAAATAAATATAGTTTCTTAAGTAATTAATTTTTATGTATTGATTTAAATAAATTAATTTTTTTAGTGTGTTATATTTTGAAACTTTGAATGTATTTTTTAGTTTTATTTAAATAATTAATTTATTTAAATCTTATTTTAATTTTAAATTTGATCAGTAGGAAAATCATGTTTATTTAATTTTTTGATTTAGTTATTTCGTGAATAGGGCGGAATTAAAATTTTTTAGTCCTCAAATGAATTTATAAAAATTCGTAAATCAATCCGTAAAATAATAGATTGGATATAAATTACGTCAAATCTACATTCGATCTACAGACGTATGAATTGAATTTAGATTAGAGTTTACCAATCTGTAGATTAGATTAGATTAAAAATTTATAATTTATAAAATCGTGAATTGAATATGGATTGATGTTTAATCCGTATAATTCGATCCACAAACACACTTAATTAATAGTGGTAAAAATTGAAAATTTTAATTCAACCTATGATCAAATTTAACAGGATTATTGGTCAGATTGTGTTGTTGGTGTCAATCCACTTAATAATGGTATCGTATCAGATATATATTTAAAAATTTTGACAAGATTTCTTTACAAATGAAAAGGCCTTTTGATAATGTAGCCAGACTTTGAGAAAAGATATCAAGTCTTGTATTTCTATGGGAAATTTCCTCAGTCATTATTTGCTTTGACCGACATGATGTTCTTTAATCTGGCCGAAAGCGACATTAAGAATCATAGTCAGCTGGCGTAAAATTAAATAAAAAGAAAGCGTGCCGTATGCATATTATTACAAAGAAAAAAAAAACAATATTTTCGTTTTCATTTGGATCAATTATAATTTGTCACTTGTTTCAATTACTATCAACATCAAATCAGTACTAATTTTATATTATTATTTGACGATGGTCGATATCAAAGCGCATGCTAGATATTTGGCTTTTTTTAAATAAAGAAATACGTTAGATATTTTGGGGAGTTGGTTTATGGTACGTGGAATATATTATTATAATATGGACACCAATATTGGGAAATCTAATACGATATTTAAGGGGATTTAAAATAAAATTTGAGAAATTAAGATTTAAAGTATTGCGCACAACTTTTGACGTATGAAGTGTGTAAATCATTTTCAAAATGAGATGCCGAACTCAATGAGTTTCAGGATTCAACTAAGTGATTTTTAAATAATTTTCTTCAAGTGGTTTTTAAATAATTTTTTTTTATTTGATCACCTGTATTCAAATCTTAAGAGAGACAAAAGACTAAAGAATTAATTTAGACTTTACTCTAATTTTTTTAAAAAATATTAAACTCAAAAAAAGGAACATGAAACTTTTAGATCTTTTTCATACCATTTAAATTCTATTTAAAATTTCTTGTCAAATTTTGATGTTCTGACCCCTAAAATAAAATTAGAACATAGACCTTATATCTCAATAGTATAAAACTTGTTTGCAATAATCAGATAAACATTTATACAAATTATATATCACTCATTTTACTTTATGTTTCATATTAAGTTTAGATAGTTATACCTTAAAAGTTAGAGTATTAAAATATCTGATAAACACTAATTATTATGACTTGAAAGCTAAGTATAACATCTGCATCCTTACTAAGTTGGGTTTAATTATTTATTTAACAAACAAAATCAGAAAAAGAAATCACAACCTTGAAGAAATTAAACGGAATTAAGATAGCAAATCAGCCACTAAAATTTAGAAATTACCTGATCAGTTGGACGGCTTTAATACCCAAAAATAAACTTGAAATAAATATAGAGATTTTATAAGAATTCTTTTCACGCCAAGTTTATTCATTTGGTTGAGTATATGTTATGTGTGTATGTTGATTTTAAGCTTGTTTTAATTGTTGAAATTTGTGATTATATTAAAATATTTATTTATTTTTAACGGTTAAAAAATATTATTCTTAGTATAATAAAAAAATTTTAACTGTTTATAATTATCTCAACTGTAGCTCACCCCTTTATTTTTGGTTGTACCACCCGATCCACCAACAACATAAGTTTGACAGTTAACAATAAAGGCTCAACAGGAAAAATAATATTGGCATGTGTCCATAAGGTAGTGTACAAATAAATTAATCCAAACAAACTCTTGTCATGCCAAAAGATTCCTCATGACAATTTTTTTTAAATCGGCCGAATGAACAGTTTCCCATTTTCTATTTGATTTTTATTTGTAATATTATTTTACGATGTGCCTAATAAAATTTGGACCATAACTGTAAGTCGATTGATTCCACACTTTTCATCTGGCTTCAAATCCTATTGAGAAGTTCATTATGTTAAAGTTGGCTGCATCTAGAAGTGTTTGGCATGGCTGCATCTAGAAGCTTTGACAAGAATGGTCAGCTTACAGCAAATTTGAAAGAATGGTGGCACACGGTTTTGAAGTTTGATGAACACGGCTTTAACTTTCTTAGCCATCATTTTGCTATAAATACAAGTGCAAATGAAGAGCTTATGCATTCCATTCAGAGAGCAATTTAGGGAGTTGAGAGAGAGTTCAAGATCTTGCATTTATAAGCTCTTGTTACAGTGATTGAGAGAGTTTTGGTGTATTGAGGTTTTGGGTAGTGAGCTAAAATACTACAATAATTGTAACTCCTTTTCACTAGTAAAATATTTTCTTCTGTCTTCGCCCGTGGATGTAGGCTAAAAGCCGAACCACGTAATTTCTGGTGTCCTCTATTGTGCTTGTTCTTTATTTTCTTACAATTTCACTTTAGCTGCGTGTCTGCTTCACCCACCAATTTCCTAACACATTAGAGATTAGAAATTGTTGAAGAAAGAAGAGTTTTTTTTTTTTGAGTGCCTTCCAAGCGATCAGAAAATTAAAAAAAATTAATATATTTAGGATAATTACGTATTTTCAAGACACTGTTTCAATTCATCTTATTCCATTAGATCCGAGATGTGATATTGTGATGAATTGGATATGGATAGTTCCAATAAAATTTCATTCTTGAATAAAAATTCTTTTTTTTTTTCGTCTATCGGAACAGGGGATCTTATGCTATACCACAGTTTGAATGAGAAGAGAGATTTCAAGATATAGCACATTTATTCACTCTATCAACAACGATGTGGATCCAATGTATCATAAGGAATTTTTGTTTTTTGTTTTTATGAATTGGAGCAAAAATAATTCTTGCATGTTAAAAAAACCTATAATATCTTTACTATATCTATAAAAGTTATTATTTAAAAGTCATATTTACTACACACAATTATTAACCTATCATAATTATATTTATTACACATTACTTAATTTTTTTTTATACAACAAATTTAACTTAAAAACTACATAATCTCAACACCAATAAACCCTTTAGTAAATCAAGCATTTGTTCTTCTTGTTGATCGCTTCCCCTTTCTTCATTTAAAAGCACCATGGACTAACATTGTTTTGAATATTTTTTACCATCAAATCTCGTAAAACCACTTTTAAACATTTGGAAATATTTGCAAAACCCTTAAAAAAGAGGAAAAAAACAAAAAAACACTTGCAAACCGACACTTGAAAGCTAAATTAAAAATATAATAGAACATATTAAGGAAATACTCATTCGTCGGTTGGATTTTAAAAAATAAAAGTAAAGCATCAGCTTTCACTTTCTGACCTAATACTATTTATTTTATGCATAAATGAAACTAATGAAGACAAATTATCAGTTCACAGTCTTTGGCATGCGCACAAATCCTTACCCCTTTTGCCAAAAATTGAACGATCTCAAAAGAATCCGCCCAAAGTTGAGAGTCCCACTTAAAGATTCTTTGTTTATTTTTAATTTTATACAATTACAAGTGCTATATAATTAATGAACACTTTTTTATATATATTGTAATCTATTGGCATATTTAAAATTAAAATTTTATTGGGACTCACCTCAATTGATTATATTATAGCAACTCTATTCTTAAGATATATTTACTTATTAGAGTAGAAGTGGAGAGTGTTGAATCCTCATACTCTAATGTTTATATGCTTATTTAAGGGTGTGAGTAGAAATCACACTCCATGATCCCACATACTTTTAGAGTGAGGAGTGAGATTTACACCCGCATAGAGGAGATAAGAGTGCCAATCCACATCCACTAGTACCTCTTCCATTTTTACTCTTCCCTTTAAATATAACATAATTATATATATTAAAATAAAATATTAAATATGATATAGCTATATTTATTAAAATAAAATAATGATATATTTATTAAATAATAATAATATCATATTTATTTAAACAATATTATTATATTAACATAGAATTAATAATATTACTATATAATATATTTATTTGAAAGTATAATATTATTAAATTTAATTTTAGTAGTATTGTATTTTTTCAATTATAATAATTAATAATAATAAGTAGTTTATTCTAAGAAAGCATTAATTTTGTACTATATTATTAATACTGATTTTTCATTTGTGCTGCTCTTATCAAAACTTCTTAATTTATGTAATTAAAATTGAAATCAATAAAAAATTTATGATTTACATAATTAAGAATATTAACAATAATTGCTAACTTATATGATTAAAATTAATTATAAAATAAATAGTTTATTTTAGAAATATATTTTTATTCATTTTGTAATTAAAAACTCTAATTCTTTAAATAAGGGTAAAACTACAATTTGAAATAATTCACTCTCATTGCCTGACAAAGTGAACACATAAATGAGATTCTAATTCTTATTTCACACTCTCCTTCTAATGTAATTAAATAACACGCTTTCGATTTCAAAATTTTCACTCTTTAGGATCCACACTCCCAATCTCAAGATTCTCACTCTATCAAAACTCTCAATCCAATCCGAAAACACTACCTTAATAATTTAAAGGAATAAATATATTTTACAAATAAACTAGTGAAAGTCTGAAAGAGAAATTTTTTCTTAAGATAGGGGAGTCCTGTAATAACATTGTGCGGGGACCGAACCCTAGCCCACTGACGTAATTAATGAAAATTTGTAAAACAAATTTATAATGTTAATAATACATGAAGTCTAAATTAATAAAAAAATTTAACTCTTATTTTGAGACTTCGAATTCACCGAGGCCTAAACAAGTACGCACTAGTTGGCATGAAATTCTAGAATCTGAGGTTGGGAATGCCATGTAATATTAAAAAAAAAAGTTCCTCTAAAATTGCAGACCGCGTGGCATCTTCTGGTTCAACGTCCTAGATTCATCTAATGGACTCGGCTGTACCCCACTCGTTTAAAATTCCTTTTTCCTTTAAAAAAAAAAACAAATTACATTTGTGCAAATTTGCAGTCCAAGTGGTTTCTGCGCACACTTTGGCCTCTGGGGCATCGCGGATCCCGCGCACGTGCAATTACTGTGTATCCATGCAGGATCGAGTTTTTCCTCTTCTAGTGGCACAATCGTAATTACCCGAAAATCCATATCCACTTTCGAAAATCAAAAAAGGAAACACAAGGTTCTTTTAAAGGCATAGTTTATTTATAGTTTTTATATTTTAAAAAATATCTAAAAATATTTCTATTATTAAGTATATTATACTCTTTTTTTTACAATAATGTTATAGTAAAAATATTTTTGACATTAATCATTTAGTCTATACAAAATAATTAATTAACAAATAAACCAATAATTATTTATTAGCAAGTTAATAATAATATCAATAAAAAAAATTAGTATTTTTCATACCCTTGCAACAATTTTTCCAAGTATCATTTATAAATAAATTAACACCAATTAATTTAAAGCAATGTTTGATGTTCTTGTAATAATCTTACTAATATTTTTTTTATAAAAAATTAATTTAAAAAATTAATCCTAATGACAACTAATTTTTATTTTAATTTAATAAATTTATATTTTTTAAAATATAAAAATTAAATGCACACTTAATTCAAAACACACGTACAAATTTTCTTTTAATGCAAAAACAAGTTTATTTATGCATACAGGTCGCGAAAGGCATACAAGGATCTCCGGCACCACGTGTAAGCATCAGGTTCGTCTGTGCCGGCTATAAATAACCCTCATCTCTTCGCCAGCCCGTTGATAGGGTTATAAACTTCAAACAAAAAAAGAAAGAAAGTAAAATCATTTTTCTGTGCTACGTAGTGTGTTAACAATATATTGGTGAAGTGATGGTTTACGTGAAGGAGCTGATGAATGATGATTCAGTTACCGGCGGTCTCTAATTCGCTTGGTGCAGGTCGGGAACCGATTGGCTAGTTTTTTTTTTGAAATTTTTTGACAGCGAGGTGGCGTGTTGTAATTGGTCGTAACGTTTAAATTAATGATTGAAAAAATGCGAATTGGATCCCGCCTTGCATCAACTGAATCGGAGACCGAGGTGAGAGATTGGATGGATATTTACCTTTCGCCGTTCAGATCTCAGGTCTTTTTTTTTTTTTTGGGAAAAAATAATTGATTTAATTAAATTACTTATGAATTTATGATTTTGCTTTTGCTCTATCTGATTCGTTGATCTAATTATAGATCTCACTGCAGTGTATATAACATTTAATGCAAAAATATTTATTCGATTTTTAAGTGAGCTTTTTTCATTTTAATTTTGTTCAAATTCGATGTAAAGAATTATGAGCTTCTAGTAACAGCTAATTAGCTGCCAATAGATGTAGTGAATCGTGTGGTATCTTTGGATATAATATGTAAGTGTATTTGGAATAATTATAACTGTTGAAGAGCATCAATAGTTTTCTTTCTAATTCTGTTATGTCGATTATTTTTATTTTTGTTTAATTTTGTTCCCATAATATGCTTTCCATTTTAGTTCTCCTTGGAACAATAAGATTGTTGAGTGCCTGCCAAAAGATTTTTTTTTTTTAACTGCCAATAATTATTTTGATTTTTTTTTTCGTGTCGAGTAGAGCTTCTAAGGATTAAGAAAAAAAAAATTGTTATTAACACTAATTATACAATTTTTATTTAAAAACTCTCATTGACAAACAAACAATCAGTTCTTTAATGTTTACTTTATGTTGAAAGCTGCTCTACTAGTAGTAGTAGAAGATATACTTGATGAAGATATGGACAAAAGTATTCCCATTTGGTTCGTTAAAGTATTCTAAGAAGTAGCTCAGGTTGAGAAATCTAATGCAATGTTTACTTTATGTTTTATTGCCATCTTATTCAGATATGCCATAAGAAGGAAGGGCAAAAAAAAAAAAAACAAAACAAAAAAAAGCCATTTTCCATTTAAAGTGGATATTTGCTTTTTGCTTGAATTTCTATATTTTGTTTCTATTTGTTGCATTTGTATAATTTTTTTAAATGTGGAAATTATAATAGTGACTGGGTTGTTTGACCTGGAAAACATGATCTGAATTAAACCGAGGAAAAAAGGGTATGATCGACTTTCATCTACTTTTAGAGAATTCATCAGATGCTGAGCTGGTGTAATGGTGTTAGAGTGAATACATTTGTTCTGTGGATTAGAACTTAAGAAATGATTGGGCCTCAATCTTTTTACTTAGCACTGAAGTAGGAACGTTCTTTTTACCAAATTTTAAAAGCTTTCAGTGATACTGTTACTTAGTTACACAATGTAAACTTGCTACGTGTAATGAATGGGCAAAATTTTAGATTCTAGGCAAAATGATTTCTCTATTATGGAACAAGACTGTTGCCCTTGGGCACTTCAATAATTATGTGCAATTATATTTTATCTAAATCATTCATTGTCCGTCGATTGGGCAATACTGATTAGCTATTTGTCAGTGGTTAAGGAATTTAGAGACTTGTGTACGGAGGTTTAATATTTCTTCTATTTTTGTACTTAATGAGTTAATCATCCCCATTTTATTTATTTTGATTGGTTCCCTGGCAAATTGAATGATTCTGTGAAGTGATATTAGAGACGGCATCAAGTTTTAGGAAATCAGGGATCTGTAGTTTATTGTTTCCGTACTCATATAGCATAGAACTTCAATTCTATGAATCTATTTATTCAGTATCAATCTTCTGTTTAATTGGATATGAATTCTCTGTGTTCAGCATCCTGGAGTTGGCAGGCTTTTCCATAAATAAATTGTTCGCTTCTTTTTTATCAGTAAGACATAAAGACTGTGTTTTTTTTTTTAATGGAGAATTTAGGCTTAGTAATGATATTGGATGGCTTGAAAGAGCATTTTCAGTTTCGATTTCATAATTAAATACAAGCTTATACTTTGTATTTTTTTTGCCCTTTTTGCGTCCTGTATAAATGGATTAACTCTCATGTAATGCAGGATTTTCATTTATGTTTTTTTAATGTGGATATATGTTTATTTAGTTTCAATAAAACTGCACTTGTTTGCTGAATTATGTTTAAGCTTATTTTCATGTGCTTTCATTGCACTCACATGTTTCATGGAGGNGCCCTTTTTGCGTCCTGTATAAATGGATTAACTCTCATGTAATGCAGGATTTTCATTTATGTTTTTTTTAATGTGGATATATGTTTATTTAGTTTCAATAAAACTGCACTTGTTTGCTGAATTATGTTTAAGCTTATTTTCATGTGCTTTCATTGCACTCACATGTTTCATGGAGGCAATAGCTTTACAGATTCTTTGACTAATGTGGGGTTCAGCCTTAAAGCTTATACATGGTGCAATTCTCCTTCAAAAGAAATTTAAGAAAAGACTCCTTGAAGATGCCTGGAAGTTTCTTATGATCGGATACACTTGATTTCCTTGGGTCTTGTTCCTTTACCCTTGCATAAAGTTTATTTTTGTAGTCTGCTGTTGGCTTTTTATTTTTTTGCTTCTTTTGTACTAAGATTATTTGTTCTCCCACCTATTCCCACCCTTTTCTTTTATTAATTATTTGTTGTGAGGTCAGGATTGCCTTTAGCTTTGAGGGACAAAAAGAAAAAATGGAAGGAAAAACAAATTTGCATATCAATATTTGTAACTGCCACTGTGATAGAAAACCTGGAATTTCTGGTGTCCACTATTTGCCTCATCATTTATTTTTGTTTCCTTTACATAATATTGTCAATTGGCCGTAGCTTTCTGTAACTTGCCAGCTACATGTTAGGTACCAAAATTGAATTGTAATAAATATTAGATGAGGTGGGATTGCATTAAAACCTCCTCTCCTCAGCGTCAGGCTCGTTCTCAGACAGTAAGTTTTTTGAGTCCTTATGATCTGGCCTTCCAGTTGAGATTTCAATTTTAACACGGCATAAGCATTCTTCATTGAAAACTCAGTTTTGATATTTACGATCTTCAACAAAAAAAAAAATTTTCTTAAATTTCTTGTGTTAAATTTTCTTAATCAAACATTTACGTTTCTAAATTTTGCATCACTCTAGGAAAGTTTTCTTTGATGGATCCCTTGTGCCATTGTGCAAAGAAGGTGATGTTTTGACGTCACTCACAGTTCCCACCATTATCTCCGGTTTCCAGGTGAGTGAACTTGTCGAAGAAACATTCGGACATCAGAAGCAAATACTATATTCTCAATAATGTGAATATGCTGAAGGGAACCCCATTTTTGTCAAAGTTGTTGAAACTTGAAAGCCTCCCACTGGAAACTTTGAAAACATTTGGACATAAGATTGATTATTACTTTGGAAGAATTCCGGCATCCTTACCCAAATTGTCAATGCATCTTATCTCTCTTCTTTGTTTTATTATTGTATTTGTCAAAACAATGGTCTTTTATTTGTTCTGCTGTCTTATTACATCTTCTTTTTCCAGATTCCTTTGGCCGTACTGCTGTGACTTGTCTCACCCAATTAAAAAGTTGACTGCAATTGCAATATTGCCAATGAGAGTAGTTGGAGGCATCATGCATGTATGAAGTGAAGAAAGGTTTCCTGAATTTCTTGTATCATCATTCATCAGTCCTCAATTACCAATTTTGGCCCCAAACCTTTTTATGCAGCCTCATCTAAGGCAAAATTGTTTCATGCTCCATATGAGTGAATTTATTGGGACCAATTTAGATAATTTGTATCTTTAGTATACAGTTCAAATTTCCATTTCTATATATAGACAAATATAGGCACACTATTATTAAGAGAAGCCTCGCGTATTTATGGAATTGGAGCCCAGGTACGGGTGGTTGATAGGTCTCATTACTGGGCCTGTTAATTCTGGCACCCACCCTTCATCTCATGAGACCCCCCAACCTTTGTTAATTTAAGTTTTAATTAAATTAAAACCACATCAGCACTCCAGCACATACTAATTGCATACTTTAACTTAATACGCAAAATATTTATGATGATTTTTAACTGGGTATTGGTGTACCGAAATGGTTTCATTTTTTTGTATGACCGGCAAACATTTCATTGACATAAAAAATATGCACAAATTTTGTAGCTGCTCACGGTGTCTTTCTTCTCAAACTGGGAGTCTCCCAAGATGCAAAAAACAAACTTCCCCTTGGAAACTGGGTGAAGCAAGCACTGGGCCACATAAAAGCTGCTTCCGGCTTTCCATTCTCCTGCATCAGAAACACAGTGTATGACCGGCAAACATTTCATTGACATAAAAAATATGCACAAATTTTGTGGCTGCTCATGGTGTCTTTCTTCTCAAACTGGGAGTCTCCAAAGATGCAAAAAACAAACTTCCCCTTGGAAACTGGGTGAAGCAAGCACTGGGCCACATAAAAGCTGCTTCCGGCTTTCCATTCTCCTGCATCAGAAACACAGAGAAAAAGCTATCATTATTCTACAGCGAGTGCCATATTCCAATGCTCTGTTGCCTCCCATTATTATTATTTTTTTTAATACTGATTAATCATCAGATTTTTTGCATTACACAGATATTTACAACAACTGCTATTGTAGCAGAGATATTACACTGATATTTACAATCAGATATACATAATTGGGACTTACATTATTACATTGAATTCTATGAAGTACATGCCCAGACAAATAACCCCTCATAAGAGAGAGATGTCCATACTTCACTTACATTTCTCAAAAAAAAATAATTTTTTACATATAAAAAATATTTAACCCCCATAATACTTTTGTAGGGGAATACTTTTGTAGGGGCTAGAACCACTGCCCTCACAATGCTTTGTGAGGGCAGCAGCCCACCATTATCATATAAACATAAAATAATGGGGAAAAAAGTTGGTGGTGGGCTATATTATTGGCTTGTGTTGCTAGTTTGTTTTGTAGCCGAAGTGTTGATGTTAATAATTTGAGAGGCTTACAGCGAAATGAAAAAGTTGGCATCGAACGTGAAGTTCAATGCTGCAGATTTAATTATTCAAATGAAGTTAACTGAATGACTACTTGAGTAGTATTACCCAACAAATTGAGCTAACTAGAAAGGAAGGCATGAAGATCCTCTGTTGCATATGACTTTGACTTGTAATAACTCATTTCTTCATATTATGGCACCTGTTACGAGAGATGAACAAGCTGCTCCCACAAAACAATATTATCTTCCGAGTTTCAATTAGTGAGTCACTGGGCTAGTGGCGCCACTGGATCATGGTTTTGTGTATGTTGAGTGTGCGGTACAGGCAAGCTGCTTTTGCTATAATTCCAACTGAAACAGTAACAGGAGATATCGGAAGCAATCCCTACAAATCAGGAACTTCATTGAAAATAATTTAGACTAATTCAAAGACTGAAACATGTGTCATGAAAGAGACTACTTTGACACAAAATTAAACCCACACAAAAATCAAGCAAAACAATTAAACACAATAACAAAAATACGACACGCATTATATAATCCAATAGCAAGGGTAACATACACTCGAAATGATACGTGTGTAAGTTGCAACACATTCCATATGTCTAAAATAGTTTCATAGAAGTGATGACCCTAATGTCAAATGGACATCATTTAGATATTTTATCCATAATCGAAAGATAACAAAAGTTGAGCAATAAAACATAATTAAACCAACACATCAAGTTAATGAAAAAACCATGGTTTAGACTTTAGGTTTCCCTTCATGTCATTAAGAATCATTTTATGAACATCGATCAAAACATAATTTCACCAGGTTTCCTCATAATAGTTTAGTCTCATATTCAAAAGTGTATCAGTCACTAAATTTACTTTTGATAAATGTGACAGACACAAAAATTTATATAGATAATTCGAGACTTACAATCCGACAACTTAATATAAAGTCACCGAAGAGAATTTAGTTAAGAAAGTAGTAATATTCAACAAGCACAAGCTAATACTATAGTTAAATTATTAGTCAAAATCAATAATAGGCTAGAAGGCTTAGACAATAAGCTTAATAGACTAGAGAATAATTTTCAAACCTTTAGAAAAAAAATAAAGAATCCGTATCTCACCTATGACTTAGCAACTGTTTTGATAACTTAGACAAAGAACTAAACATATTGACAAACCGAATAGAAAAGTTAAATTTAAGTAGATCAGTCTTAACACATAGAACAGTAAAAATTAAAGATATTTTAGGACCAAAAGTAATATTAAAAAGTAATGGATCTAGTAAGAAACAGTAGAGTAAATATAAACAAGTCTTGTACACTAAATAATGATTTGTAATTCTTGGAAGAGTAAGAATACATCTCAAAATTTTATCTCAAATTACTCCACCGAAAATATGTTTGGCAAGCCATCATAAAATATTAAACAATAAGAAGTTTCACATAATGTCTTTCCCTTCTACACCCTCCACGTCAACATATACACAAATATCGGATTGAAATTATGTTAATTATGCTCACTAGAGAGTTTACCTTCCTAGTTACCTAATATGGAGCCAACGATAAATATTGGGCTATTGTACCCTAATTTCTTTCACTCAAAACATTTATTTTATAGTGATATTGCCTTTAATTAATTTTCTAGCATTACGCATTTTTTATTCATTTACACATTCATAAAATATAACTTGATTTTACACACAAGAAGTTGAATCGAATGATTGATGAACTTGTTCATTTAAGAATTTTGCAATAAATTGAGCTTAAAACTTTTTTTCCCTCAGAATTATGCTTGCAACATTGAGCTTACGGACAGAATCGAACAGATTCCACAAAAAATTCAGTTTGGTTAAGTTCGATTTGTTTCAATTGATTTGGTTTCCACAAAAATCGATAAATATGACCAATAATCAAAACAAATTTCTGATTCGATTCTTGATTCAAAATTTTAAAACTAGTATCAAATAAAAAAAAAACTGATATTATTATTTCTATGGTAAATAATGCCACATGAGATGATATAGTAGGACACTAAAAATAATTTCATGTCATACAATTATCAGAGTATGCTAAAAAAAAAAACATATATTAGAAGAACTGGTTTGTTTCATAATCTACTTTGGTTCTTTTTTGTTTAGTTCAATTCTGTATCGAGCTGATGCGCACTCTGATTGAGCTTAATCGGCAAATTTTAAGCTTAGAACTTCTGCAATTCCCAAATATTTTACTAGTACTATCAATCTTCAACTAATATTTTTTTAATCACATCGATAACTCCATAAAACAAAAACAATAAAATCGCTTAAATTGATTCTAAAGTCAAGAAGACAAAAAAGAAAAAAACTTGATTAACGCATTCAAATTAAAGCAAAACAAACCGACATCCAAATCCAAAATATGTAACTAAAATTGTAAGTCAAATGAACTCCATGGTAGCACTATGATTATATAAGATGATCAATAATTAGCACAGAGATTGATAGAAGAGAACTAGCAACAAGTTTCATGGAAATGATTGGAGATAACAATAACAACTAGCATTAGGAATGATATAATGCAATCGGGAATTATTGGAGTGATGTGGTACAACCAACAACAACTAGCAATTCGATTGGGAAAATACAAGATAAGCCAAAATTTAGATAAAGTGAAGTTAACATGGACAAGAAGTCAATAGGCATCACCATCGTATAAGAGGCCAAGATGGCAAATAATCTTACGATTGGAACAATGATACCAATAACTAACAATGATTTTAAAAGGATACCAAATGAGCTTATGGTGAAAGAAAAATATGTTGCTCCAAAAAATTGTGTAGATAATTTTCTCGACATATTAGAAACCGCTCGTCATTTTACCAAATGTACATTTGTAGGTGATCGTCATCTTATTAGGTGCCCGATACCGCATTAAGTGGTTAATTACTCATTAAAAATGCTTGGTACTACGTAAAGTTATAAATCAAACTAAAAAATATGTGACGATTTTTTTACTTATTTGGAAAACATGTTACAGAGTAACAATTTTCACTACCCAAAATATGACAGCAATAGTAACAAGAATACAATCATGATTAATTGCTATTTCTAATAACAGGAAAATAATAAAATAAGAAAATAATAACATGAATAAAACTATTAGATTAAGAAGGAAAAACAAGAACCAAATTAGCTTCGATAACCATCGAGTAGCTACCAAGTTGGTTGCTCCTCCTCTTTGAAAATTGCAACACAACTTAATGGTCCATTGTTGTGAACAAATTTAATATACTTGCAAGCGCACAAATATAAAAATAAAATAGTGGTAACGAAATCGAAAAGAAAGCAGCTAAATTTACGAGATTTTCTCTAAGGCAAATAAGTGCATGTTTTATGCTCGGTCGGCGAAAAGACCAGCAGCTAAATTTACGAAATTTTCACTAAGGCAAGTAAGTGCCTGTTTTCTGCTCGGTCGGCGAAAAGACCAGCAGTTAAATTTACGAGATTTCCACTAAGGCAAGTAAGTGCCTGTTTTCTGCTCGGTCGGCGAAAAGACCAGCAGCTAAATTTACGAGATTTCCACCAAGGCAAGCAAGTGCCTGTTTTCTGCTCGGTCGGCGAAAAGACCAGTAGCTAAATTTACGAGATTTCCACCAAGGCAAGTAAGTGCATGTTTTCTGCTCGGTCGGCGAAAAGACCAGCAGCTAAATTTACGAGATTTCCACTAAGGCAAGTAAGTGCCTGTTTTCTGCTCGGTCGGCGAAAAGACCAGCAGCTAAATTTACGAGATTTCCACTAAGGCAAGTAAGTGCCTGTTTTCTGCTCGGTCGGCGAAAAGACCAGCAGCTAAATTTACGAGATTTCCACTAAGGCAAGTAAGTGCCTGTTTTCTGCTCGGTCGGCGAAAAGACCAGCAGCTAAATTTACGAGATTTCCACTAAGGCAAGTAAGTGCCTGTTTTCTGCTCGGTCGGCGAAAAGACCAGCAGCTAAATTTACGAGATTTCCACTAAGGCAAGTAAGTGCCTGTTTTCTGCTCGGTCGGCGAAAAGACCAGCAGCTAAATTTACGAGATTTCCACTAAGGCAAGTAAGTGCCTGTTTTCTGCTCGGTCGGCGAAAAGACCAGCAGCTAAATTTACGAGATTTTCACTAAGGCAAGTAAGTGCCTGTTTTCTGCTCGGTCGGCGAAAAGACCAGCAGCTAAATTTACGAAATTTCCACTAAGACAAGTAAGTGCATGTTTTCTGCTCGGTCGGCGAAAAGTCCAGCAGCTAAATTTACGAAATTTCCACTAAGGCAAGTAAGTGCCTGTTTTCTGCTCGGTCAGCGAAAAGACCAGCAACTAAATTTACGAGATTTCCACTAAGGCAAGTAAGTGCCTGTTTTCTGCTCGGTCGGCGAAAAGACCAGCAATTAAATTTACGAGATTTCCACTAAGGCAAGTAAGTGCCTGTTTTCTGCTCGGTCGGCGAAAAGACCAGCAGCTAAATTTACGAGATTTCCACCAAGGCAAGCAAGTGCCTGTTTTCTGCTCGGTCGGCGAAAAGACCAGTAGCTAAATTTACGAGATTTCCACCAAGGCAAGTAAGTGCATGTTTTCTGCTCGGTCGGCGAAAAGACCAGCAGCTAAATTTACGAGATTTCCACTAAGGCAAGTAAGTACCTGTTTTCTGCTCGGTCAGCGAAAAGACCAGCAGCTAAATTTACATAATTTTCACTAAGGCAAGCAAGTCTCGGTCAGCGAAGAGACCAGTAGCTAATTTTAAGAAAATTCTGCTAAGGCCAATAAATGCCTGTTCCTGCTCGGTCCACTAAAGAACCAGCAGGCAGAAAGAGTTCAGTTGTCAGATTAATTTGCAGAAACAATCCATGAGCAAAAACCAGACAAGAAAGCCATTAAAGAACATTTGAATTTTTATAAGCATTTAAATGTTTACAAAACAAATGAAAAGCTAGAGTCTATACAAAAATAGACCTA
Organism: Citrus medica; assembly: GCA_002013955.2. Lineage (NCBI taxonomy): Eukaryota > Viridiplantae > Streptophyta > Magnoliopsida > Sapindales > Rutaceae > Citrus > Citrus medica. The sequence goes on from MKYO02007564.1 coordinate 404,402, forward strand.
AGGATTAGGAGGGCCAACGGCTTCAGTAGGTGAAAGATTAGTTATCTCTAAAGGTGGAAGATCAGCAATGCCAGGAGGAGGAGGCATGGACCCTTGTCCCACTTCAAAAGCACGTCCCCCAGCTTCCCCCTTCTGCACCCCATCTAAAGGAGCCTCTACCTGATCCTGCTCACCTTGCTCCTTATCTGTCTGGCCGATCTTCGCCATATACCATTGCACTCCAGCCTCCAGCTTGCTCATGTCCAGCTCGGGATATTCTTCCTTAAGCACAGACATGATGCATTTATAGGAGAAAACAACCCCAGAATCGTACTCGGCATCCAGCCAATCATCCACGTCAGCGGATTTGCCTTTCTCCTCAGCCAGCTGATCATTCAGGGATTTGATTTCCCCCTCGAGGGCGGTCCTCAGAGTATCCCTTTCACTTTGAGTAGCCTGAAGATCAGACCTCAGGCCACTCAACTCACCCTCAAGTTTGGAGGCGGTGGACTCAGCAACAGCAACTTTCTCCTCCAGATCCATAATTTATTTGTTCAGTTTAGCCAGCTTCTCCTTCGAACGGTCAGCAGACTCAATCCTCTTCTTCAAGTCCTGGTTCTCGGCTTGAAGCTTCCTCTCTTGGCGCGTGATTCTGTTCTTGTGACAAGATACTATGGTCGCCAGCTTGAAGGAGACCCTCTGGACAGAACCAGCCAACTCATTGAGATTCATGTTCTCAATATCTTGGACCATTTTTGGTCCCACCGACTTCCCATAGTCCCTCTGATACGGGGACATGTAGTCACCCTGGTCACGAGCTGGAAGGGGGGAGGATCGGTCCCTAGAGCGTGAGCTGACCTCAGAACTCTTGTCGGTAGTTTTCTCCCCCGCACTCTTGCGAGGGGGAGGAAGGGGCAGAGCTGGAGAAGGAGCATTTGAAGGGACAACGCTGGTTTTCTTTGAAGAAGGAGGAGGGTTGCTGGAGCTACTTGGAGCCCGACCACGTTTTCTGCTCATTGCGCTGAGGATATTGTTATCCATCCCAGCAGCTACGTCCACTAGACCCGAGCTGACCAGGTTTGTTGGTGACAGAAGGTCTTGGCAGGTTGAAGCGTTCACCAGAGCAGTTTTCACCCGAAGCAGAGGTCGGTCTTCAAGCCCCTCGATCAAACCCCACGACTCTGAAATAGCAAAAGAGGTTAAAAAACCCAATAAGTTACAATTTGATTAAGAACATAGGCAAAAATGAACGACCTGGGGTAACAAAGTGTATTGGAAGGTAAATATCCCCACCAAACGACCGAAGTGCTGGGCACCAGTTTCCTCCAACAAAGAAAAATTTATTATTCCAATTTTTGCATAAAGAAGGAAACCCAGTAATCGGTTTCCTCTTCACAGAACTGGACATAAAGTTGTACCAGCCCGCTTCCCTCGAGCTACTCCGAAGCTGGTACAGATGCTTCATTTCAAGGAGAGAAGGCACTTCCAACCAGCACCTTTCCCACAACACAAACATTGCAGAGAGAACCCTCCACCCATTTGGGTGTAGCTGACCTGGGGCCAGGTGCATACCGCCCAGTATCTCAGCAAAATAACGTTGAAAGGGCAGCCGAGCTCCTAGTCTGAAACTCTCTAAGTGCATCGTCACATACCCTTTCAGAGGCCGACTAGGAACATCACCCTTTCCAGGAACTGCCAGGAGAACGTCATGGGGAATGTTGTAGAGGTTCCTAAGCTTAAACAGATCAGTGGGGGTGGTGGCACAAGCTATAAAGTCAATAGGGTAAGAATCCGCCTCCACCCTATGGCCAAGGTTTCTCTTCTTGGCAGGTCCGCTAAGTTCAAAGTTGCTCCCCTCACCATCACCCACTTTTCTAAGGACCCTAACCCCACCAGAACTGTGGTTCTCACCTGAGCCAGACGCTGGCCCCCCTATTGCCAATAAGTTCTAGCTCATGGGAAGGTGAAATGGTCAGGGGACGTGGGTACTCAAGGGTATCCCTGCCATAGAAAGGACCTACACTACTGGGGGAACGCAAAAAACCAGTGGGAATGGACAAGTTAAGGTCTGAATCCTCAGTTTCTTCGTCACTCTCATCAGTAATTAACTTCCTTTTCCGATGTGACATATCGATAACCCAAAAGAAAACAAAGCAAACTCGAGTATACGGGTACACAAAACCCAATCAACAACAACCAGAAAAGAAGTTAAAGGCTATACCTGGAATAAACTGGCACTGAGAACGATGCCGTGACAGAGAGAACACTCAGCAAGTGGATACTTCGGGCGCAGGAAGTGTGAGCAAGGTTCGAAGAGAGAGTTGGTTAACAGCGGAGAGACAGATAGCCAAACAACGACGACTGCAATTTAGGGATTTGGGACAAAAAAGGGGAAATGAAAGTATTTAAGTGAGGGGGGATGCCAGCTCACTCACCGAATATTGAGGAATAGATAGCCCGTCGTTTCAAATTTCAAATACGAAGAGTCTGGAGAGCCCACGTCACCAACCGTTACAAGAGGCCAGGATAGATATGAGCCCAGATATGCACTGGACAGGCTCATGAAGGCCCATGCTCAGGTCAAAGTCTCCCCAGAGGAAAAATGAGCCTCAAGTCCATCCCAGGAAAAAGAAGACCAGATGAGAATTTCCCCGGGCCGGTAATACTCTATTATCAGTTTCTACTCTCAACTTGTTTCACTCGCAAGACCAGAAACTGGGGGACTGGTGTTAGGTGAATTAGAGTGCCAGCTCGGTCATGCCGTAGTCCCCACCCCGGAGTGGACGACCTCAGCCGAACGGTACGAGCAGAGCACTGGCAATGAACCTCCAACGAATATAAGCCGACCAGAGATGGATTCCAGCCATAGAAGTACACCGACCAGAGGTATATATATTGAGCCGACACCCATCCCCCAAAGAACGAAAACACGATTTCACAGAATCACGATAGTTGCGCATTTCCCAGAACCGTCGAGGGAGACGCGAGATCCCATGATTACCCACAATGTAGCAGTTAGAGTCCCATGAAGGGCTACCACTACCCGAAAAAAAAAGGGATGAAGGGTAAACGGAAACGTAGGACAGCGGCTATAAAAGAGGAAGAAATCAATAACAGTGGGAGGGAAAGAGGAAAAAGAGGGGAAAACTCTGCCAAATTGCATCCAGACCTTATTTATTGTGAACAGAGAGCCAATTCTAAGTAATCATTTTGAACCTAGATCGCATTGTTTTCCCGTAAACACCTTGTGCTAACTTAGGCATCGGAGGGTTTACGCCGGCAAAACCACCGGCGTCTCTGATCCATTTTTGTGGACGCATGATTAGTGAGAAAAAGGAGAGGTCTAACTTCAGCAACTAAAGGGGACATTGAAGTAAGGAGAAATCGGCACCCTCATTGCTGGTAATACTGCTGATAACACAAACGTTGGTGCAAAGATCTGGTCGGGCATAGGACGAGCAGATTTCGGCATCAACAGTTGTGAACAAATTTAATATACTCGCAAGCGCACAAATATAAAAATAAAATAGTGGTAACGAGGTCGAACCCACATGGATTATCATAAATTGAAAAGTCTAATTTAAATTTAAAATTAATATTAATCCTAATCTAGTTGAGCAAATTGAGTTTTTAAGGGAAATAAAACTAATTAAAATAAGAAAACAATTAAAGTAAAGGAGAATTCAACAATACAAAATTTAACAAGGTTTCAGAATCCACCACTATTCAACTGTAATTATCTAAGTATTAATTAATCTCCAATTTTAAAGTGTCAACTCGAAATCAATCTATGTCATCTCATAGATTTAACAATTAAGCTCAATTAAAATTAATCTTGTGTATGTTCTTTTTTTGCTTAATGGTATGGTATCTAAACATCACATGTAAACTTATTGAATAACAAAAAGTCAAAATTTTCCTAAACACTCTATAAACAATTTAAATGAAAGACACAAAATTAAAGACAATCATATATAGACTTCATAGATCCAAGCATAGATTTAATCAAATATTAATCTTAACGAACAATAATGCATAACAGAATTGGTGAAAAAATTTAATAACATTCAATTAATCATGTGAAACAAGAACCATAAACATTAAAGAACGCATGTAGGGAATTAATTAAATAAAAAGATAATTATTTCATTGAATAAGGTTCAATCTTTAATCTTAGTATAAGAAAATTAGCTAGACATACTTGAATTGTAAGCAACAAATAAAATAACACCAGCCATAGAAATAACTGAACTGCTGCTGCTGTCGTTCCTCCCCTCTAATACCGAAGGCTTTTGCTTCCTCTAGCGGCTACCTCTTGCAAATAGGGATGGCAAAACCCCGGGCCGGGTCCGGGTATTGCAATGACTGGACCCTGCCCGAAAATGCAACCGGTCCGGGTCGGGTTTTAATCCGGGTACCCAAATTTTATATTTTTTAATATTATATGTGTGTATATTTTTTATTTTTTGCTAATTTTATAATTTTTAAATTTATTTCAATAAAATTTGACATGAAAATAAACGCCGGCAAAACCACCGGCGTCTCTGATCCATTTTTGTGGACGCATGATTAGTGAGAAAAAGGAGAGGTCTAACTTCAGCAACTAAAGGGGACATTGAAGTAAGGAGAAATCGGCACCCTCATTGCTGGTAATACTGCTGATAACACAAACGTTGGTGCAAAGATCTGGTCGGGCATAGGACGAGCAGATTTCGGCATCAACAGTTGTGAACAAATTTAATATACTCGCAAGCGCACAAATATAAAAATAAAATAGTGGTAACGAGGTCGAACCCACATGGATTATCATAAATTGAAAAGTCTAATTTAAATTTAAAATTAATATTAATCCTAATCTAGTTGAGCAAATTGAGTTTTTAAGGGAAATAAAACTAATTAAAATAAGAAAACAATTAAAGTAAAGGAGAATTCAACAATACAAAATTTAACAAGGTTTCAGAATCCACCACTATTCAACTGTAATTATCTAAGTATTAATTAATCTCCAATTTTAAAGTGTCAACTCGAAATCAATCTATGTCATCTCATAGATTTAACAATTAAGCTCAATTAAAATTAATCTTGTGTATGTTCTTTTTTTGCTTAATGGTATGGTATCTAAACATCACATGTAAACTTATTGAATAACAAAAAGTCAAAATTTTCCTAAACACTCTATAAACAATTTAAATGAAAGACACAAAATTAAAGACAATCATATATAGACTTCATAGATCCAAGCATAGATTTAATCAAATATTAATCTTAACGAACAATAATGCATAACAGAATTGGTGAAAAAATTTAATAACATTCAATTAATCATGTGAAACAAGAACCATAAACATTAAAGAACGCATGTAGGGAATTAATTAAATAAAAAGATAATTATTTCATTGAATAAGGTTCAATCTTTAATCTTAGTATAAGAAAATTAGCTAGACATACTTGAATTGTAAGCAACAAATAAAATAACACCAGCCATAGAAATAACTGAACTGCTGCTGCTGTCGTTCCTCCCCTCTAATACCGAAGGCTTTTGCTTCCTCTAGCGGCTACCTCTTGCAAATAGGGATGGCAAAACCCCGGGCCGGGTCCGGGTATTGCAATGACTGGACCCTGCCCGAAAATGCAACCGGTCCGGGTCGGGTTTTAATCCGGGTACCCAAATTTTATATTTTTTAATATTATATGTGTGTATATTTTTTATTTTTTGCTAATTTTATAATTTTTAAATTTATTTCAATAAAATTTGACATGAAAATATAAACTTTAAGTGTTTAAAACTTTATATATGTATAATAAATGAGTCAAATAAATATAAATATTTAAAATAACATATATTTTATAAAAAATTTTTAATAAAATCTGAGTTATGGGTTTATCAAGTGATGCCCAAGACCGACCCGACTTCATACATTACCCGGCTCACAACACCCGGATACGGTCCGGATTCAGATCGGGCGGGTATTTTTGCCACCTCTACTTGCAAAAGCCAAAGTTCGACTTATATAATGTTGTTGACCGACCTATTTCATCCAAACGCTAAAAGGCATGGCTTTCTAAGCTTTGATTTGGTCTTGCACGCGCTCTCCACTTATAATCATATCAGGATTTTTTTTTCCTTTATAATGCATGCACATGCTAACAATAATGGCGGTTGCTTCACACGTGATGCATCCTTTCTCTTCTTGAATTAAATCTTAATAAACTAATTCTTTTAATTTCTTGTCCTTCAATTGATTCTCAATTTAATCTCTATTACTTCCCAATTTGAGTTTCTTCATGCTCTTTTTGTCCATAATCTCCAATTAATTCTCTATTCAATAAAATAACTTAATTAAAAAAATAATAATATTAACTAGCAATTATATAATTAAGGGTAAAATATGTATATACTATATGCTCATCATCCATGCATATGATAAAGTCTAATATCCAAAAGTCAGATTTAAATCTTAGAAAGTAAAACAACTCTAAAGCCAAAACAAAAGATAAAAAGCCTCTAATTGATGAACACTTGGTAAAATGACACAAATAATTAAGAATGATGAATTTGTTTGTTTACTAAGAAAATGAAAAGGAAAATCAGAGAAGCAGAGAGGAAAGAACTTGTATCTTATTCATTCTCTCACTTGATTAGTTACACATGTTTATATACCACGATCTGGAATATACTACATTCTGTTTACATGCAAATCAGCTGAGCAAGAACCTAAACTAATTTGCCACATAAGTAGCCACGTCAACATGTATAATAGATTCTATTTAACTAACTATCTTAACAGCCTCCCTCAAGCTCAAGGTCGTGTAAGCACATTGAGCTTGGACCTGAGATAGTTAAACTGATCAAAAGCTAAAGGTTTTGTAAAAATGTCTGCCACTTGATCATAGCTGGGAACATGACTGATCTGCAGTTCTTTCTGAGCTATATGATCCCGAATGAAGTGTAAATCTAACTCAATATGTTTGGTTCTGGAGTGATACTTGGGATTGCTTGCTAAAGCTTCTGCACTCTTGTTATCACAGTAGATAACTGGAGTTTGTAATAGAGTTACTTTCAACTCTTGCAGCAAGTAAGTGATCCACAAGGTTTCAGAGACAGCCAATGCTAATGCTCTGTATTCTGACTCAGCTGTGCTTCTTGAGACTATAGGTTGTTTCTTAGATGACCATGAGATCATATTATTCCCCAGATAAATGCAATATCCTCCAACTGACTTTCTATCATCTAAATCTGAGCCCCAATCAGCATCTGAGAAGGCTGAAAGTGTGAGTGAACCAGAGGCATAAAATTGTAAACCAAGGTCAGCTGTACATTGCAAATATCTCAGAACTCTTTTACATGCTTGCCAATGAAGCACTGATGGATTTGCAAGAAACTGACTCAACTTATTTACTGTGAAAGCAATCTCAGGTCTAGTAAGGGTAACATACTGTAATGAGCCAACTATACTTCTATAGAGAGAGGGATTTTCAAAAGCAGTACCCTTGTCTTTGACTAGCTTCTCTGTAGAACTCATTGGAGTGGAACAACCTTTACTCTCAATCATCTGTGCTTTCTTAAGAATATCACCTACATATTTTGTTTGAGAAAGATGTAAACCTTCAACTGAAGGTGTAACCTCAAGACCAAGAAAGTAATTGAATTCCCCAAGGTCCTTCAAAGCAAACTCTGAGCTTAAATGATGAATAACTTTTTCAACAAGCTGAACATTAGAACCAGTCACCAAGATGTCATCCACATAAACTAAAATAACAACTATATCCCCTGCTTTGTGAAAAATGAACAATGAAGTGTCAGATTTTGAAGCAATGAAACCCCAATTCAATAGAGAAAGTTTCAATCTGTCATACCAAGCTCTTGGAGCTTGCTTAAGACCATAAAGAGCTTTGGTAAGCTTGCAGACATGAGATGGAAATTGAGGATGAATGAAACCTTCAGGCTGATGCATAAAGACCTCTTCAGTAAGAATGCCATTAAGAAAAGCATTATTAATGTCCAGCTGTCGAATTGGCCAGTGATTCATGACAGCAAGACTCAGAATGATTCTTATTGTGCAAGGCTTTACAACTGGACTAAATGTTTCAAAGAAGTCTATTCCTTGTGTTTGATGGAAGCCTTTGGCCACCAGCCTTGCTTTATACTTGGATATACTACCATCAGGGTTATACTTCACCCTGAAAACCCATTTGTTGCCAACAATTTTCCCAGCTTTTTCTCTGGGAACTAAAATCCAGGTGCTGTTTTTCTGCAAGGCATCAAATTCAGCCTGCATAGCTTGTTTCCACTTGAAATCAGCCAATGCTGCTTTAACTGAATGTGGTTCAAGGTGTTGAGTAACAGCCAAGTATGTTTTAGGCTTAAAAACACCAGCTTTGGATCTGGTGAGCATGTGATGGATATTTTGAGCTGGTTGAGATGCAAGAGTAGAGACTGATGGCAACTGAATAGAAAAAGATGGTTGATGTGGTGTACTGTATGAAGAGGTGTCTGAAGAATGAGATGAAGGAAGTGTCTGTAAGATACCTGAATCAGGGCCTGCATCTTGAGTTGAAGGATTGAGAGAAGACTGTGCACAGTTACTGTCAGTGAGGTAGATAGTAGAAGAAATGAATGGACTAGAGAAATGACTTTGCTGAACTGAGGACACATTTGAATCTGATGAAGGAAAAAGGTTTGAGTGTGGAAATTCAGATTCATTAAACTTAACATGTCTGGCAATATAAGTTTTGCCAGTGGAATCAAGACACTTATAGCCTTTGTGAAGAGGACTATAACCAATCATGAGACATTTTCGTGAATGAAAGTTAAACTTGTGCTGACTGTAAGGTTTAAGAAAAGGAAAGCATAAACAGCCAAAGGTTTTGAGGAAATGGTAATCAGGCTTTCTGCCATAGAGCTTGGTATAAGGAGAGGTATTATCCAAAACAGGTGTTGGCAACCTATTGATAAGAAAAGAAGCTGTATGAAAAGATTCACACCAAAAGGATAAGGGCATTTTTGCCTGAGCAAGTAAAGTCAACCCTGTTTCTACAATATGACGATGCTTCCTCTCTACCACACCATTTTGGTGATGTGTATGAGGGCAACTATGTCTAAACTCTATGCCTTCTTCTTGAAGAAAATGTACAAAATTTCTGTATTCACCTCCCCAATCAGATTGTAGTGACTTTAAAGGATGATCAAATTGTTTCTCAACAAGGGTTTTGAAGTGTTTGAAAGTAGCTAAGGCTTCTGATTTGAGGGTTAAAGGAAAAATCCAACAATACCTACTATAATCATCTACAAAGCTTATGTAGTATCTATAACCCTGTAGTGAAAGCATGGGTGCTGGACCCCAGAGATCAGTGTGAACTAGCTCTAAAGGAGCTTTTGTTTTTATTCCTGTTGAGTAAAAAGGGAACTGATGGATTTTACCATATTGACAAGCATCACAAAAATCAGGCATTGTTGTTGGACAAGGAAGGGAAAGAGAAGATAGAATGCATTTTAACACATGTTTGCTTGGATGACCAAACCTTTGATGCAACAAATTTGCAGACAAAATATTGTTTGTACAAGTTTTATTTGTAGTTTCATCTAAGATATTACAAGCTGAATTATTTAAAACAGAAAGCATGGAACTAGGAATCTGAAAAGGACTGTGAGAACTGGAAATGAAATCCCTTTTTGACAGTAACTGATATAGCACTCCTCTAGCAATCCCTTGAGCAAGATGCACTCCCTTCTTCTGGTCCTTAATAAAACACATATTGGCAACAAATTCGATGGTTAAGTTGTTGTCTTCAAGTAGCTTTGAGATGCTTATAAGATTTTTGGTAAGATGAGGAATAAACAAAATATCTTTTAAGTGTAAGATTGAGTCTAATGATGTATGAAAATCAGTATAACCAACATGTGATATATTCAGCCCTTGACCATTGCCAACATGCAACAAGTGATTACCTGAGTATTCTTTTACAAGACTCAGATTCTGTAGATTGTTAGTGAGATGATGAGTTGCACCACTGTCTATATACCACCCTTGATCAGCAAAATCACCTTCAGAGGCAGCCACAAAAGCTGCTCTAGGTGCTGAGTTAGCATATGCAGGTCTTGGTACTGGATACTGATAAGAGTTATATCCTGATGATGAGTTGAAAGGTATGAACTCTCTATTGAACCTATTTCTACACTCAGCTGCAGTGTGCTTAGGTTTTAAACAGATTTGACAGATTACTCCATCAGAGTTAAGATCAGAACTACCTCTCCCATTACTATTATGAAAACCACCAGGTTTTGTAAAATTTCCATTTCCAGAACCAAAACCACCTCTGCCTTGATAGTTACCAGGTGATACTCCATTCCAGCCATTATTCCAATTTCCTCTTACTTGGCCCTGTGAAAAACCTCTACCAAAACCTCCTCTGCCTCCATTACCATTACCATTTTGATTTTTGTTCCAATTAGCATTATACTGTCCAGATTTAGTATTCTGTCCAGTTTGAGCAACATTAGCTGCAAAATTCATTTTAGCTTCTTTACTAGAGTTCAACTGATTAGCCTCTAATCTAGCCTCATGAGTCAGGAGCATAGAATAAGCTTCATTTATAGACATCTTAGCAAGATTTGCCTCAATGTATACTACCACTGGATAATAAGGCTGGCCTAATCCACTGATCAAATGAGTAAGAAAATCTAGTGAACTAACAGGACTACCAGCCACAGCAAGTTCATCAGTAACTGTCTTTAGTTTTCCAAAAAACTCAGTCATGGACATAGCTCCTTTTCTAAGATTGTTAAGTTTAATTTTCAGATGCACCTTTTTAGCAAAAGTTTCAGATCCAAACTGTTGTTCAAGACTAATCCAGAGTTCAAGTGAAGTTTTAGAATTTACCACCAGACTGAGAATCTCTAGACTGATAGCAGACATCAGCCAGCTCAGCAGCATCTGATCTTTTCGTTTCCAGATAACAAAGACTGGATTCTCTCGAACTCCTTCAGCAGTAGTGATCTCAGTTGCATCAGAATCAGATGAGAATTGTTCTGGACAAGGTTTTGAGTTGTCGAGAAAATCTTCAAGGCCATTAGCACGAACTGAAGTGAGAATTTGAGACTTCCAAATTGTGTAATTTGTTCTATCAAGTTTAACTGGCGAGGTGAATGTAAATGAGGATGTTGTATTTTGATTTGAGTTAAAAACAGCCATTAGATCGAGCTCTGATACCAAATTAAGAATGATGAATTTGTTTGTTTACTAAGAAAATGAAAAGGAAAATCAGAGAAGTAGAGAGGAAAGAACTTGTATCTTATTCATTCTCTCACTTGATTAGTTACACATGTTTATATACCACGATATGGAATATTCTACATTCTGTTTACATGCAAATCAGCTGAGCAAGAACCTAAACTAATTTGCCACATAAGCAGCCACGTCAACATGTATAACAGATTCTGTTTAACTAACTATCTTAACACAAATTGAGACCTATAGATGTACACAAGCCTTGAAGATCTTTAACTTCAACGGGATAGAATGAGCTTATAATTGAGACTTATACAGAAAGAAAAAAAAATTGATGAAGTAGTATGTCACCGTGTTCATAGTTTTGTGACAGGAATTGACCAATGGATTATCTTATTTTGCTTATTTCCTCCTAAAAACAATAGCGAGCTTACATGCCAACATAAAATGGAAGAAAATAATTGGCAATATCTAGATGGGGAATGCTACAAGATGCCTCAGCAACGGTTTCTAAGATCAACATCTCTAACTCGTTTGGCATTTATCCAAACATGTAACATGTCTTTATAATTTTCTCTTATATTTTTTAGGGCGTAACATGACCAATTTAAACATATTCCAAGTCTGTTTAATGTCATGCAATGTTAATAGGATCAAATACATCCACATTATGTGTCTAAAGAAATAAGGAGTACTTGTAACTATTTGCCTTCTCAAAAGTCTTTTTGCAGTATGGACTATCATCTGTACACTCAGTTTACCTGGCAGTTCAATGATTATTCAAGAACTTGTGTCTGACTATAACCACTGTGATTATAAACTTTAAAAATAAGAGAACAATCATATTGAGTTTAGATTTAGTTGCGAATTTGTTTCTCCCCTTGGTTGCCTGATGGTTTGCATCAGTAATTAAAAGGATCTATATGAATATATTTCATTCTTTCCTAAAAAGAATTTCTTTAGTTGTAATCATAAGTAGGTAGGTAATTCACCTATTCTTAAGACTAAGAGGAGATTGCCTTCATGAAACCATATCTTAGTATCTGACCACTCACTTGATAATGTAACAATTTATACATAGGCCTTGTTTCATATTGTGCTGGTATACCTTTTAAGTTATATTAATAGTAAATGTAATTTTTAAACAATAATTCTGACAATTACCAAACACTTTAATGTTGTAATTTTTAAGTTACAGTTACCTAACTTTAATCTTAAATAGGTCTGTAAATCCAAAATGTGGGGTGGAATTAGTTCATTACCGGCATTATTACTATTAGAAAAATATCACTCATATACTCTTAAATAACACTTGTATCAAATGTATTACAACACTTTTAACATGTATCACTCGTATATCCTAAGTTGACAAAATATGTCTTCCGTCCACTAAACCGTTAATTGTCGTTAGAAAGTAAATAGAATTGCGGCAAATTGTTAGAGTACAATTTATGCACTAGTTTTGCATTGTTTACTTCCTTTAATATCGATGTTTTGCACTTAATAATAATGATTTACTTGTGTTTTATTTTTGCAAGTGCAATCCTATTGATTGGTGCTAAAATTGAGCTACAAGATGATGTTTGAGGATGATTGTTTTCCTGGAGAAATTATAAGCTTCAGAAGAATTTTGTTGATAAGGCGTGAGCGCGTGCTGTGAACTAAGGACTTGTAGTTTTTATTTTAACGTGTTTTATCTTTTTGGTTATTTTTGTAATTTTAAATTTAATATTTAGATAATATTTTAAATATTAGTATTTGATTTTTTTTGGAAAAAACTCTAGAGAAAAGAGAAGAGATGTGAAAAACAAAGGGGGAAGATTTTTTGAAAGGGAAGAAAAAGAAACCCTAAATCTAAATTTTTCTCTTCTCTCTATGAAGAATTAAACCTATTATTCTGGTTGAAGGTTAATAAAACTTTGATTCATCATTACTGTGAGATCTTTCTTATGTTTTAATTGTTTTATTATTTTTTGGCTATTTGTTTATTCTCTAAATTATTGTCATGATTATGTTTGTTAATTAGATAATTGACCACTATTTAATTATCAACTTAATATATTGTCAATTAAAAGATTTATCGTATAAAGATTTCAGGCTGTCAATTGATTAAATCATATGATCGTATCTAGGGTTTTCTATTGATTAGGGAAATAACTAATGGTCGTACCTTAGCTATCGACTAGTTAAAGAGAGATTGGCTATTAGAGGGTCTCAGTAGCTATAATCGGTTTATTCATAAGTAGTAATGATTTATATTTGAATCAATGATCGGTAGTCGAATCAAGCTGAGTTAATTCTTTCAACCAGAGCTTTTCCCAATTTGAATTACAATTTGAATTTGCATTCTTGTTATTTTAATTTGATTTTTATTTTTGTCAACAATCTCCCCATTTTGCATTTTATATTTTAAAAGGGTTTAAATAATTACCGATCTCTATGGACACGACCCTGCTCAATCACTATACGCAATTTATTTAGAGTAGATATTTATTTTTGCTGGCTTCGACAACCATCACAAATTGACTATTTCGCCATTGAAACTCAAAATAAGGTGAAAATGCATATTTACCCCAAAAATTATCGTAACTTTTCAATACACTTTTTTTTATTTTGTTATTAACAATACATTTTTTTGATTAAAAACATATGAATTATTAATGGTACATATTATTAACAATTATCCATAAAAAAATCATCCATATTATACTATAAAAAATTATTAACAATATATTATTTATAATTATACATATCATACCATAAAAAAATTCAATTGGAGTTTGGAGGAGTAGATCTTCAAAAATTCAAGTTAAATTTTGGAGGAATAGATTCGATTGTGGAGTAGTATTTTTTTAAGTCCGTTGAAGCAATGTTGTTTCACGTAGATGACGTCATCTTCTGATAAATGGGATGGCATGTCATTTTTTGTCAATATATATCACATGACAAGTCATTTTTTACGAAGTAAATAGAATGACATGTCTTTTTTTAATCAAAGTTTCTCCCATTTTAAAAGACTAGATTACTCTTATGATGTCATCGCTTGCAAACGGAAGCTAATAGTGTATCATTTAAAAGTATACTAGTGATATTTTCCCTTACTAATATTTACGAGCCCAATGTTGATTGTGTTTTTCAATACTTGACCCAAGTCTATTCACACAACCTTTCCTAAAAGCCTAAAACGGAGACTACGATTACCTACCAAGTTGATACATGTCCATGAGCTATCCATATTTCAAGATTGAAGATTCTGGCATGGTTTGTTAGCAGCTTCTGATCTCTCAACAGTTATGGGCAAATTAAATAGAGGTTTGGGTTCTGAAAATCATTTTTTTGAGCTTGGAAGAGCGTAATAAGAACTAATAGGAGTACATCCACAGCATGTTTGTTCCAATAATATCTCTTAAATTCATTTATAGTGCTGTGTCATAGTTAAAATAAGCAGACTCAATAAAATTTTGCCAAATGAAACAACCAATTATTAAAACAGCTATTATTGCCCGTTAGTTTTTCAAAATATCTACTTGATAGTTCCCAAGGGGCAGCTCAAATGGCTGAGGGCTTGGGATTTGGCGTGATGAAATGGTTTCATTTTTGTGTATGGCAGGCAAACATTTCATTGACATAAAAAATATGCACAATTTTGTGGGTGCTCATGGTGTCTTCCTCCTCAAACTGAGAGTTTCGCAAGATTCAACAAACAAACTACCCCTTGGAAAATGGGTGAAAGAAGCGCTTAGCCACACAAAAGTTGCTTCCAGCTTTCTATTCTCCTGCCTTGGAAATGCAGAGAAAAAGCTTCCATTATTCTACAGTGAGTGCCATATTCCAATATTCTGTTGCCTCCCATTATCATATAAACATAAAATAATGGGGACAAAATTTGGTGGTGGGCTATTATTGGGTTGTGTTGCTAGTTTGTTTTGTACCCAAAATGTTGATGTTAATAATTTGAGAGGCAAAGGCATTTTATACAACGAAATGAAAAGTTGATATATTGAATGTGAAGTTCAATACTGCTGATTTAATTATTCAAATGAAGTTAATGGAATTACTCCTAAGTAGATTTACCCAAAAAATTAAGCTAACTAGAAAGGAAGTCATAAAGGTCCTCTCTTGCATATAATTTTCACTGGTAATTACTAATATCATCATGTTATGGCACCTGTTATGAGAGGTGAACAAGTTGCTCCCACACAACCAAATTATCTTCCAAGTTTCAATTAGTAAGTGACTCGGCTATTCGCACCACCTGCACCCTCAACTTGAAGAGCCCAGGTTCGTCTACCAACGTCAACATTGCTGGTGTTGGGACTGTAATCTACTCGTATTCATGCTCGATTGAATATGAATAGACATTAGGTAGATATTTTATTTATAAACAAAACATACAAAAAGTTGAGAAATAAAGCATAATTAAAGAAACGCATCAAGTTAATGAAAATGGTAGTTTGGATTTTCCTTTATGCCATTGAGAATAAGTTTATGAACAGCGACTAAAGGAGAATCCCACAAATTTATCCCATAATATCTTACCCTTATATTCACAAGTGTGTAGTCCACTAAATTTCCTTTTGATAAATGTGGGAGATAAAGAAATTCATATCAGTAATTTCGTTCTTGCAATCCAACGAATTAATATGAAGCCAACAAAGAGGATGGAAGTTATAGTTATCAAAAACCAATTAGACAGCTATAGAATCACATTCCTACCAAATACGAGAACGGTAGTCATTGCATTATGCACTGCTAATAGTAAGCAGTAATGCTGTATGACAACAACTATAGAGGTCTAATTTACAAGATAAAAAATGAAGGTATTGAGCAGCATTGCTCTAATGTAAATTGAGTTGACAAATTTTGTTTGATTTCTTTAAGATCAAAGTAACAAGATTACTATAAAGTGTATGTTGTTGGGTCAATGACCATCGACGATCTATAATAAGTTGGTAGAATTTTAAGCTTCATTTGTGTATGGCCGGCAAACATTTCATTGACATAAAATATGTACGGATTTTTTAGGTGCTTAAGAACATTTATAATTGCACCTTCTGGCATCTTCCTCAATAACTGAGAGTTTCACAAGATTCAAAAGGAACAAAATCTCCCCTTGGAAAACGGGTGAAAAAAGCACTTAGCCAATAGCCACAAAAAGTTGCTTCCAGCTTTCCATTCTCCCAAAAGCTCCTTATTCTACTACATTGACAGTGAGAGTCTGAGAGCCATATTCCAATATTCCATTGCTCCCTTTCCCCGTATAAGCACAAGAAAATAGGGACAAAAGTTGGTGGTGGCCCCTATTTTTCATTGGGTTGTGTTGTGAGTTTGTTTTGTTATAGCCAAAAATGTTGATGGCAAGTTCAAGCTAAATTAAGCACAAGTCATTTCGAGGCGCCTTGCAATGATGGGCAGTTGGGCATATTCGCCGCAAATATGCCACATATTATAGACACAGCCCCCGAGCTACCGGCGCCTTTCTTGGCCCATTTCTTACACACGGTAATGCAATGCAATATAATCAAATGAAAAGTTGTTGTTACTGTTTTAGTGCTTTATGGTACCAACACAAATTTGAATTCAAAATTTAGGGCTAGACTTATAATTTCAGTTACTGGTGAAGAGTACTTGCTATAAATTTATGGTACATCACAAATTTGAAATCCAAATAATAGGGAAAGATTTTTTTGTATTCAGGTAATAGGGAAGCTACATTTACTAATTTTTCATTAGATAAATGAATTGTTAGTGAAGAAACGGTTATGGATCCTTCCTTAGTTATTTTTCTCTCTTAACCTATTTTAATTTAATGAGCAGTCAAAAATGAGTTTTAAATTTTGATATTGACAATTAAGTTAATTTTTTCACTTTATTTACAACTAAACCGATCCTTTTTACCAAATCTAGAAACCTAGGAGAGGATAGAGGAAAAATTTAGGACATAATCCTTTTATATATAAAAAAAAAGACGAGAGAAATTTATAAAAAAATTAGTAAAGGTAATAATCGATGAAGTTATCGATGATTGTTTCGATTGAGTATAAAATTTTGAAATCGAATAGCTTCCACACCTCTCCCGGCTCTCCATATTGGGAAACATAATTCCAACCAATTAAAGGTTATTTGCAATTTTGTTAGAATAAAAAAAATCAAAAAATAAAAATAAAAACAATTCGGCCATTTTGACTTTATTTAAAAAAAATATAAAATTATATTTTTAATCCTATATATAAAGTTTACAAATTAATTGTGCAGGGACTAAATCAATATTTTTGTACCTCATTTTTTAATATTTCCTTCAGAAACTTCAAAATTTTTTCAAAGCCTTCAGGTGTCGTGGCTCCCCACGGTCTACAAGAACTTCTACCCCTGTTTTTAGTTAATAGAAAAATTATATTTATTGTTTTTTCATTAGATAAATAAATTGTTATCTTACTGACAAAAAGAACTAAAATCCTCTCAAGTTATTTTTCTCTCGTAGCCTATGCTAATTTAATTACTGGTTAAGGTTGAAATTTTGATGTTGGTAATTAAACTAGTTTTTCTATTTTATTTATAATCAAGCTAATTTTTTTTTAACCAGATCTGTAAAGCCAGGAGAAAATTGGAGCAAAAAAAAAATTAAGAGAATCCTTATTCCTAAAAAATATAAGAGAAAATTATAAAAGAAAAGTGAATGTCACAACTGACGAAGCTATCGACGAGTGTGTTTCCATTGGGTATAAAATTCTGAAGCCGATTAGCTTCCACGCCTCTCGTGGTCTCCTGGCTCTCCGAATTGGAAACATAATTCCAATCAATTAAATGATCTTACCAACCTTCTAATCGTTATATATGCCCCGTACCATTGCTATTATGAATTTTTGTCTTCTATTCATGTCGATAATTAATCATTCGCAGGAACCTTCCCTTTTTCAAAAAACAAAAAGAAAAAAAAATTAAAAACTCTTCTATATCAGTAAATGGCTCGATCTCTAGATAATTTAGGCAGTTATTTAGGATCTCGTTTTATATAAACGTCTTATAAAATAATTATTTTGTATATAAAATGGAAAGTAAAGTAATCATGATTCATTCAATTTATTATTATTTTGTAATTATATTTTTTTAAATAAACTATCAAACTCTTAAAATATTTATTTAATGTAGTACTTAGTAGTTTTAATTCCTACAAAACTAATAAATTTCAGATTTTGAAATTCTAGATTTTATCTTTTTAAGAAAAATTAATTAAAACCATTTACCTAAGGTCCCAAATATGATTGAGCCGATCTTATCTACTATCATGGTCAACTCATTGAATAAAATTTTTAACTCTAAACAGCTCAGTGTTAACACTGTTTTGCCACCCAAACATAATGCACATGAAAACTTTTAAACAACGATAGATTAAAAAAAATAAATTTCATTATTATTAATTCAATAGTATAAAAACTCAATTTATACAATATTAAAAATACAATAGAGAAAGATGATTTCAATTACGATTAAAGAATTTGATCGATCCATAAAAATTGAGTCAATAAAATTTGTATATAGATTGATAATCAATACTCGCATCATTGATAACAGAGACAAAAACATATCAATCATTTGATTTATTATCTTACTTCCGTCGTTGTTTGATTATGATCAAAACACCCTTCTTTTCGTCTTATAAAGCAAGAATTCAAGTTGCCATGTAGTTCTGCCTTGTAAAGGTGTATGGCAAAACCTTGAAACAATTAGTGTTATTATTATTGTATTAATTTTAGTAACTCTTCAAACTATGTCATCATTTTATTTATAGATTTAGACTTGATCGATGGACCTTCAATTGTGATATTAACGAACTGTCGGCAGTCCTTTCAAGTGGGTCATAATTCTATAGCTTGGAACTTTCTCAATACGTCTTTAATTTAATTGTGATAACAATAGATTGTAACCTAGCACATTAATCTTTTTCTTCCCAAAAAATAAAACATAAACGTTATTTTGAAACTAATTGTACCAAATTCAAAATTTGAGAAGATAAATAAATTTGTTCATAAATGTTCTGTTCGGTGCGTCCTGATGGTCAAATATGCACTGAGCATGGCTTGCCTTCCAGTAAATGTGCTTGGACACCTCTTCTGACAAATAATTATTGTTCAATCCAAATTCAAAAAATTATTTTGACCCAAAAAAAAAAAAAAAATTCAAACTGAATAAAATAATCACTAGTGATCTGAAAATGTTGCCCAGTAACAGTTTTTACTTGTTTTACGAAGTAGTGTGATGTACTTACGCAATTTCCTTCCTTTGACCACGGTTATGTCTTATCTTTATAGAGCAAGAATTCTTTTCACTTCTAGATCACGTTATTATGATTTAATTAATAGGCTCCTAAGCATTTGAAAATCAGAATTAAGCGCCACGCAAAAGTTCATCTACTAATTAACAATATTCGAATGCGAGGAGGTGTAGTTGTGGGCTTATAGCGCGCTTGTGGTATAAACTCTTTTGGCGAAACATCCTCCCGTATCCAAGCACTTCTTATTCGACAAAGAAAAAAGGTAATTAAAATTATGAATTTTGTTTTATTTATTCTGTCCTTTGATCTTGATTTGACTCTTCAAAAGTAAGATAAGATAAAAAAAAATAATGATTAATGGTTGAACTTGAAATCTTTATATTCCAAAATTATATAAATAGGGAAAAGACAGATGTAGTCAAGTGGGTCAAGGCAATGGTTTGTGAGTTAAAAAAAATATTTATTATTATAAAATAAATTAATTTAAAAATGAGATAATATATTTTTTTTAAAAAAATTATTTCTCATGATATTTATAACCATATAAATTATTGAGACCAGTTTATATCAACTCTGATATTATACCGTTCAAATTTTAATCCTCTCAAATATTCGAAGGACATCGACTCTTTTCTTAAAAAAAAGATTATCTTCACTCAAATTTAAAGAAAAAAATTTAAATTAAATTCTTGTAATACGTCTGCAAAAATTCGAACCACTTCCTACATACATTGGGCCAAGCCCTAGTGATAATGAGATCACATACTTAATAGCCCTAGTGATAATGAGATAACATACTTAATGGCCCATGAGTTCGAGTATCTTAAAGTCCCCTCGCGAGGACGTTGATGCGTTTTTATCATTGGGCAAACAATTTGTGTCGCCTTAAATAACTACAAATTTTTTTGCGATTTAAATGAGGCCTTCGTCTACACCAATTGAGGTGTGTCAAACTGTCAATAGTTGATCTGGCCTTGTAATCTTGGCATTTGGGTAAAAATCATTTAGGAATAAAAATAAAACACACACAAAATCCAAAGTGGCGCCACAATGCCACTACAGAAAAGCCAATCACTAGCAGGGGCCTCGGCCCTGATCCCTTTCATAAAGAGATTAACTATTGAACAGTTACGCAATTATCATCATCATCATCTCCATTCTCATTTTACATCGGAACCGTCCACCTCTTTCGGGGTCCCACCGCACCAAAGGCTGCAGCGATGTTACCATCCCAGTCAATTCAGGAGCCGATGCCTGTCAAGTGTCAAAAGCATTTTTTACCTTCCTTTAATCCTTTCCTCTTTCCCCCTTTCTCGGTCACTTTAAATTAAAATCAAATCAAATAATAATAATTATTTTATATTTCATTTTCTCATATATAAATAAATAAATCCACGTTCCTTAGTTCCTCTCTCCCTCCCTCTCACCCTCCATTAAATGCTTGCGATCAAAGCCATTCACCATTAAATAGCAATAGCACTCAACAACAGCACCAGCCTCAGCATCAGCAGCAGCTTCGCTTGACAGTTTCCAGTTCTACTCTTCAACGCGATTCGTCAAATATGCATTGTATATTTTTCTTCTCCAAATGCAGAAGCAGCAGCTAGCTCGCTCACTCGCTCCAAACAACCTCAAAATTTTCGCCAAGTAAAATAAATTAAGCTCTGCTTCCTCCTCTCTCTCTCTCTCTCTCTCCATTTTTCTCTCTTAATTATTATTATTATTATTATTATTTACTAAATCAGATTTTGAACTGCTCACGAACAAATTGAAGATTTACTTAGATCTCTTTTTTAACGAATTTGTTTTGTGTTTACTCTCACTCGTCGTTCGCGGCATTTGCTTCTTCTTTTTTTTTTTTCATTTTTTCAAATTTTGTGAATCCAAAAAGTTTGCATAATCACTTACTTTACAATAAAGTTGATTAGTATAATAATAATTATTATCATTTTTGGCTGAGGTAGCTTTTTGTGGACTTGCAGGTACTGTTAAAGAAAAAGAAGTTTTATAATATTTAAGTAAATTAAAAAAAAAAAGAAAAAAAAAACAAGAAGAAGAAGAAGAAGAAGAAGAAAGGTTTGTAAGGCAAATGAAGATGATGATGATGAGGAGAAGGCTCGCCTGCTGCACTCGGGACAGAGGGCTTAGCCTCGATTTTGATGAACAACAAGACAGTAAGTATCGTTATTATTATTTTTTAATTAATTAATAATTAATTATTTAATTAACACTAGTGTTGTTTTATTTATATCCCGTGATTTATGCTCTGCTTTTGTTTTTTATTTGTGTAAAATTAAATAAGCATGCGACTGCGATCTAATTTATTTCAGACGTCAAATTTCATTTGCTGCGTGTTAAGTACCTAACACATGGAATGAATTTGAAAATTAAAGTGTGTACGCATGTGTGACATTAGACTTGTCTGCAACAACCAATAAGTAACATGCCTTACGTTTTTGCCGATGTCAATTAAGTTTGAAATTCTTTTAAACAGACAATTTTCTAAGTAATATATACAAGTGAGTCAAAAAGTTTGTGTTATATTTTATAAATTAATTAGTCAATTTTTGTAATGTTAATATGTTATACATTTAATAAAGGATGATTATATTTGGAGAACTCGGGGGGTGGGGATTTGGCAGGAAACGGGGAAAAAAATTAATAGAGCCCATACCCATTAAGTGACAGCCAGTTTCGTTTTATCCACGCAACAATCGTGTCCCTATTAATTTCTCTACAGCCCACTTATTGAATCCTACTGTAAGAGTGTAACAAACACTTGTATCAATCACCTTGCCCATATGTGGAGAAAGAAAAATTTCTTTAAAAAAGTTGCTGAATTCATGAAAAGAATTATTATTATTTGCTTTAAATTTTTTTACTTATTTTTTAAATTATCGTTCGTTTGTACTTACTTGAATATAAGGACAAATTGGCCATATTTTCAGTAAATGGAACCAAATTTGCGGTGAAAGTTTGAAAATTTGCACCTTCTCAAATAAAACTCGAATTTTGTAGCACCGATTTGTCTAGCAATTAATGGATGTGGTATGAATATGTTGACTTTTTATCACTTGGCATATGGTACAGGGGGCAAAACTATAAACCATAAGGTGGACCTAACCTAATGGTATGGTGTGGTATGTTTTGTACGTGCGACGCACATGGGGTTACCACATAGTTTGAACTTTTTCTTTGTTTTGTTTTTCCTTTTTTTGAAACTTTTTCCAAAGATTTCAAGACAAGTCTAGTGGCAGAATCTAAGATATCACCTTTGTAAACAAAAGTGCTTGTAATATATCAATAGCCTATTCGCTAAGGGTGGACCCTTAAATTTTAGTGCTAACAAAAATTAAGCTTCTTGTTTTGATCTATGGACTATGATCAGGTGGACCCTACAGCATAGAGTACTGCTATTTGTTTTAATTTTAGGTGTTTTTCACTGTCCTCCCCTGAACTTTGTCCAACCCACAGTTTGATAGATTTTATGTCCAAATGCACACTTACCTCCCTTGACTTAACTGAGCTTTTGATGGACTGTTATCATAGATGACTAACTGAATAGAAATACACATGCGCCCTTGATTTGAAGCAAAACAACCATGTCAAGAAATGAAATAGCTAGTGTATAAAGAAATTCTTTATAATCAATGAATAATTTAAAAGGCTAACAACATAAATTATACCAAAACACAAACAAAATAATAATTTACACTCAAAAATTTTGTAGAAAACGAAAAATTAACTTAAGATGCAAATTAACAAAAGATATATTTATAATTTAGACATATTTGATATGCACAAGTAACACATTTTATAAAGTAAAAAGAAAATAAGGCAAGAAAATACATCTGGAGAGAAGAAAAACATAGATAATTTTCTTTCTATTTGTTTTATTAAATTTTAAATTAGTTGATTTCTGTTTCTGAAGTTACTAAGCTTGTCCCTGAAATTAACAGTTGACTAAATGCTTAGTTAGGTCAAGGGGATGACAGTGTTAATTTGGACGAAAAGTCTATCAAACTGTGGGTTGGACAAAATTCAGGGAAGGATGGTGAAAAAGCCCTATTTTTAATTTTAAAACTGACTGCTTCTTCCCAACCACTGAATCAGACAATGTAGTAATTGACTAATTGGGTCCAGTGGAGACAAAAATGTCATTTTCTTGTATTCATTATTGTAGTTTCAGCTTGGACCAGTCAGCTTCAGCTATTTGAAGGATCCCCTTCATTTTTTTATTTGTTAATGTGTTTTGATTTTTCAGCATAACATTTCCCACCTACCACATGTTTGCTAAAAATTAAAAGGAAATTTTACCAAACTCATAGCTATAGTATGCAATTCATGCCTTTCTATATTTTTGCCCCACTAGATTTATTGTGTCCATTAATACTTTGGCTGGTTTCTAGGAAATTTCCATTCTTGATTTACTACTGTTTGTCTTTGCATAGGCAGCTTCTGAATTTTTTAAGCTTCGTTTATACAAAAAAAAATATATTGAGAAATATTGAGATCTATAGTTTTTTAGTACATGAAATGGCCATCCTGAAATAAAGAAGATAAGAGAACTTCTATTCTGCATAAAGTTTACTTTGTTTCAGACCAAACAAAGATTGAAAATTTGGTATTAACTATTAAATTTATTAATAGAAAATTGATTGCTGATGGATTTGTTATGAAGTCAGGAAAGTAAATGTGACGATTGATGAATTGTTTTTATTTATGTTACTTGAGTAGTGGGATCAAGGGTGTGATAGTAATGGCAATGCAATAGATTTCTCGTTTTGTGTCCTACGATAATGGCAACACAAATGATTTGCAAAGAAGCATTTGTGAAATATGACGATTGATGAATTGTTTTTATTTATGTTACTTGAGTAGTGGGATCAGGGGTGTGATAGTAATTGGCAATGCAATAGATTTCTCGTTTTGTGTCCTACGATAATGGCGACACAAATGATTTGCAAAGAAGCATTTGTGAAGCATTTTTAAATAACCTACTATGATCTTTGATCACATTCTTCCTTAAAATAAGTTCATGAACTACATTTGAGATTAAAAGAAAAAAATCTAGGAATTAGATTAATCTAAGAGTATCAGAAAACTATATCAAATGTTAAAATTTCTTAGAAATATTTGCACTCTCTGGAAGTATTATATTTAACTTCAAGGTGATAGATAATAAGAATACAGCACGATAATGTTAAACTTTATCAAGGCTCCATTTCGGGAGAAAATGATTAACAAATTTGAAATTTGTTTCATAACAAGAAGATCATATGTGATTCTATCCTAAAATGTACAAGGAAAAAAGAAAAAGAAAGATGAATAGTATTCATACAATCCATTAATCAGTAATCCAATTCATTAAGGTATCATTTACATTTTGGATTGGAGTAACAATTTTAGGTTAGGAATGTAAAGTGGGAATGAGAGTGGGAGTAGGAATGAGACTATGGAATTGAAATTAGAATCCAAGACAATTTATATATTTCTTGAACTGGGAGTAAATGGTTTTAAATTATGGTTTTACCATTTTTTAAAGAATTATAGTTTTTAATTACAAAATTAATAAAAATTATATTTGAAATATTTACTTACATAGGAATGAGACTATGGAATTGAAATTAGAATCCAAGACAATTTATATATTTTTTGAATTGAGAGTAAATAGTTTTAAATTACGGTTTTACTATTTTTTAAAGAATTATAGTTTTTAATTACAAA
>MKYO02007564.1:429839-492486 GCA_002013955.2 Citrus medica
ATATTTTCTTAGAATAAAATATTTATTATTATTAATTACTAATATTAAATAAAGATAATACTATTATTATTATTAAATAAATATAATAATATTATTATATTTTCAAATAAAGATAGTATATATTTTTAATATATATGAGTATAATAATATTATTTTAAATAATTTTAACTTAGAATCAACGTAAATTATTATTTTTAACTAAATATAATAATATTATATTTAAATATATTTAATATTATTCTTTTTAATAAATGTAATTTATAAAATTATATTATTTTAAAAAATATGATTTTATTTATTTTATTTTATTAATCATAATATTTTATTAAATATTATTTATTTTATTTTATTAAATATAAGGGTAAAAAGGGAAGCGGGGTTCACGGAGTGGCATCCCCACTCCCCCTTAAAATTTGCAAGTAATTACTGAAGTGAGGGGAATTTGCACTCCTCACTTTCAAAAGTAAACACAATATAAGTGCCTTCTTTGATAGAGTGCACCAAGAGAGTAATTGGTGCTACACTCCTTCATAGCCATGCTCAAATTCATTAGGAGATCTCCTCTGAGGGAAGAAACTGTATCACTCATAATAATTTTATTTTTACACAGTACGCCAAATTTATTACTTTTACAAGCACTCATTATTTCGCACATTTGGGCTGAAACGTTTCTGTGTAAGCTAAGTTCAAACTTTAGCATGTGTTTACTATACAAATATGGCAACCGCACAAAATTTCAGGTTTTTGCAGCATCGGTGGCTTCTCTATACTGTCTATAACTTTGATAAATTTTTTTAATTATTTAGTCATGTAATTATTTATTTCTGGTTATCTGAAATGAACACAAATTGTCTTTGTGCTTTTTGGGAATGACAATGAGTGATTACTATTCCAGGAATAATGACTTATGATGGCCTTGAGAGTTGCATTCTCAATAATCAATCTTATGACAATGAAAGTAGAACAAGCAGAGGTGATGGATGTTTAACCGACTCATTGGATGATGATGACTCAAGCTGTTCATCAAGCAAAGATGCTTTTGGATCATTTTCTTCTAAATGGTCAACAATGAAGAGGGTTGAACATGGTTCAGAAGATTGGGGACCCTCTGAAAGCCCCAACCATTATCATCTCAAACAGAAACCTGCTTACGCCTTTCGTTTTTTGGATGTTGAGACAATGAAAGAAAGATTTTCAAAGCTGTTATTAGGTGAAGATATTACTGGGGGACGTTTGGGTGTCACCACTGCATTAGCATTGTCAAATGCCATAACCAATCTTGCCGGTAGGCTTTATCCCTTCTCTTCAGTAGTTTCGATTTTTCATTTTATAGTTTTACCATAGAGATCTTTCAGAAGTAATTGGTGGAGATATGCTTTTAGACATATTACTCATGTAATTATATACTGAGATTGTGATTGACTAATCTAATCAATGGAGAGTAAGAGGATAGATGGAGATATTTGTGGGGAAAATATGCAGAAGCTCTAGCTAGTATGCCAGAACATGGAAACACAACACATTGAATATGTGTCTTTCTATTGTATGAGTAGCTTGGTGAATGCAGTAGCCAGTTTAAGAGCTTCGATTAACTTTAGACAAATGCAGGGCTTAGTAACGAAGTTTGCACTAGAACATGTGTGATTATTCATGATGAAGACAGCAGCTAATTGCCGGTAATGTTTTCTGATGACGGTGCTTCAGCCCTGGGATTAAGTTTCCTGAGAAAGCATCGTCTTCAATCATTTGCCCTCAAATCTCAAACAACCTTCACCAATTACAAAAGAAAGCAAATAAAAATAATGTCAAAGAATAGATCATATATATGTACCCAACTTGGAGTTGACTTCTAACATTAGAGTGCACATGGATTAAACAAGGGACATACTCTGGATATAGAATGACCAAGCAATCACTAAGCTAAAAGGACGGTTCCCTTCTTGATTTGAGAAAAGCATAGGAACTTCACTCAAACTGAAATGTCTGAAAGATAAACTTGTTGCTGCATTTATGCTTTAGGAAGCAAGAGACAAATAGATGCCAAATTGTACTGCTAATACTAATCTAAGCAACAGTGGTACTCATGCAACTTCTTACTTGATAAAGGACAACTATACTATTCAAGGAAGAAGTAGCATTCAGCAGTTTGATGTTTAAAAAGTTTTCCTGTTTATTTGCAGCCTCAGTCTTCGGGGAGCTGTGGAAATTGGAGCCGCTGCTTGAAGAAAGGAAAAGTAAATGGCAGAGAGAGATGGACTGGTTGCTTTCTCCCACAAACTTTATGGTTGAGCTAGTTCCTGCTAGGCAAAATGCTGCTAATGGCCAAACCTTGGAGGTCATTCTTTAAAGAAAAATATATTTTGAAGACAGATCCAACATGCTCTCTATAGTTACTGATATTTACTTTTTGTTGTTACTGGTGCAGATAATGACCCCGAAAGCCCGTGCAGACATCCATATGAATCTTCCGGCACTTCAGAAGCTGGACTCTATGCTTATTGTAGGCGGTCTCTTCTTTCGTCTCGAAGTTTGGAGACTTCTTATTCATGGATATCCTTATTCACTAGATTAAACTTATAAAATTGCAGGAGACATTGGATTCAATGGTGAATACTGAGTTCTGGTATGCAGAAGTAGGTAGTCGTGCAGAAGGAAGGAACAAGAGTACTAGAGAGAGCAAGAGATGGTGGCTTCCTTTGGCCCAGGTACCAGCATCTGGGCTTTCTGACTCCGGGAGGAAAAAATTGCTTTCTCAGTGTAGGGTGGTCTATCAAGTATTCAAGGCTGCCAAATCAATCAACGAGAATGTTTTGCTTGAAATGCCTGTGCCAACCATTATCAAGGATGCACTTCCCAAGGTTATCATGCCATGTTACATTCAAAGACTTCTTAATTATCAAATCTTGTAAACCTTTTAGAAATATAGGGATTCTCTATATTGGTGTGTTTTAAATTTTACAACATTACTGAAACTATGAACTATGATTAAACAAGATGCACTGTGATCTTTTGAAGTAGTCCCAGGTGAAAATGCAGGAGGTCAGGATTGACCAAATAGTATGACAATTTTGGCAGATAGGAAAAAGGAATATATATATATAGATAGATAGATAGATAGATTATGTTTTCTGCCGCTAGCAGTCTTTTTGCATATTATAACTCCCTCTTTTCTTGCTTTCTTCTTGCAGTCTGGAAAGGCAAGTCTTGGAGAAGAACTGTACAAGGTCTTGACTGCCGAATCAATTTCTTCTGGCGAAATGATCAATTTCCTCAATTTAAAATCTGAACACAGTGCACTTGAAGCCATTAACAAGTTAGAAGCTGCTGTATTTACGTGGAAAGAAAGAATTTCTGAACAAGCTAGTGGTAAATCCCCCGTCCGAACATCATGGTCCTTCATTAAAGACCCTATATCAGAACTGGATAAGATAGAGTTCCTATTGGAACGAGCAGAAGCCCTCATACAGCAGCTTAAGAACAGATATCCCAACCTTCCTCAAACATTTCTCGATGCCACAAAAATCCAATACGGCAAGGTGAGTTTTATCCATCATTTCAAGTTTCTTAATAATCTGGTTCATAGGAAGGCAAAACATCTAATACTACGTAGGCATAAATTCACAAAACAATTATCGCTATTATTGCACAGGATGTTGGGCATTCAATACTGGAAGCATACTCCCGGGTTCTTGCAAACTTGGCTTTCAGCATACTGTCTAGGATAGGAGACATTCTACAAGAAGATGCATTGAGCAATCCCAATTCACCTGTGGCAAAATGTTGCACTTCAGGTTCAAAAATGAATGATGATAATATGGATCAGATTCAGATGCCATGGCTTCGTCTACGTTCAAGGCACTCGCTCATTGATCAGATGAATAAAGCAGACGGAAAGTACTTTACTTCAGATGCAAGTAGCTGTTCTACTTCGGAAACTTCAAACAGTGAAGCTAAATCAAGCTCTGTGAATTCGACACCAAGTGTGAATCGTCTATGGTGTGTTAGTAGTAGTAAAGAGGCTTGTATAGGCTTGTCCCCTGGAAATTCTCCATGACGAATAAGGGATTATTGCTTTTTGACATTGTAAATGCTACAACCTTTTATTTATTTAATGAGCACGAAGGAATTAATTTTTGGTTATATCACAATCCATATGAAAAGTGACAATATTTTATTTACGAATTAAAAATAAAATAAATATGTAATAATTCATCTTTTCATCTTTATGAATCATTTCGTGGCTCTACAGCTAACTGGCCCTAAGTGGGGGCGCTCATGACATGCAAAAACATTAGGCCCGGTTCAATGATTATCAATAAATGAAGGGGGGCAATGAAATTATCTCATCGTTCATTACATTTTTCATTTTCTTACGATTCAGTCTTATTCAAGATCTCAAGTTCTCTGTCGCAAATACAGTTTTAAAAATGGGCGCGCCGAGCAGTAGTAGATTCCGGCGACCGAAGGCGGGGGAGGATGAGCGGAGCCCGAATCTTTTTGTGGCGAATTGTGGACCGGCGGTGGGGGTTTCTTACGAAGCAATTGGATCGGTGTTCAGCGCCTTTGGTGACGTCAAAGGAATCTACGCAGCCGACGACAGCGGCGCACGTGTCATCGTTTCTTATTTCGACGAGGGCTCAGCTCAGGCTGCTTTCAATTCTTTGCATTCTCGTCCTTGTCCCGATCTCGCAAATCGTTTCTTGCACATTAGCTATTCTGTACTCGAAGACTCGCCTGCCACTCACCACGTAAGCTAACCTAAGTTCAGATTTTAGGATATTTGGTTTATTTAATATTTAAATTACTGAAATTTTTTAGTTATAATTTGTTTTTTAATTATATTTTAGATCACCAGTTCAGTTCCGGTGTCGTTGGTGGCTTCGGAGTTAAACATTCCAGGTCTTTTCTTGTTGCAAGACTTTGTGAGCGCCAAAGAAGAGGAGGTTAGTCAAATTCTTGAATTTTTATGCTGAAAGTCTCCAGCTTCGGTTTCTGTGTGAGTTGTGATTTCTATATATATATATATATTTTCCAGGAATTGCTTGCAGCTGTTGATAGTAGGCCTTGGAACAATCTTTCGAAACGAAGGGTTCAGCATTATGGATATGAATTTTGTTACGATGTAGGTAACAGTAAGTCAGTAACACAATCCTGCACAACTTGTTCCCGCACACCATCAAATGTTAACAATAGTTCAAGAGAAATAAGACAAAGGTTTAGGTTGTATTTATATTGAGAGTGACAGGGGAATTAACCCTACAAATAAGAAAGATTTGGATGATGATGAAGTCGCAATAAGAGAATTAACCCTACAAATAAGAAAGATTTGGATGATGATGAAGTCGCAATAGTAGTTCTCATATGTGAATTTGTTGTATTTTTTAAAAGTTATTAAAGTGACTTGTATATACTTCTAAAGAAAAGAGTTTGTTACTGTGTTAACAGAGATATTAAAAAAAATGTTCTAATTCTGACTCCCCATTGCCTCCAAAAAAATAATAAATAAATAAATAAAACAACAATTCAACGGCATTGCTCAGTTTATAATGCTATCCTTTTTTGTGTTCTGTAAATTGTTCCACCGAATTGTCTCAAAAAACTTGGATATTGGTTGAGTGACAGAGAATGATATATCTATATAAGGATTTACATGTATGTCTGCATCAGTTAGATTAATCTGGTATTTGTGTAAACTCAAAATGATCCGTACAGCCTTCAGAAATGTGCACCAATCCTTGATCATTTTTATTCTATAGTTTCATTTTATGGAAAAACAGATCTTAAGTAGGAAAATGTTATAGATGCATTGTTAATTTAGAACATTGTGGTTCAGTAATTGATTAAGAGTAAAAATAATTGGCTATCTGGTGCATTATTATGTTTATGGTGGCTGTTGTGTGATGATTGCTTGATGTCGCAGATTATGCTTTTAAACCTTTTAATAGAATATGTGCATAGTGGAACTATGCATCGTTCTGGCTTCCTAAAATTATTATTTCACATTATTGAGTCCTTAGGATAAATCTACCTGAATTTCCAAGGGTCATTGTTGTTGCAGTTCTTTCTTAACTATGGAAAATATATATATATATATTTTTCTGGCTCCTGTGTCTCATTCCGTGCTCCCGCTCCGCAATAATGCAATCTTTGCAATTATGCCTACTTTATATTAAATACAAAATATTTTCCTGTCTCTATGTATATGTGCCTTAGAAAGAATCTTGAAGCTATTTGTATTTGTATTTTTCTTTTGATTACAGATAAGGAATGTTAATACTAAGCAGTGCTTGGGAGAACTTCCATCTTTTGTTTCTTCTATAGTTGAAAGGGTTTCATCATTTCCAAACCTTGATGATTCTACAAGTGTAGCATTGGACCAACTAACGGTAATGTAATAGCCTGAAGCAATTTTGACTATTTGAAAGCAATGTTGGCGATGCCAAATCCATCTTAATACGGGCTTTGTTTGTTCCATTATGATATGTTTTCTAGTTACAATTGAGGATCAATGATTCTGTTACAGGTTAATGAGTATCCACCTGGAGTGGGTTTGTCTCCACACATAGACACCCATTCAGCATTTGAAGGATTAATTTTCAGCCTTTCATTAGCAGGTCCTTGCATTATGGAATTTAGGAGGTATTTAGAAGGTTCATGGCTTCCGAATTCTACACCAGGTATGAATATGGCTGTTGAAAATCCTGATGATAACTCAAGTGTATTGAGGAGAGCTATCTATCTTCCTCCTCGGTCCATGCTACTGTTATCTGGGGAGGCACGTTATGCTTGGAATCATTATATTCCTCATCATAAGGTAATAAACATTATCAGTAATAAATTTTACTCGATTCATGTGTGTGCACTCATATGCATTTGCACCTTAGCATATCTGTTTTAATCCCAATTCATGAGGTTAACCAATGAACATTGGACAGATTGACATGGTGAATGACACTGTAATCAGAAGGGCATCAAGAAGGGTATCTTTCACATTTCGCAAGGTGGGTGGTTTTCCAAGGTTTTAATTGGTCCAATTTTCTTAGTTTTTTAACAGCATATATCAGTATGTATGTGCTTGCAATGGTCCTGAAAATTGATATAGCCTCTGTTCATATAATTCTTTTAGTCGCATGGTCTACATTCAGGGACATCGTTATCAACTTACGTTCTTCATTTCTAATTAGGTTTTCATTCTATGGCTATAACCATTGAATCTATTTCATTTCTGTGGACTGCCTACAGTTCATATGGCAGAATGTTTTCTCTATGTTTTTTAAAACTCCCTTTTAAAGGATTGTTTACTTGCCATTGTAGGATAACTTTTTGTTCTATTTTAAGTTTTGGAATTCATCTTAATAATGCTAGAGCGCTTTGATACTTATTAGAACACTTTTGAGGAACATATTCTTAGTAAATGTTGATTTTCAAAAGCAGAACTTGTTTCACCTTCACGCAGATGTAAACTTAACGAACATTTTTACAACTGTTTTCACCCGGCAGGTTAGAGAAGGTCCTTGCCGATGCGAATTTCCTCAATATTGTGATTCTCAAAAGTAAAGGGGGCTGGTTTTCTCATTCGAAATTACACGACCGAACATTCAATGACATGGTGTAAAAAACTATCAAATTGCTGTCGGAGTTGGTTATGCTCAAGGTCTTGAAACTGATGTCCAAGAAGTTGTCCTGTCTTCCAAAGGTAACCCTATCAATGACGGTTGAGAAAAGAAGGCTGGGCTGTGGCATTTAAGCTTTAAAATCGAAGAGTCGGTTTCTGATTATCTAAGAGAAGAGTAACCATCCAAGGCAGCAAGATATGGAGAATACGCAAAGAGAACATTATGCTTTTATTATTGTAACCTTTTGATACCCATTTAATCTAAGGTAAAATAGAAGTCAAAAGCAATGACAGTCTTATTTCCCTGCAAATGGCATCCTCCTGGAAAGAGTTAAAAAATTATTTTCACTTCTCCCTTCAAATATCTGAATAAGAAAATTCCAAGAGCTTTTTCTCCATTTCTATAAATCCAAACAAAGCATAAATATGATCATGGAGTGTTTTTACCACAACCATCTCTTACATTCTCCAATACTGTTTGCAGTTAGAAAATATGATCTGCGTAGCAATGACGTTACAGCTAACGAAACCAGAGATTTCTACAGAACCTTGGATCATGTGGTGCTTTCAACCACATCTGAAACTATACACTTCATGTCGCCAACCCCTTCACCAGAATGTCCAGTGACTGTGTTGATACCCTAGATGGGAGGTAAACGTACACTTAACTATTAGGGCAGCAGATCGCCTGCGATATCTCCTGAAAAAGAAAATATGTTGTCAAAACTCTCAGAATTACATGAATAGGAGGACAAGGATAAAAATTTGGTCAAACTACTTCAAATGGTCTTAACCACTGACGTTGTTATAGTGGCCATATCCTAATTAATTAGGAATACCATTAAACCTAAAAATGAGTAATATATATCTGGATTTAATAAGGTAAATAAATCAACTCTAAAGTAAATAAGGAATAAATAACTCGAAATTGAGCAGATAAATTCCAGGTGTGGCATAGCTTTACCATAACATTTACTTAATAGATAATCTTCTGACCTTCAAACAAGAAACAAAACAAATTTAAGAGGACTACAAATCGAGTCATAACAGGGCAAAAAGTAGTAAGCTCATGGTGTAGTTGTCCCATTGTATAGCAAGCACAAACAAAATAAAGCTTTGTTTGTGCTTTGTCCTAGGCCAGACGAGAGACTGGCAGTTAAGTCTTGTATCTTTTAACAGCACTTGCTGTATAAAAATGAGATCCAGACTTTAGGATTTCTTACCGTGCATGCATTTGATAAAATAACCCAGATCTGAGAAGCAAATTGTCCCCTGAAGCAAAGAAGATGGTTGTTGATACATAAAGAATGAGAAGTGACGCCGATCAGGATCATTTCTTGGCTTTGCCATCTCGACTACTCTCATGCACCCTTCTCTGTCATAACATGAAAGTGCATTCTCACCAGCTGCAGCCAATCCTCGATCCCAGGCCAAATTAAGAACCTTCAGGAGAAAATTAAGATGAGTCAGCACTGGTATCGAGCAGACAGGTATCTGACACATAAATTTAAGCAAGCAGAATATCTTATCTAAACCTGCCTACATCAACAACTTAACTAATAAACCTGGGGGGTATTCCATTTCAAACACTAGAATTCAACAGTTCACTCAACATTGATCAAAGCTCTTAGGAGTGGAAAATCAAAGACAGCTTTAGGAAGAACAGAGGATGTCATGGAATAACAAAAGAAATCATCACCTGCCAACTCAAACCTTCGGGGTCAGCCAGAGCTTCCTGATCTTGCAGGCTAGGAACTGCACACACAAACTTCATTGTAACTGAGTGCTTCTTGAGAACCTCAAAAACTGGAGCATATCCATCCTGATTTGAAGGGTTATAGTATCCTGCTGTTAACTCTGCAGCATGGCTGGCTGTCTTGTACCACCAATAAACGCCAGGAACCTGCAGATCATGATTATTTGTTTTTCAGTTTAATTGTATTATTTTGGAAATGAAACAACAATTACCAAATGCAACCTCTCACCAGATTGGTTACATTATCATGGCAGAGTTATATTATTGTTTAAGCATATTCTTGACAGATACATGCACGTTCAACATATTTAATATGAAGTACTAACATATACATAAAGGACCATCCAAAACTTTAAGAATAATGAGCAGCATGGAAAAATGGATACAAATGAAGCAACCTCTAGAGCCCTAAATAAACCAATTTAATTCTCAAATTTAGAGTCTAAAGCTCAGTCAAAAGCTCCTGCCTGTCCCTTGTTTCAAGGACCATCCAAAACTTTAAGAATAATGAGCAGCATGAAAAAATGGATACAAATGAAGCAACCTCTAAAACCCTAAATAACCCAATTTGATTCTCAAATTTAGAGTCTAAAGCTCAGTCAAAAGCTCCTGCATGTCCCTTGCTTCAAGAGTCCTGTTTGTCTTCATTTAAAGTTTATTTTATTGTCTGATGAACATGTGTAAGCTGTATTATAGCCCTATATATACATCAGAACATAAGCTTCACTTTCTGAATCCATAAGGCTACCTTTCCAGCAAACCACGATTAAAATTTCAATTTCCTCACACCAATGCCCCCGGAAGAACTGAAAATATTGTTCCCACTAAAACTGGTATCATTCAAATTCATCACCTAAATCATTCTTTTACTAGTAAAGTAGATCCAACATTGCAACATTTTGGGCCAGTTTTCTTAATCATCAGATTAAATTTCAAAACATTACTCTTTACACACAGAAGCATTTGTCATATCCATAATCCATGAGATTTAGAGAAAAAAGATCAATTGGAGCTCAGGAATGGCATGTCAAACATTATTAACCAAAATCCAATTTTATGGATAGAGTTGAAATCCATCCAAATAAAGAAAGACTTACAAATAAATTGCCTTGAAGAATCAAGAATTCAGGAAATTGCCATCAAAGAGATTAGGTGTAGTGGTCTGTAGGCAGTTTAAGTAAAATGGCGCTTATTTTGCAGGTAGTAATAGAAGTAAAAGTTGCGAAGCGATAATGCTGTTGGTATGGGCTTCAGTAATTAAAAATCAACCTTTTACCAGAACTCCAAATTCCATTGGTAGCTTAGGGAATTTATGAGTGGGATGCTGTCATTAAGTGTATCATAAATCATAAATAAACATCAGTATCAAGTGTGTTGTTAAGATAGTTCCATACATACCTTAACAATAATCTTTGTCTCTTCAAATGCAAGGCTTGCAAGAGACAATACATTATCTGCATGGTCAATCAATGTCTGGGCATACCAATTGAGGAAAAAGCGCCCGTAATAGCTATCATAGTCACCTCGTTCACAGAAAAATCCGGTTTCATGAGGCAGAGAATTATATTGACCAGCATTATCAGGTCCTCTAGCCCAGAAAGAGTGTCCACGCAATTTAGCGGCTTTCCGTAGACTTTGCTGTAAATATCTGTCATAACACTATTGAGAAGCAATCAATAATAGTAATTGTATAAAGAAAGTAAACTAGATTTTGACTAAAAATGAAATCAAGCAGTCATTTTTTTTTTAAAGTACATATAAAAGTCATCTTCAATACAGTGTTGATATTAAATTATGCATAAAATTGGGATATGATACAAATACGAAAGTAGAAACATCTAACTTCCCCCAATGTTACCAAAATATTCTTGATCAATGATTCAATCAGCAGAAGTACCTTCAATTCTAACAAGAAATATTGTCTAAATTTTAAAGTGTTATCTACTATGCCTCCACATAGGCAGAGGGGTGTAGGGACACTGCTACAAACTACAAAGAGAGCTGGCCCATCAGTACACTCAGCCAATCCACTAGCCCTACATAAAACTAATCTACTATTTCAAACTGACGTCTTACCTTTTACTTTGAACTTAGTGACTCAAAATGATATTTGAAACGTAAGTTAGAGTAAGCAACTTTCATCATCAGTTTGAATAAATTTCCATTCTGAAATTTCTATAAACTCTAATAGTCTTGAAATTAATTTTTTCTGGTTCCAATTCACCTTGATTTTAGTTTTTACTATAAATCATTGGTCTTGAGGCTAAAAATCCCTCTTAAGTTTGCTTGTTTCACTTGGCTTGAAAAGATGAGTTTTTGATGGTCTTTGGCATCAGAGATCATCTCTAGATTAGGCCATGCTGCATAAGTATTGCAAGTTTTATCAATCATGAGACAACTGCTATGAGATGATACTCTAACCATTATTGAGATATCATTCATAAATAGAGGATTATGACACTATCTCAGCAATGGTGGATATCTAAACCCAAAGACGTTAAACTCTTCTCAACAAAACCCTTTCCCAAAAACTAAAGGTCAGCCACATGATTACACTCAGTGCTTTTAGTTCCTAAAATATCACAAAAAAATGAACCACAATAAATAATAGGAATCTGAACCTTTCACCAATTTATTATTGAATCATTAAACTACCACAACATATGGCATAAAAAAGAATCTCTATAGATTGGCATAATACATAGATAGCTTTAGCAGATACCTGAAACTCACCGATCCCTGGATACCTCCATCCCATTCTCTCAGACAAGGAAGGATACTTTAGCTCTCCTGATGGTCCAAGTCCAATTTCAACAGCACAAATGAGACCAGCTACAAACAAGTCATCAAACTCAGTCCGGAAGCTTCTCATGAAATCAAAATAGACCTGCATATATTTGAGCACGATTGGAAATAATAATAAGCAGCAGAAATCTTGAAGTAACAGCAACAAGGTAATGTCAACTGGAAAAAGTAGGATCTGAATATTAAAAAAAAAAATTATTAAAAACAATGGATTTGCAATTAACTAATCTAAAGAAGAATGATAAAGAAAAGATGGGTAGGGAAAAAATTACCGTAGGCAGAGAAGCCGGATAAAAAAGCAGCTTCATAAAGTTAAATAGTATTTTCTTATCTATAATAAGGTAGAGGAGGATAAGAATTAATATACAAAATACAACATCTCACTACCTCAATACCAGTTCTTCCATTAAGTACCCGTTCTTTGTCAACACCCCATGAGAGGCATTCAGTATTTCTTCTTCCTTCACGATCAGTGAAGAATATATCCTGATTGCCTTTACCTATTTCCATAACCCACTGTGGGAGAGAGATCCATGCATCACCAGAGTCATTTGCTCCATACTCATGAAATGCCATTACAACCTGCAGATGGAAAAGAAATTGCAACAGCCATTTCACAGTATTAGTATATAGTTTCCTATAGTACAAAAAGCATTCCAAATTAAAATCTCAATATTAGCTACTAAATGTACTCATCGTAAGAAGAACTGTGGTCAACTATGCATTATCACCCAAATAAAACAACCATTGATTGTAGTGCAAAAATTAACAAATTAATCAGTCGTGCATTTTATAAGACTCACACAAGTTTAGGAAAAGCTCAAGTATTAAATATTCTGTATATAACTTACAGATGTACAATATTGTTTTCATGGATTTTGCAATTTTGCTATTGTGTGCAAAATTGAGAAGCCATGCTAGTCTTTCAACAAGCAGGAACATGCTAGCAACAAATGAAAATGCCACAAGTAAGCATTTTCATGCATACGTAGCAGAGGCTATACAGAGTAAATGAAGACCTACATTGAAATAGAGAAGCCATAAACAGAAATTTGTGCTGATAAGATTTATTAACATAACTACCAGATTTGCTGCATTTGACACAACAGCCACATATTCTTCAAGAAGAATGTAAGGATAAATAGAATCATTCCCAACAACTCTGCAATTTGATTTGTCAAGTTGATATAAAAGAGTGATCTATCCATAAATACTGCACTGTTTTTGAAAGCTCTAACTCATGTTGAGCACACTTAACTTATCATGAAAGCCAAGATACACTAGCACAAAAGGACTATTTAATATCACCAGTATGCGTCTTTATCCGTTACCCGCGTGAGAGAAAGAAAAAAAAAGTTTTGATAAGTAGTAGAAAGAAAAAAAAAAAGTACTCCAATAGAAAAAGAAACGTGAATATTGATACCAAAAATGCACATTGAGCCATAATGAGAGGTCCCTCTATGTATTTGATAAATAAATAAAAAGAGTCTCTAATAAGCAATGACAAACCACCTGAACTTTCAGATTAAATTCTCTGATTATATTAAACAGTTCCCTATAGCCAGACCATGCATATTTCTGAGGATTCCAGCCTTCAACAATACCCCACCAGCAATTTACACTAACGCCATCAACATTCAAAGCCTTCATATGACTTATCTCTTGTCTAATAAGCTCGGGATCAACCAACTGGCAGAAATTGTTGATGACATGATTCTGCCACAAAATTTCAAGAGGTTTCAGCATTCAGAAACAGCAGTCAAAATCCTCAATATTAGTGTATGAATACATACATATATGATATCTCCACATAAAGACATTCGAAGCTGAATATCTGATGAGAAAAAGAAATAAAGAAGCAAAAACACTTACGGCAAGCATAACATAAACAGGAATGTATGGTGTTCCAGTGAAGTCATCCTCGTGCTCCTCAGCACGGACGTCTTGTATAAGCTGCAAAGACAAACCAACACCACAATTTAAAAACTAATAAACTATCAAATTCAGTAATGTAAAGTAATGTGAGAGAATTTAAAATAAAAATAAAAAACTTTTTACCTGATCAGCCTCCAAGCATTCAACTGAATTATTGATCGGGCTGGTACTTGCATTAAACTCACCACCCCTCGTATCCCTCTCAGGAATCACAACAGAGTCAAAAGACGCCGGCGACAAGCTCTCGTCAATTCTCAGAACTGAAGGCTGGCACTCCACTGAGGCTTTCACAGAGCAATTTTTCACTGAAAGCGGGCTTTCGACCGATCTCACAGGAAATGCAGCTGTTGTCGTTGCCGCCGCCGCCGCTGCCTGCATGCACATAATCAACATCAAATAATAATAATAATAATAATAAGTTTCAAGTAAACTAAGAAAGCGATGTCGTTTTGGTTAAGAAAATTTTACCATTTGTTGGTGGAGATGGTGGTGAGATTGAGACTGATTAGATAGCCTGTAGGTGGTGCCATCGGGCTCGACGGTCCAGCCGGCCTCACGTGCGAGGGCAGCGAGGACGTCGTTCATGTCGGCACGTGCGGGGAGAGGGAAATTACCGTACTGCCTCAAGCCGGCAAGCATGCGGCTGGTGATGGCGCGGCGGTGGCGCTCCCGAAGCTTCGTTCGCTCCTTCTCTTTCTCCCTCTCTTTCTTTCCCTTCCCGGAAGATGCATTATTATTGTTGTTGTTGCTGTTGTTATTGGCCGCTGCCGCTGCTGCCGCCGCCGCGGTTGCCGCGAAGCCACGTGGCCGCCGGGAGTGAGATTGTGTTTGGTTTTGAGTTTGGGTTGGAGGTTGGGTCAGCAGCTCCTGATTGGGGTTCTCATCGATATTCTCAATTGTGTTCATTTTTGCAACATTCTAAATTTTGCACTCAATTTCTTGGGCTCTCTCACTTCCACTGCCTACTTTTTCATTTTCAATTATGCTGAGAGATGTTGAATCTCTCACTTCCATGTCATCGCAATTTATTTACTATGTGTTGAATTGTCGCTTAATCTTATCACTCTACTGTTAATTGTGTGAAGCTGCTGGCAACCTGCACCCTTCATCCTCGATATAAAATGGGTAAGGGTCCGACTATAGCATATTTTTATAATTTATAATTTATTATTTTATATATGTGATTTATACTCTACTAATTTAAAACAGTTCTAAAGTAGCCATTACCAACAAATAAATACTTCTTCCTATATTTTAAATTAAATATCTATTTAATTTTTATATTTAAGAATAAAATCTCAACATATTTGTTATTATTAAATATATTAAACTCTTACCTTTACCTTTTATTTATTTTATAATAATATCTTTATAATAATATTCTTGAGATATTAATAAATAATAATAATTTATTAAAATTAACTATAAATTCAACAAAAATTTATAAAAATATTTTTATATCATTTACTTTTAGGATTAATTTGGTAGGTATATTAATTTTTAATAAAATAATTATCAGTAAAATTATTGGCAAGAATATTAAATATTGCTTTAAATTAGTTGATATTAATTTATTTGTAAATAATTATTAGCAAGATTGTTACACTGCTGTACTAGTTCTTTCACACTGATGTTTATTGATTAATTTACTAATTAACTTTTTATAAATAAATTAATTAATGTCAAGAATATTGTTGCAAAGAGTATTATTATAAAATGAAAGAAAATGTACGTGTAATAACAAATAGGCACTTAAGTCAAAATAAAAGGACTAAACAAACATTTACTCTTATAAGAACACACTTAAAATAAAATTATGTTTAGAAATAAAAAAGAACGAGAGTATTGAACTCACTTAGTATTTTTTTTAATAAATTATTTAAGTTCATAATCAATCTATTTTTTATTTTTCTACATGTCACTTTCATCTATCTAAAATAAATTACAAAAATTTCTAATAATCTATTATTCTTCTTTTATACCTAAGATTACTTTTAAATTATAATTTAAAATATATGTGATTTAAATAAATAATTGACATTTAAAAATTCCACCGCCTCAAAAGTCAAAACCCCTTTTTAATTTATGTGTAGGATAACAACAAAGTTACCAAAGAAAGAAAAATAATAAAATACTGCTTTAAATTATAACAACTAAAAGAAATGTTTTAAAATCACTAGAAAGAGGCTTCTTTTTTCAGGTTAAACTAACATTGCTCCTTGTGCCGTACATTTCACATTCTACTTTATTACGACAAAAGATCAGATCAATCACCGGTATGGAACGCGACTTTGGGCACAGGCGTACAACTTTCAATCTTTCCACTTGGCTTTGCCGCCGAAGTTCGACTTACGGGGAGATAGCTGTTAAAAAGTTATATTCATTTAGGTGGCGT
This sequence comes from Citrus medica, assembly GCA_002013955.2. Classification (NCBI taxonomy): domain Eukaryota; kingdom Viridiplantae; phylum Streptophyta; class Magnoliopsida; order Sapindales; family Rutaceae; genus Citrus; species Citrus medica. The sequence continues at coordinate 446,346 of MKYO02007564.1, forward strand.
TTATTTTTTAATTTAATAATTTAATTAAATTAATTAATTACTAATGTAAAAAATATCTTTATTTTATAATTTATTTTTTATATTTATTTTAAAATTCACCTATAAATATTTATCCCACATAAAAATTTCATAAAAATATATGATAAAATTTAAAATTTATGATATTTTATATATTAAAATTTTAAAATAATTATGTATTTACTTGAATATAATTTTACTTATAAATATTAAAATATTATGGTATTTAATATATTATTATTTGACATTCAAATTTAATAAGAATACAAATGTAAAAATACATATTTTCAACTTTTTAAGTTGAAAAAAACAAACAACTTAATATTTATTTTTCGATATTCAGACGAAAAAATAAATATATTATTCAGATTCAGACATTCAAACCTATTCAAAATTCAAACCTATTCAAAATTCAGACTAATTCAGGTCTATTCAGATTTCATAAAAAAAAACAAACGCCACCTTCCGTTATTTTTTTCAACTTCTTTATTACTCTTCTACTTTGATAATCTAAAGGGTTTAGATTAGAAAGGGCTCCGAGGAATGTCGTGGGGGAGAAAATCGGAAATTCGAAATATAATTATAGGAGATATCTTTCATGAACATATATTACGAATGATATTTTGATGGGAGGCAATGAAAATAAAATTGAAAATCAGAAATTACAACAACATCAGCTCTCTCTATGTGCGTCTGCTTTTTGTTCCAAACTGCAGAAACTGCAGTTGAGTCCATTTTCCATGAAAAAAATAAGACCAAAAACAGCCACCAGTAGAAAAGGCAGCTGAACATTCGAAAGCCAAAACCATCACCCTGTTTAGCTCTCGCCTCTCGCCTAGCCTCTTATAGAGAGAACTTGACTACTTACCCAAGAGTTCTGGTGGTCTACAAGAAGCAGACAGCACATTCTGTCACCTTAGTTTTCCGATAGATTGCTGCCTCTTAATTCTCTGATGGCAATGAATCAGGCTTGCAGATATCCCCACGACAAAGTGGACAAACTCTGCATGCAATGGTTTAAAATTAATGAATGCATTAACATCAATGTATTGCATAACCAAACAAAGTTAAAAATAAATGAAGCGAGTTCTGGAAGGGGGAGAAATTCATCAAAGAAAATGCAACATGTTCTGAGCAAATAATTGTAACAGATTGAAACTAAAGATATGCCTAAGATAAAGCACTTGCAAATCTTTGTGTTTCAAGGATGGATAGAAAAAAAAAATTATGTCATGTGCACATTAATAATTATGTAGTACATTTTACTTTTTAATTTCCTCAACCTTTCTATGTGCACCAAATACTACTTCTGAGCCACTACAACATCGGTAAACAGGAGTGAGGAAAGCATGACCTGTTGATTGAATCCACCACCCAACCCAACCCAACCCATTGGGGTTATTATGTAGTACAAATTAATAATTTAAAATTATGAGCTGACAAGTAATTATTTAATGTTATGGTTATTGATTGGAAAAATAAAAAGAAAGAAACAGCAAAATTTTTGCTATCTCATATTCCATGATTTTTTTTCTTCCACTGCACCAGACAATCTTCTTTATTCAATTTCATAGTCCATAATGTGCAGAAATATAACAGGATAGCTTTGATGGAACATATGTTTGATATAAACCCACAAATCAGTGCATTAATGAGATAGTGCAATTACTGCAGAAAAGTAAATTGGCCTCATACCTATGAATCTCCTTGAGCCATTTATCTACACATGTTTTATGGAATTCATGATGACACGGCAGTATCCGTACACTGTCACCTTCCTCATACTCCAGTAGGCATATGTAGCATCTGTAATTTCAGTAATAGTCAAACCATTGGAAAGATAATTCAGTTCAACCATTTAAGAAAAACTAAATAAAGAAATTTAAAAGGGGCCGTTGAAAATTGTGATTTTTAATGAAAACAGATACTTTCAGGGGAAAATACATAAAATCAAATTTTATCAACAATAAGTGTTTGAAGAAGGAACAGGGAAATACTCCAGAAGCAGCCTTTCTAAAAGTTATAAATCTCAGAACCGAAATCCTAAATATGAGTATGATAATCAACTTGCCCATCAATGGCTAACTCTTTAAAAATCTTAAAGCAGTTTCAACAATTAATGTAAGGTTTGATGTAAGACATTGGATAGATGCATCTTATGTTTTTGGCTGTTGACTAATCCCGGGAATCTCTTTCTTAGAAGAAATTTAAACACAAATAAAATCATTAGTTTTTAAGTTTCTTTGCCATTTAAAGAATGGGATCTTATTATTGATGTTTTAGATAGTAGATGTACCAATGGCTGAAGTAGTCTGGTATTTACAACCATATAGAGTCCTTTGAAATAATATTTTTTCTACCATTTTATACAAAGATGAAATAGGTCCAATCCATTAATAACTAACTCTAAATACAAGCATCAATCCAGATCATATAACTCAGGTTTGAATTTGTTCAATGCCCTGTACATATTCTCAAATAAATATCAACAATGATCTTATGCTTATATTGATCAAGGAATAATTTACACTGATATATTAGCCAGAAGTAACTTTACATCTTTGGCTTTGCTTCAACCTAATGCATGCAGAGGAAAAAAAAAAATTATTGAAGTCAATTAACAACTATAGTCCCATATTAATTTATTATGTTGATGGAAATTTAATAAAAACAAAGGAAGGAAAGTATGTGGAAATGTGATGTTTACAACTTCCCATGACTATTTAACCATAATCTCAGTCTTCAGAAGGAAATTATCAACAATAATCAAAAGCAATCACACTTAAATAGAAGAAAGAGATAACAGAACAAGTATCTTATCATAATTCATTTATCATTTAACACTGAAGGGAGATATAATAAAAATAAATAATCTGGATAAAAAATGTTGAGTACAAGGAATGAAACTGTGGATCAACAGCAGAAATACTTACTGTGCAACCTCCTCATTCTGATATTTCTGTGATTTGGTATAAAGCTTGACAGGCAAAGATTCCACAACCTCATTAGGTGCAGGAATGGATCCTATTGAAGACATAGAAGGCCGAGAAGATAATACTACAGATTGCTGATGAATTTCATCCAAAACCTAATGAATGCAAGTCCCAGATTCAAATTTACGATACAGAAAAGTAGGGAAAACCCCAAGCACAGTGACGATTACAAGCAATACTAACTTAGCATTACCTCAAATAATGCTTCAGCTAACATTACAATTCTTGATATGCTGGCTCTTGTGCCGGTCTCATCACCAGAATTGGCATCTCGATTACTTACGCGACATGTGCAACGACCTGTTCTATGTTGACCAGATAATATACAAGATCTCTCATGCCCAGACAGGTTCTCAAAACGACTTCCCAACCGCTGAAGAGCACGAACCTAACAATTAAGTTGTTAATCACTAATCTACAAGTATAGCATAAGGAGTAAGGGGTGTAAAGAGAGAAAAGCATGGAAACCAGTCTGAAATATGGACAAATTATTCTGTGACCAGTATCGGTTTATTTTTAATACAAAGTAGAAAAATTTAAAACTTCCAAGTCTATTATGTGCTCCCTGATTGAGAAGTGTCTTATGGGAAACCTTCAAAGAATGACTTAGTACAGGACACAAACCTGAGATCGTATTCTTCTCCTTCTTTCAAGGAAATTTGATCTGTGTTCCAGTAGATCATGGTACCTGGCTTCTCTTGATCGTGATGTTTCAACCTCGTGATCTTGAATGCTGAATAAGGAGCTAGACCTACTGGATGGAGGATAACCAGATGTCAAAGGAGAGGTAACACCATTACCATTACCTTCAGGTGTTGATGATAAAATCTCTGTGTCACCACCAAAAGCATTTCCCGCACCTCTTTGATTAGCATCTCTCACTAGTCTCTCTTGTTGCAAAGGAAAAAACGATATATCAGATAACGATGAACGGCGAAGAACTCTATCGCGAAGCCTCCCAACACTGAGGGTTCGACTAAAACGAACATTTCTTTCAACAGGTTCCCGCGCTCCAATCCGCCTGTCAGAAACTCTACTTCCAACATTGTCCAACTCATTAAAGACCCTCGGAGAACACACATTCCCACCAATGCCCACTCTATTATTGCCAACACCATCACCATCATCTCTAGCTGCATTCTGAATTTCTTCCAAATTGTGCGGGAAATTACTAGAACTCCTTCCATGCTCATCGGTATTATACCCCCTGGATGACCCTAAACTGGCAGCTCTGCTTAACCTAAAACTAATATTACCAGGAATGAAACTAAAGCGAGAAAGAAACCGACTAGGATTCGAAGAAGATCGAGCTGAGCTGCTACCAGTACCGCCATTACCATTCACTGAAGTGATATTCGCTTCACCCCATCCATCAAGTTCATCACTATTAGAAATACAATCGATTTCATCTTTCTCTTTCCTATCACATTCAATTTTCAGCTCATCCGACTCTGTTTCACTCTGATTCCCACCATTTTCCTCATCTCTCTGCTCATAATTATATACAAAAATTCAAATTTTCACATATTAATATTTATTTTACAGAATTAAAACGCAGAGAATTATAAAAATAAAATAAATCAATTCACAATGTGGAATGAGTGAGTAATGAGCGAACAACCTGGGGACGAGTGTGGCGAGATCCAGATGCCGTACCGGTGTCGGAGCCGAGACACGATGACTGAAAAAGCCAATTGTTGGCTCGAGACGATCTTGCCTTCTTACTAGACGACGCCGTTGTGGGTTCGTTACCACAAGCTTTGCTGCCACTGGATCCCATTGACCGATTTTGAAATTTTCAGTTACAACATAAATAAAATAAATTCAGTTTTCATTTTCAGATCTAGAAATAAGAATGACAATCATACATTTGAATTTTTTATTTTTTCCTCCCAAAGCGAAGAATGAGACTAATAACTTCTGAGCTAAGTGAGCGACTATAATTTACTAAAATTACTTAATTAATTAATTATTGTTATTGAGTTTTGAAATGCAGCAGCTTGCGCTTGAAGAACATGGCTTCTTCTTGATTCCAGCCTTAGTTTTTGGGACAATGACAAATTATTTCTCAATTTTTTTTGAATATTTTCAATTTCGATTTCTGACACGGTACTCTAACCCAATAGGAATTCGCCACGCCACGCACTATAATTACAGTGACCTTGTCCTGTCAATGTCAATGCGACATCGCAATTCGCAACGTGCAAACAAAGTGAGTGTAAAAAACGGCAAGTCGTTTCGTGAATATAACTTCAAATCATACATTTGGTATTTACGTTTTTATATGGCAACATTACCTTCATAGACATATGATATTGATACTTCACAATCGGATGTTTGTACAATAATAAAAGGAATATTCTTAGCATATGGCTACACAATAAAAATTCTTTTCTTTTTTTAATTAAAATTTAGCCTGAAAAGATTTTTACTATTTATATTTACTATATTCATAAGAATGGAGTTAATATCTTATATACACCTATCAATAATCTTACACTTCTCAAATAAGAGCGTTTAGAATAGCTGCGTTGCGACACCTTATATTCTAAGAAACGTTCACTTATAATAAAAGATACAGCACAGTTGCACCAAACACATGCCTAATGTCAAAAATATTTGTTCTCAAATAATTTATCATTCATTTATTGAATGCAAAAGTTGTAAAACTTGCAAAATTATTATTTTTAACTATTTGGAAAATATAGTCACTTTTTTCTAACATTTTTTAAACACTCTTTTTACTATCCTTTGAAATGTTGATCTCGCATTCTTCCGTCCGAATGGCATAATCTTGCACCCGTGTATTTAGTGGTCTTCTCTTCATCATCCGAATTCATGGGTATTTGATTATACCCATTCTAAGCATCTTGGAATTATAATCTCTAGTATCCGGCGATAGCATCGACTGACTAATCAATCTCCATTAATGGGAATGGATACTTAGGACAAGCTTTGTTGAGATTCGTGTAGTCTACGCATACTCCCCTCTATTCGTTCTCAAGACATATCATGTAGAAAATCAAACAAAACACTTTTCTACATCAGTTCATTGCATTTATTCTCACAAATGCCCCGAGAATTATATAAGACTAAAGATATTTTTCCCTGAATTGGTTTCTAATTTTTGAACAAAATGCATAGGGCATCGACAGTTAAAACACTTTTCTACATCAGTTCATTGCATTTATTCTCACAAATGCCCCGAGAATTATATAAGACTAAAGATATTTTTCCCCGAATTGGTTTCTAATTTTTGAACAAAATGCATAGGGCATCGACAGTTAAACCAGACCCGAAAAAAATTGTTTACGTTAGACAACTTTGGCAAAGGCACTTTCTCTACTTTTCACCATCCGAAACCTTTGATGTCAAATAGAAGTAGTGTTGATAGTTAAAAGGATCAAATAAACATTTCAAAAATATCAATTTCCAGAGAGATACTTTCAATTAAAAATAATAAAAAAAAAATCCAGAGGTATGGTTAACATTTTTTAAGCACGCTAAACATACATCCCATTGCAGTTCGAATTCAGGATGCTGCAATCACGAATCATATACATGTTAAGTGATTCACAGTATTATCCTCATGACAAATTCCCCAAATGGGAAAAGCAACAATAAAGTGTTTTAACAAGAATACAAACACATCTTGTCCATTGACAATCCGTATTCTACCAGAGCAATTCAACATTCAAATATGCACTCAACCAGAATGCAATTCTTAGACGGAATCATTACCTGATTCGTATTCCATTGGCAGCTCCAAGTATGAAGACAGCACAGGCCCTAATACATTGCCATTTTTGTTTTTGGTTACACAACTGGATGCATTATCACAGAGAGGCCTAAATTCAGGCAGACATTTCATGAATTTCATGCCACTGAGTAGCATTCAGATCGATTACAAGGGCACCTGATAACAAACAAGCTTGGTAAAGGAGCAGAGAAGAAAATTTTTACTTGATCATCAAAGTGCTTAGTTAAGCTAATTAAATTTCTAGCAGTGACCATGCAAATATAAGGATTGATCCTTCCATCCAATCTGTGGTATCACTTATCTCTTGCCCATGGTACACTTGCCATTCCATACCATCCCATTTCCGGCTAGATTAGGGAGGCAAATGGATTGGTAAAAGAAAACATAGAGGTCCCCATGATACCAAAATCAAGAATGGATATGAATTTGAGATGTCGGTACAATACAACATGATTATGATAATAGAACAGCCCATGAGAAATAAAATACCAGACAACATGGATACTACACCAATAGCTCAACGGCTAAGACTTAAAAGCCAAAATGTTTTCTTCAGCATCACAAACGACATGATGCCCTTATAGAACAGCTCATGAGAAATAAAATACCATACAGCATGGATACCAAAAGAGCTAAGAGGCTAAGACTTGAGAGCCAAAATATTTTCTTCAGCATAAGGAGAGGAAAAGAGGCTACAAAGTGTTTTCAAATTATGTTCAAGTCGGAAAGAATACAAATGAAAATTGCTAGCAAAAGAAATTGAATAGGTGAGAGGAAGCATCAGCACCCATATACCCAATGTAGCTCCATAAATGCTTCAATATGATTAAAAGGTGACAAAGAACAATCACTTTCAGATAACAAAACTAAGGTGACACATACAAATCCTAATATCAAATACTGGGTAACAACAATGCATGATTAGCCTCTTGCATTTTCAATTCTATCACCTTTAATCAATGCAGGAATTGGTCGTGTTATGTTTGTCAATCTTGATTAAGTGGATAGAGCTACATCTGGTATGCAAGAAATTTGGTATGCTTGTACACTGGCAGGTTCAAAGCAACTTTAACCATCAGACTTGATTTGAACAGATAAAGTGGCACAAAGCACCTGCATAAATTGATTTAGAAAGCCCATAAGCCAATCCTTTACATTGATTTGAAAGGGGAATGCAGTATAGGCGCTTAAACAGCTGCCATGTTGTATCCTCTCCAGCTTTCCAAATGGGCTGAACCCTCTTCAGGGCACATGCTAGTGAATTAATACTTTAAGCAACAAAAGAAAATTGTAAACCACACACTTTGAAGCATTTTGGCATAAAAATGGTAAAAGCTTTCAACTGTACCATTGTGGAAGATGAGGTTAAAGATTTCTTCGACTTAATTGCCAGGCCAGTTGATCAGCAGATGCCATGGCACGGGATGCAGAGCCAATTGAGCCATCATATCTATAACAAAGCGATAAAAATTATGAAAAGGACAAAACATTTAGACCCTTAGTTCACATTTCTAAGCATGCCAAGAGTGAAAAACAAATGCAGAATTTGCTTACAGGGCTACCAAGAGGAACGCTTTTGTCTGCATAACAATAGCACCTTCACCAGCAGCTTTTACTGTGTTCAAGCATCTTGCACAGAACCAATTCTCATGAATCGTGGTAACTATGTCTGTGTCAATTGTCATCATATGATAAAACCATTACAACCGACTTACTAGCAACTCCAGCAAACTAACCGCTAATAAATAATTCAATTCAAAATTCAAGTCCGACAATTGAATTTCACTCACAAATGTAAAGGAGACACGAATAGCTTACATTGGTTTTTTCCAATAAAAAAGCATTCAGTCTGAAGTTTATTGAGTTTGACAAAATCAACAAATTCAGTCAAGTCAACCGGGTCGGCTTTCATTCCTTCTTGTTCTGCACTACACAAACCATAACGAACCTTCAAATTTTCACTGCCTCTGAACAGAACAACATATATACAAAAGGGTATTTGAAAAAAAAAAAAGAGGAAAGCACGAAGCTGACATAGTGGATAGCAAACGAGAGGGACCAGTGGGGTCGTAGTTGATAAGCAAAGCAGCCTTCAATGGTTCACCTACAAGCAAAATTTACAAACAAAAGTCAATAGCTGCTTACTCTATAGCTCTTACATTGGCATGATCAGCAGCTTTTTATTATATGAATTATAGATATAATATATCTAATGTGGCAACAATTAAAATAATGAAAAGCTTAAGGGGTTTCGAGGAGGGTACATTACCGGAAGAGCCAACGCTAGTAGAAGCCCATTTTTCCCAAGTTTTGTGTGCAAAACTCCAATCCATTAACACTGCAACTGCGACCGAAGGCTTTGATTTCGAGATTGAGAGAGAGGGAGCGAGAGGAGGGAGGGAGAGAAAGTACGTAATGTAAACATACAAAGGTGAAACTGTGATGTGGGCCAAAGATGGACCGCCTTCAAAATTGGGCCTTCTACAAATGAGGCCACTCCATTTTAAGTAAACCCAATAAGATATCATGACGGCACATTATCGTCTTATTTTTAATGTATTATGTCAAGAGTTGGGAATTTCTTGGTTTTTTTTTATTATTGAAAGGCATTTTATTTATCATAAAAAAATATTTTTTAAGTATTATAAAAAATTAATTAATTTTCTCAGATTTTTTTAAAGAATTAACAATTATTTACTAAACGATTGTTAATTCTTTAAAAAATTAAATAATCAGTGTACTTTTTTAATTTTAAATTAATTTTTTAGAGTTTTTAATTTAAAAAAAATTAAATAACCATGTATTTTTATTTTTTTAAGGGAAAAAAGGTACCAAGACCCAAGAGCATTTTATTTTTATAATATTAGCATTAATTAAACTTGGTTATTTTTGCAATAAAAAATAACTATGCATACACATAATAGTTCACGCTATGAAAGGTTAAAAGGAAAACGGAGGGTATTAAGACATTAATAAAATTAAACAAAATGATTCCTAAATAATTGATCTTCTACTGCCAACAAATCCAACAACAAGAAATGAATATTTATTTCACTGAAGTTACAATAATAAATTACATAAGAAAATGACTTCACTAGTGATGTAAGAAGTGACAAGGTTTCTTCAACATTTGAAAACCAACAAAATTATAAAGTCATGGATGTCACTAGCAATGGTTAAAACATTAAATATTTCAGAGTTGTAACTTTTAAATGGATTATTTAATTTAATATCTTAGAACTAAGTTTCCTTATGAGAAGATAATAGTTTCGAAAGTAATTTTACATATAATTTTCTATATTTGACTTATTTTCTAGTTACGGATGAATTTACCTGATCACCAAGAATCCCAAGCAAAAGAAAAACCAAAAATCAAAAACAAAAATAAAAAGGGATGAATAATTTTGGCAAAAAGCAAAAACCAAGGAAAGCCAGCTCTTTCCAGAAAATAAAAAAATTAAAAAAAGAAGAAGAAAATTGTATGTTTGAAAGGAGAAGATGATAGTGGAAGCGTGCGGCGTGCGGCGTGCGGTTGACTTTGTTGACCAAATTCGAAAGCGAAATGGCACAGCCCAGAAAATTTTTAATACACTTCAAGTAAGCTGTTTTATTCCTCTCATACTTTACGCTTGCATAATGTTCATCAAGGACAAAGTATGGCTTGTGAGTAAAAAAATTATTTTTGGACAAATTATTTTTGTTGATAGAAGAATTTCTCAAGGAACTATTAAAATTATTAATAAAAATGTCAACACACACCCACTTATCATCCCACATATCTTTGACACACTTGATTTTGAGAATCCATGTTTTGAACTACCACCTAATGTTCATCAAGAATAAAGTACGGCTTGTGAGTAGAAAACTTTCTGATTTTGGCCTAGAACAAAAGGAAATTAAATTGAAGGAGAATTTACTACTTTCTCATTAAGAAAGGCATATGGGGTATACCATGGCACCATACAGCACAAGGAGTCTCCGTTCTACGCTTTTTCAAACTCTAAAGGGGGGCAATAAGACCTAATTTCCCCTTGAAAATTCCGATTACGACATTATTCATTGTTTGATTCAATCAAAGTAGTGACAAAGTTTGGAAAACTATGAGTCCTAAGTAATTACCAAGCAAGGTCCCTGAGGGCAATATTGTCCTAGGCACTATAGACATACATAACGTGACACATGGAGCACATTAAATTCCACACTATAACACAAACCCTGAAAGACAAGTAATAGCTCAAATGATACAGAGACAAAAAGAAGATAAAATGATATAGAATACAGAATTTCAAAAACAGAGCAACATACCATACACAGAAGCAACTTGATCTACTCGTTGATTGCAGCCTTAAACTTGCAAATAGTTACTGTACGCTAGCGCTCTAAGAAATGAAGATGATGCAAACCCTGATTCCCTTTTGTCTTCCATTTAAAAATATATGGGATAAATACATAGATATTAAAAAAATGTTAGACACATTTACGTATCATCAACACAATTGACTTTGAGGATCCATGTTATGAACTGCCACCTAATGTTCATTAAGAATAGAGTATGACTTGTGAGTTGAAGATTTTCTAATTTTGGCCCGGAACAAAAAGAAATTAAATTGAAGGAATCTGCTACTTTCTTATTAACAAAGGCATATGGGGCAGACCATGGTACCATACAATACAAAAAGTCTTCGTTCTCTGCCTTTTCAAACTCTGAAGGGGGGCAATATTCCCCAATTCCCCCTTGAAATTCTGATTACGACATTATTCATCGCTTGATGCAATCAAAGTAGTGACAAAGTTAGGAAAAATATGACTCCCAAGTAATTACTAGGCAGGGCTCCTGAGAGCAACATTGTCCTAGGCATTATATGCATACACGGTGTGGTACATAGAGCACGTTGAATTCCACACTATAACACAAATCCAGAAAGACAAGTAATAACTCAACTGATATAAAGACAAAAAGAAGATAAAATAATATAGAAAAAAAATATCAAAGAAGATAAAATGATATAGAAAAATGAATTCCATTGGCAGCTCCAAGTATGAAGACCGCACAGGCCCTAATACATTGCCATTTTTGTTTTTGGTTACACAACTGGATGCATTATCACAGAGAGGCCTAAATTCAGGCAGACATTTCATGAATTTCATGCCACTGAGTAGCATTCAGATCGATTACAAGGGCACCTGATAACAAACAAGCTTGGTAAAGGAGCAGAGAAGAAAATTTTTACTTGATCATCAAAGTGCTTAGTTAAGCTAATTAAATTTCTAGCAGTGACCATGCAAATATAAGGATTGATCCTTCCATCCAATCTGTGGTATCACTTATCTCTTGCCCATGGTACACTTGCCATTCCATACCATCCCATTTCCGGCTAGATTAGGGAGGCAAATGGATTGGTAAAAGAAAACATAGAGGTCCCCATGATACCAAAATCAAGAATGGATATGAATTTGAGATGTCGGTACAATACAACATGATTATGATAATAGAACAGCCCATGAGAAATAAAATACCAGACAACATGGATACTACACCAATAGCTCAACGGCTAAGACTTAAAAGCCAAAATGTTTTCTTCAGCATCACAAACGACATGATGCCCTTATAGAACAGCTCATGAGAAATAAAATACCATACAGCATGGATACCAAAAGAGCTAAGAGGCTAAGACTTGAGAGCCAAAATATTTTCTTCAGCATAAGGAGAGGAAAAGAGGCTACAAAGTGTTTTCAAATTATGTTCAAGTCGGAAAGAATACAAATGAAAATTGCTAGCAAAAGAAATTGAATAGGTGAGAGGAAGCATCAGCACCCATATACCCAATGTAGCTCCATAAATGCTTCAATATGATTAAAAGGTGACAAAGAACAATCACTTTCAGATAACAAAACTAAGGTGACACATACAAATCCTAATATCAAATACTGGGTAACAACAATGCATGATTAGCCTCTTGCATTTTCAATTCTATCACCTTTAATCAATGCAGGAATTGGTCGTGTTATGTTTGTCAATCTTGATTAAGTGGATAGAGCTACATCTGGTATGCAAGAAATTTGGTATGCTTGTACACTGGCAGGTTCAAAGCAACTTTAACCATCAGACTTGATTTGAACAGATAAAGTGGCACAAAGCACCTGCATAAATTGATTTAGAAAGCCCATAAGCCAATCCTTTACATTGATTTGAAAGGGGAATGCAGTATAGGCGCTTAAACAGCTGCCATGTTGTATCCTCTCCAGCTTTCCAAATGGGCTGAACCCTCTTCAGGGCACATGCTAGTGAATTAATACTTTAAGCAACAAAAGAAAATTGTAAACCACACACTTTGAAGCATTTTGGCATAAAAATGGTAAAAGCTTTCAACTGTACCATTGTGGAAGATGAGGTTAAAGATTTCTTCGACTTAATTGCCAGGCCAGTTGATCAGCAGATGCCATGGCACGGGATGCAGAGCCAATTGAGCCATCATATCTATAACAAAGCGATAAAAATTATGAAAAGGACAAAACATTTAGACCCTTAGTTCACATTTCTAAGCATGCCAAGAGTGAAAAACAAATGCAGAATTTGCTTACAGGGCTACCAAGAGGAACGCTTTTGTCTGCATAACAATAGCACCTTCACCAGCAGCTTTTACTGTGTTCAAGCATCTTGCACAGAACCAATTCTCATGAATCGTGGTAACTATGTCTGTGTCAATTGTCATCATATGATAAAACCATTACAACCGACTTACTAGCAACTCCAGCAAACTAACCGCTAATAAATAATTCAATTCAAAATTCAAGTCCGACAATTGAATTTCACTCACAAATGTAAAGGAGACACGAATAGCTTACATTGGTTTTTTCCAATAAAAAAGCATTCAGTCTGAAGTTTATTGAGTTTGACAAAATCAACAAATTCAGTCAAGTCAACCGGGTCGGCTTTCATTCCTTCTTGTTCTGCACTACACAAACCATAACGAACCTTCAAATTTTCACTGCCTCTGAACAGAACAACATATATACAAAAGGGTATTTGAAAAAAAAAAAAGAGGAAAGCACGAAGCTGACATAGTGGATAGCAAACGAGAGGGACCAGTGGGGTCGTAGTTGATAAGCAAAGCAGCCTTCAATGGTTCACCTACAAGCAAAATTTACAAACAAAAGTCAATAGCTGCTTACTCTATAGCTCTTACATTGGCATGATCAGCAGCTTTTTATTATATGAATTATAGATATAATATATCTAATGTGGCAACAATTAAAATAATGAAAAGCTTAAGGGGTTTCGAGGAGGGTACATTACCGGAAGAGCCAACGCTAGTAGAAGCCCATTTTTCCCAAGTTTTGTGTGCAAAACTCCAATCCATTAACACTGCAACTGCGACCGAAGGCTTTGATTTCGAGATTGAGAGAGAGGGAGCGAGAGGAGGGAGGGAGAGAAAGTACGTAATGTAAACATACAAAGGTGAAACTGTGATGTGGGCCAAAGATGGACCGCCTTCAAAATTGGGCCTTCTACAAATGAGGCCACTCCATTTTAAGTAAACCCAATAAGATATCATGACGGCACATTATCGTCTTATTTTTAATGTATTATGTCAAGAGTTGGGAATTTCTTGGTTTTTTTTTATTATTGAAAGGCATTTTATTTATCATAAAAAAATATTTTTTAAGTATTATAAAAAATTAATTAATTTTCTCAGATTTTTTTAAAGAATTAACAATTATTTACTAAACGATTGTTAATTCTTTAAAAAATTAAATAATCAGTGTACTTTTTTAATTTTAAATTAATTTTTTAGAGTTTTTAATTTAAAAAAAATTAAATAACCATGTATTTTTATTTTTTTAAGGGAAAAAAGGTACCAAGACCCAAGAGCATTTTATTTTTATAATATTAGCATTAATTAAACTTGGTTATTTTTGCAATAAAAAATAACTATGCATACACATAATAGTTCACGCTATGAAAGGTTAAAAGGAAAACGGAGGGTATTAAGACATTAATAAAATTAAACAAAATGATTCCTAAATAATTGATCTTCTACTGCCAACAAATCCAACAACAAGAAATGAATATTTATTTCACTGAAGTTACAATAATAAATTACATAAGAAAATGACTTCACTAGTGATGTAAGAAGTGACAAGGTTTCTTCAACATTTGAAAACCAACAAAATTATAAAGTCATGGATGTCACTAGCAATGGTTAAAACATTAAATATTTCAGAGTTGTAACTTTTAAATGGATTATTTAATTTAATATCTTAGAACTAAGTTTCCTTATGAGAAGATAATAGTTTCGAAAGTAATTTTACATATAATTTTCTATATTTGACTTATTTTCTAGTTACGGATGAATTTACCTGATCACCAAGAATCCCAAGCAAAAGAAAAACCAAAAATCAAAAACAAAAATAAAAAGGGATGAATAATTTTGGCAAAAAGCAAAAACCAAGGAAAGCCAGCTCTTTCCAGAAAATAAAAAAATTAAAAAAAGAAGAAGAAAATTGTATGTTTGAAAGGAGAAGATGATAGTGGAAGCGTGCGGCGTGCGGCGTGCGGTTGACTTTGTTGACCAAATTCGAAAGCGAAATGGCACAGCCCAGAAAATTTTTAATACACTTCAAGTAAGCTGTTTTATTCCTCTCATACTTTACGCTTGCATCAACTTAAATCACTTCTTAAATGCTTGCTTTAACCGAACCGCTTCGTACTGTTTCTATATATGTAACGGTTGCGCGGTTGTAGTTAACGGCTGAGGCTCCGTGTTCGTTTGACGTGGTAGTTATGTTACGACGTTACAAATCCGTTAAACGTTCGGTGATAGAGTATTATTAGTTATTTTAAAGTGACAAATAAAATTAGTTACAACACACCCGCTAGTTTAATAAAATAAAAAATAAATAAGTAAATTGACTTTTGTTTTTATTGGTTGAATATATTTTGTGTTCTCTTCGGGCACTACTGCAATTGTTTCTTATATGTCAGGCACACCCACATATCATTGACATAAGAAATTAAAATCTTAGATCACTTATTTAATTAAAGAATCACTCATAAAAAAAAATTCCATTTTGATTTGAGGATCCATCTTTTGAACTACTAACTAATGTTCATCAAGGACAAAGTATGGCTTGTGAGTAAAAAAATTATTTTTGGACAAATTATTTTTGTTGATAGAAGAATTTCTCAAGGAACTATTAAAATTATTAATAAAAATGTCAAGACACACCCACTTATCATCCCACATATCTTTGACACTTGATTTTGAGAATCCATGTTTTGAACTACCACCTAATGTTCATCAAGAACAAAGTACGGCTTGTGAGTAGAAAACTTTCTGATTTTGGCCTAGAACAAAAAGAAATTAAATTGAAGGAGAATTTACTACTTTCTCATTAAGAAAGGCATATGGGGTATACCATGGCACCATACAGCACAAGGAGTCTCCGTTCTACGCTTTTTCAAACTCTAAAGGGGGGCAATAAGACCTAATTTCCCCTTGAAAATTCCGATTACGACATTATTCATTGTTTGATTCAATCAAAGTAGTGACAAAGTTTGGAAAACTATGAGTCCTAAGTAATTACCAAGCAAGGTCCCTGAGGGCAATATTGTCCTAGGCACTATAGACATACATAACGTGACACATGGAGCACATTAAATTCCACACTATAACACAAACCCTGAAAGACAAGTAATAGCTCAAATGATACAGAGACAAAAAGAAGATAAAATGATATAGAATACAGAATTTCAAAAACAGAGCAACATACCATACACAGAAGCAACTTGATCTACTCGTTGATTGCAGCCTTAAACTTGCAAATAGTTACTGTACGCTAGCGCTCTAAGAAATGAAGATGATGCAAACCCTGATTCCCTTTTGTCTTCCATTTAAAAATATATGGGATAAATACATAGATATTAAAAAAATGTTAGACACATTTACGTATCATCAACACACCCCTGAGGGCAATATTATCCTAGGCACTATAGACATACATAACGTGACACATGGAGCACATTAAATTCCACACTATAACACAAACCCTGAAAGACAAGTAATAACTCAAATGATACAGAGACAAAAAGAAGATAAAATGATATAGAATACAAAATTTCAAAAACAGAGCAACATACCATACACAGAAGCAACTTGATCTACTCGTTGATTGTAGCCTTAAACTTGCAAATAGTTACTGTACGCTAGCGCTCTAAGAAATGAAGATGATGCAAACCCTGATTCCCTTTTGTCTTCCATTTAAAAATATATGGGATAAATACATAGGTATTAAAAAAATGTTAGACACATTTACGTATCATCAACACAATTGACTTTGAGGATCCATGTTATGAACTGCCACCTAATGTTCATTAAGAATAGAGTATGACTTGTGAGTAGAAGATTTTCTAATTTTGGCCCGGAACAAAAAGAAATTAAATTGAAGGAATCTGCTACTTTCTTATTAACAAAGGCATATGGGGCAGACCATGGTACCATACAATACAAAAATTCTTCATTCTCTGCCTTTTTAAACTCTGAAGGGGGGCAATATTCCCCAATTCTCCCTTGAAAATTCTGATTACGACATTATTCATTACTTGATGCAATCAAAGTAGTGACAAAGTTAGGAAAAATATGACTCCCATGTAATTACTAGGCAGGGCTCCTGAGAGCAACATTGTCCTAGGCATTATATGCATACACGGTGTGGTACATAGAGCACGTTGAATTCCACACTATAACACAAATCCAGAAAGACAAGTAATAACTCAACTGATATAAAGACAAAAAGAAGATAAAATAATATAGAAAAAAAATATCAAAGAAGATAAAATGATATAGAAAAATGAATATATAAAAAAAATGTTTGGATATCCCGCCATAAATATAGCCGTTTGACTTTCTTAATAAAGTTACAAATAACTATTTATATTGATCCACGTGTCACACAGCCTGCTTTATGCATACTGTGTGACACTGTAACATTGTAACATTGTAACATTGTAAAAACTTAGCAAAAAAAGTATTTCTCCATCTCTTTTTCGAAATTTCACAATAAACCAGCACATTGTAAAAGTTAATGATCTAACCTTATGATAAATGCTCTGGACTCCAAATTGATTTTATATATGAGAGTTTGTTGCAGCAGATATATTGACTTATCAAATATGAATTATAGTCTATGCATTGAACAGATACAGTTGCTGCTACCAATTACCTCGGCAAAGATCAAGGGGTCAGAACAGGAAGCTAATGCCATCGATGTCGTCTTCAATATAACTGCTGGGAACGTAGGTGTAGTTTCCTCATTTGAAGCTGTCTATACATAGGCTTTTCCCCTGCTTATGTACAAATAAATGAACGGCCTCGAAGGCTTCATTATTGACCCCAAAAAAGATTACCAATTGAAGAAGACTATACAGGGTTAATGTCACACTTTCGTTCTCTCAATTTCTTTCAGAAGTCCCTCTGAAAATAGCTGCCAAAACAGTTACTCAACTTTTATACTCTGTTCTCGGGAAACAGAGTCCTAACTAACTTAACTGACTGTGCAGAGCATGTCAATATTCTTAGTATATCTAACCGTTTTAACAGTAATTTTTTACCGTCTTCGCAGTGATCATCAACAAACTTACTGTTCTTTGCCTTGTGCTGTGATCGGTGCTTTTGACGTTGCCCTGAAACGGTGGAAAATACTTCGATATCCTCCATTTGATGATGCGAAGAACTGGTTAATGTACGATTACCTAATTGACTCAGGATCAAGTGGCAACGACAAATTTATTATTAGTAATATCACAAACTAAGAAGATTTCGGAGGTTTGATCCATTGGGGATGAAGTAGTCTCGAGTTGAAAGTGATTTATTAAATAACAAAACAGAGTTGTTCAATTTACAGCAGATATTCTCCTCAAATTCGACGTGAATACAGATATTAATTAGAATCCAGATTATTATGACACACAAAACTTGCTTCAAAATTATTAGAAATTACAATTGCTGATTCACAATGCATATAACTTGGAAGAATTGATGTTAAAGGAACACTCACACGCATAACTTGGAGAGCAATTGCGACAGCATCCGAGTGTAGCAACAGCACAGGAAAAAAATCTACCAAAATTAATTGCGTCTATACATATATGCAGATGCAAACAGTAATTGTAAATTCTTTTTTTTGGTTCCAAAAAAAAAATAAGAAAATTGTATATTGGGATGGATAAGATGCTTAATTTAATTAATTTACTTGCTTTCATACACATCGTCTTTCCATCTAAAGAAAACTTGGCGGTGAGAACGATATGAAGTTGCGAGTTGCTGCCGATAGCTAACGATACGTTAATGATATTAATAATAAAAGGAGACAAATTAAATTAAACTCAGGCCTATATGTATATGTTATCCTAACTTCACTTGTCCTTGTTTGTTGATATTCATTCTTAGAGAGGAGAGTAAATTACAAATCTTTAATAAAAAGGAGGAGTTTTCCATTAACTTTACCTGGCCTTTTTTTTTTTAAAAAAAAAAAAAATTTGGTGCAAAGCCTTCGCAAAATCATAGAGAGCATTAATTATCTCTATTGAGGCTTTAATTTTAATGGTGCTAGCTATATTTGTATAATTTGTAATCCGTCCGGCCACCATGTACTATCTTTTTATGATTAAACCATCTTCAACAAGATTTCTCCAAGAGGAGATGGAACTGTGTCTCTGATTAGCCAAAGAATTAGTGGAAATTAATATTAATATTGCCCACCCAAGAAATGAGAGTGATTTAAAGTATTAGCAAGACTTCATTGAGAGGAGCAATCAAACCACCTCCTTATCAATTGCGGCAGCCGTCTATTAACTAAAATGCCAATTTCATACAATAAGAAACAACAAGTACATACTTGACAATTGTGTTTCATCAAGAAGTGACATAGGATTCAGGTGATGAGTTTACTTGACCTATAAGAATCGGAATTGAAATGAGTTAAATTGTAACAAATTATTAAAAAGTACTTAATGAATTACTGTCATAATTATTATTTATACTTTAATTATGGTGATTATTTACTCAAAAATTATTATGAATAATAATTATTGACAATAATATATTAATATATTAATTAATTGTAATTTTTAATTAATTAATTATTATAATACACTAATTAATTATATTAATCATTATTATAAAAATATATTAATTATTGTGATTATTTATTCAAAAATATAATTATTAACAATAANTAGTAATAATTATATTAATTAATTAATTAATTATAATAAAAGTATATTAATTATTGTGATTATTTATCAAAAAATATAATTATTAATAATTATTTTTAATAATATATGAATTAATTAATTAATTATAATATATGAATTAATTAATAATAATATATTAATTATTGTGATTATTTATTCAAAAACTATAATTATTAATAATTAGTGTTGCTAATATATTAATTAATTATAATAATATATTAATTAATTATAAATAAGGACAGTATGAGCATTTTTAATTTTGAAGGAGGGCAAAATAGTCAATCTTAGGAATGAGAGACTCATTCCAACCTCCCCCTTGAGAATGAGTCTCTCGTTCCTCATTTCCAAATTGTGGTGGACCACACAATTCCGATTCTGATTTTCGACTAAGTAAATGTTGTCAATAATTCTGATTCCGGATTCGGACTTGCTAATTCAGGAAGTAAACACAATAGAAGAGTCATACTTATGCAAACTAATAGACATCAACTTGAACTTATTTTTATTATCGTTATTTTGTTAATTATTCCGATCCTCAATTATTCGACCAACAACTATCAAGAACGGACCAAATTTATTTCTCCATGACTTCCAAACACTAGAAAATTTTGTTATTTGATAATAACATCATTAATTAGAGTTGATCAAACCGCATTATTTTCTTTCATAAAATTAATGCCTATTAGTGTCACACTTTATTTGTATTACCTAGCGGACATCAACTTTTTTTTTTAATTAAAAAAACCATTTGATTTTAACCCATGTCCTTGGCCTTAGGGAAGCTGACTTCTTTTATAGTCGATATCAGCTTGAACTTTGTTGTGTTAATTATTTCAATCCTCGATTATGCAATTTTTAAATTATAGCCTAACGGCGGTTTCATCACCACGTGTGTGATTTTCTTTTGCCAATAGGATCTGCAGAGAGCTTGATCTCACCCAATAGCAAAATAAACCTCCTAATAAGTGAAGGTATAGTATAAATATTTCACCCCCATATTATGTATTAGCAGCTTGATTATTTTATATGCATCCTTGATTTTAATTTTTTTTCCCATAATTGCTACTATGTTCGAACTGGTCATGAATTATCTATAAGATTTTTCATGTTGCTTTTAGGTGCATTGGATTTTTTTGAGTTTAGTGCAAGAGTAGAGGAAGGCAAATTAAGAAAAAGGATAAAGATCTATGATTAGCTATTTTGGGATGTCTCATAACATATTGATGCTAACATTATACATATGTATATCTAAATAATGAGGTTGGATCTAGTGGCGGACCCAGAAATTTTATTTAGGAGAGATTTAGTACAATACAATTAAAAAAAAATCACCAACAAGCATGTATATAAGTCAGCATGGGGTTGTTTTAACTTAACTAAGGTACTCGGTTCGAGATTTCAAAATACAACTGCGTTAAATACTTGTTGGGAGAGTTTTACTGTCCTAATGGTCCTACCCGGCTCGAATCTGAATTAGTCGGGCTCAATGTGGTCTTTGAATATCAGATGATTTAGTACACCGAAAAAAAAATCAACAAGTGCCAAATTATTGAACTTCATTGAAGTAATAATTTTCTACATATTTGTGACTATCCTAGACTCATTTTCAGTTTTAAAAAAATTACATATTATAATAATTTCATTATCAACTTAATCAACAATTTTAAATTTTGTTGTTTTCATGCAATGACTTAAATTAGAATAATTATTTGAGGCAAAAAAAAAAGGTTACCACAAATAGTAAGAAATTTAGTTGATCAAATTACTCTATCTCAACTAGTCGTGTTTAATTCATATGAGAAAATCCTAACGCTTCCTTCGTTTTTTATTTAAATGTGATAAAAAGACCGTGCAATTTTATTTTTGAAAGAGTGATGAAACCGGTTGACTAATTAAAAAGCTAAAAACCAATGACTTTTGCCTTGATATTTTTAAAAATTTAAAGTTATAAGATGACAATTATGTCAATCAATTAAATCATCACTTAAACAGTCCTTTCAAGTCTAGTACATATATAACAAACTAAAAAATGAGCCAAACATATAAAATATTTTCAAAAGAAAATTTGAAAGTCCGGAAGAAACTTTAAATTTTTAAATGGACCAATTATAATATGTTCAAGTAAATTTCAAAGCTAGGGAGGGGCTGAAGCCCCTCCTGGGCCTACACTAAGTCCACCCATGGTTGGATCAGGAGCCCATTAATAATCATAGATTAGCTTATATAGTTCAAAAAATGTACCATAAAGCAATTTTACAAGAACTTGTTAGCCTATGTTGAGCTTTATTATCAACTAGAAAATAGAACCACGATTCGCGTAGTTTTAAAAAAAGAATTTAGTATTTGTTTTTACTTTGCACTTGATGAAACTGATAAAAAATATGAATTGATTTTTTTTAAAGATGACGCAACCTTATAAAACTAATATTATTTATAAAAGTTAATTAATTTTTTGTTAACTTTAAAAATATATATTAATGTGTATAATTAAGTGTACACAACATTTTCATCAATAAAAATTATATTCATACTAATTAATTCTCTATTCTTCTTGATATTAACAAACTCCCATATCTTACAAAGAGTAACTCTTATCATCCAACTATCTTTATCATTGTTCAACTCATAAAGAAAAGAGTATTTCATGAAGCACACAATATTAAAAATTCAACTAAGTCAAAAAATAAAAACAGAAGAACATTTCTATAGAGAATGTTGGTTAAATAATAAAAAAACCCAAACATAACAAATCTTAAATACTTAATGTTTTGTTAGAGTGCAATTTATGCACTAATTTTGCATTGTTTACTTTCTTTAATATCAATGTTTTGCACTTAATAATAGTGATTAACTTGTGTTTTACTTTTGTAGGTGCAATTCTATTGATTGGTGATAAAATTAAGTTACAAGATGATATTTAAGGATAATTGTTTTCTTGGAGAAATTATGAGCGTCAGAAGAACTTTGTTGATAAGGCGTGGGCGCGTGCTGTCAACTGCGGACCTACATTTTTTAGTTTAACGTGTTTTGTATTTTTGGTTATTTTTGTAATTACGAATTTCATATTTAAGATATTAGTATTTTATTTTAAATAGAATTCTAAATGAGAAGAGAGAAAGAGTATTTAAGAGAGGAATCTATTGTGAAAAAGAGAGATTTAGAGAAAAAGAAAGAAACCCTAGATCTAAACTTTTCTCTTCTCATTATGAAGAACTAAACCTATTTTTCTGGTTGAAGGATAATGAAGCTTTGATTCATCACTAATGTGAGATCTTTCTTATGCTTTAATTGTTTTATTGCTTTTTGGGTATTTGCTTATTCTCTGAATTATTTTCATGATTATGTTTGTTAATTAGGTAATCGGCCACTATTTAATTATCAACTTAATCTATTGTTAATTAAAGGATTCATCGTATTAATGTTTGTGACAAATAACATAGCAGTGAGTTGTGTTATGAGAATAAACAATCTAATTTAAATGAATTATCGTATGTGTTGATTAGGATTTGGGTCTCTCTGGTCTTTCAGGCTGTCAATTGATTAAATCTTATGATCGTATCTAGGGTTGTCTATTGATTAGGGAAATAACTAACGATTGTACCTTGGTTATCGACTAGTTAAGGAGAGATTGGCTATTAGAGGGTCTCAGTAGCTATAACCGGTCTATTAATAAGTAATAATAATCTATATTTGAATCAATGATCAGTAGTCGAATCAAGCTGAGTTAATTCCTTCAACCAGAGCTTTCTCTAATTTGAATTACAACTTAAATTTGCATTCTTGTTATTTTAATTTGATTTTTATTATTGTCAATAATTCCCCCATTTTACGTTTTACTTTTTAAAAGGATTTAAATAATTACCGATCTCTATGGACATGACCATACTCAATCACTATACACAATTTATTTAGAGTAGTATTTATTTTTATTGGCTTCGACAACCACCAAATTTTAGCGCCGTTGCCGGGGATTGGTGTCATTTATTTAATCATTTTTACGTTTTACTTGGTGTATGATTCGTTCTTCTCGTACAGGCACACTTTCCTTTGATCATGAAATTGAGAAGACAGCTCGCCAACTGAGACAGCAGACTAAGCGAGCTAAGCAACGATCATCGTCGCCTTTGCTTTCTGAAACAGATACAGTGCCTGATTTAGTTGAATCATCTAGCGATTCAGAAGAACAAGTGATGGATAGACCTGCACCTGTAGAAAGAACTCTTAGAGAGTTAACTAAACCAGACTTGAATCAACAACCACTCTGCATTCAATATGTAGACTTGGAGGTAAATTTTGAATTAAAGTCTGGTCTTATTCATTTATTACCCAAGTTTTATAGTTTTGCAGGTGAAGATCCTCATAAACATCTTAAGGAGTTTCATGTTGTGTGTTCAAGTATGAGGCCACAAGGCGTGACTGAAGAGCAGATTAAGCTGCGTGCTTTTTCGTTCTTTGTAGATGGGCTAGCTAAAGACTGATTGTACTACTTGCCTCCTGGATCGATTACAACGTGGAATGGTTTAAAGAAGTAGCTCTTTGAGAAGTACTTTCGTGCTTCAAAAGCTACCAACATCATAAAAGACATTTGTGGGATAAGCCAACTTCCTGAGGAGACTTTGTATGAGTATTGAGAGTGATTCAAACAATTGTGTGCTAGTTGTCCTCAGCATCAGATTTCTGATCAATTTCTTATTCAATATTTTTACGAAGGACTGTTATTAATGGATAGGAGTATGATAGATGCCGCTAGTGGAGGCGTGTTGGTGAACAAGACCCCTACTCAAGCAAGGGAGTTGATCTCAAATATAGCTGCCAATGCACAACAATTTGGCAGCAGGCAAGATGCCACTTCAAGAATGATGAATGAGGTAAATATTTCTTATGTTGAACAACGTTTAGATAAATTTACTTCTCTTGTGGAAAAGTTTGTTGTGGGTAATGTGCAACAGGTAAAGACTTGTGGCATTTGTTTCAATATGGGTCATTTAACTGATATGTGTCCTACACTTCAAGAAGAACCCGTTGAACAAGCCAATGCAGTTGGAGGATTTCCAGGCATGCCTTAGAGGATGTATGATCCTTATGCACAAACATACAATCCGGGATGGAAGGATCATCCCAACTTCAGCTATAGAGTTAGGCCGTTAGGATTCCCACAACAGTATCCACCAAGACAACCAGCACCTCCACAGTCAAACTCCAAGTCAGGTATATCTCTTGAAGAAATTGTTAAATCACTTGCGACTAACACTCAACAATTTCAGCAGGCAACTACAGCAAGCATTCAGAATTTGGAGAACCAAATGAGTCAATTGACGATTACAGTGAACCGTCTGGAGTCTCAAGTATTAGGGAGGTTGCCTTCACAATCTGAGGTGAATCCAAAGCAAAACGTTAGTGCTGTCATCCTTAGAAGTGGGAAGGAGTTGCAAGAGCCTAGTAAGAAAGTGACAAAGCATGTAGAAGATGAGCTTGAGAAGAATGAATTGATGCCTAAATCTCAAGATGCGCAACCCACCAGAGCGAAACCCCTACCTGTTGTGATACCTCCTCCTTTTCCAAGTCGGTTTGCAAAATCCAAGAAGGAGGAACAAGAGAAAGACACCCTTGACACATTTCGCAAGGTTAAGGTAAATATTCCTTTATTAGATGCTATAAAACAAATACCTGGATATGCTAAAGTCCTTAAAGAACTGTGCACCTTCAAGAGAAAATTAAAAGGAGATGAAAAAGTTCATATGGGGGAGAATGTTTCAGCAGTTCTCCAAAAGAAACTACCTCCTAAGTGCAAGGATCTAGGTATGTTTACTATTCCTTGTAAAATTGGTAGTGTTAGAATTGAAAAGGCTTTGTTAGATCTAGGAGCTTCTATTAATGTCATGCCTCGTTCCATTTATTCATCTTTGAATGTTGGTCCATTAAAAGAAACTGACGTGATAATTCAACTAGCTGATAGGTCTAATGCATATCCTGATGGGGTATTAGAAGATGTCTTAGTACAAGTTAATGAGTTGGTTTTTCCTGCTGATTTTTATGTACTTGATATGGAAGAGGATAACTCCTCTAATTTTGTCCCAATTTTGCTAGGAAGACCTTTTTCTTAAGACTGCTAGGACTAAAATGGATGTACATAAAGGGGCTCTCACTATAGAGTTTGATGGAGAGGTTATAGAATTCAATATGAATGATGTCATGAAATATCTTAATGAGGAACATTCAGTATTTTCTATGCATGTTATTAACCCTATAGTGCAGGAAGTTATTTACAAGGAAAAAATGAAGACATTTCATGATAGAATGATTTTGAGAAATGAGTTCTCTGTTGGTCAAAAAGTTCTTCTTTTTCATTCTAAACTTAAACTTTTTCCGGGTAAATTACGTTCTTGCTGGGTTGGACCTTTTATTGTTACTAATGTTTTTCCTCATTGTGCAGTTGAGATTCGGAGTCCAACCTCTAACAAAGTTTTTAAGGTTAATAGTCATCGCTTAAAACTTTTTTATGAAGGTTTTTCGGTGAATATTGTGGAGGATGTGGCTCTCGAGAGTCCCAATTATGGAGATTGATGCATAAATTTGTCTAGCTAAAGACATAAAACAAATGCGCTTTTTGGGAGGCAACCCAAATGATTTATTTATTTTGGTTTTTGTTATATCTTCTTTTAATTTTGATTCATATTTTTTTTAAATAATGTGTTTGCTTATTTTGGTCAGAAGAAAATTTTTGATAAGGCGTGCCCACGTCTTAACTAATAAGTACTTCTGTGATTTTTAAAGTAAAATAGTTTTAAGGCGTGCCTACGTGCTTATTAGAAAAGTACTTCTGAAATTTTTAGTGTCTCAAAGTGATTCTTCACAAAAAAAAAATTATTTTTTTCCTTCTTTTCTTTCTTTTATATATACATATATATTTTTTATTATTTAAAAAAACAAAAAAAACAAAAATCACAAATCACTGTTCACAAATCCCTAATTCAAAAAAAAAAAATTCACTGTCGATTATCGTTTTCACCCACAACAACCAATAGCTGCAGCCACGCAGCAGCAGAAATCGTGCCCACAACGCAACCCCAGCAGCGTGAATCAGCCTCAGCGCAGCGCATCAGTCCCACCCGCAGCGCGCACCAGCATCCCTAGCCCGCGCGCGCAGCGCGAATCCATCCCCAGCATCGCGCAACACAACCAGCAGCAGCGCGCAACCAGCCCCAACCTGCGCAGC
The DNA here is from genome assembly GCA_002013955.2 of Citrus medica. Lineage (NCBI taxonomy): Eukaryota > Viridiplantae > Streptophyta > Magnoliopsida > Sapindales > Rutaceae > Citrus > Citrus medica. The sequence continues at coordinate 473,588 of MKYO02007564.1, forward strand.
AAGCCTAGCCGAGCAGCAACACAATGCAACCAGCCTACGCCCTGTATTCCAGTCGGGTAAATCGAAATCCGTGAGTGCAATTATTGTAACCATGCCGAAAAGGAAAGCATCTACTTCCAAGTCATCTAAAAAGACACCCTTCGCAAAGAAATCTAAGATTGCCGCTCCCACTACGGTTCCATGGAACACAATTTCAGATTCACGCCAAGCCGTGAGACAAACATCGAAACATGGAAAAGGCAAGAGTGTTTTGCCACTTGCGGAATCCAATATCGGAGGGTGCCTCGCATTCGCGACTCAACAAGAGAAAGAGAGGTACAAAGATATTTCCACGCGCAAAATACTTCCAGCTAAGTATATTTATTACACGACTCTTGAAAAATTGAATGTTAAGGATAATTTTGATTCTTTAATAGATAAGATTGGGTTGCGTAAGTTTGTTGATGTTGATTGTTTGGGTTATGTTGAGTTGATTAGGGAGTTTTATCCTACTTTTCAATTTAATATGCCGAATGATTTTACTTTGCATACCCCGGATGTCATTAAGTTTAGGTTAATGGGACGAAATTTTTCACACTCTATCACGGATTTTAACCTAGCTTTAGGATTCATTGATGATGATTATTCTTCTAGTGATGTATATTTTGGAACAACTTGTGACTTTAGCGAAAATTTTGAGCCTTATGGTCTTTGGCATAATTTATCTATTGATCACAATGCCTATGACCCGAGTAAATTAAAGAGTTCTTCTTACGTGATCCCGTTTTGAAATGTGTGCATCGATTCTTAGCATATAATTTTTTAGGCAAGAAAGATCACTCATGAGTTTTCTCTAAAACTGAATTTTATTTTATCTGGTGCATGTTAACTGATGTGAGGCCTAATTTAGATTTTTGGTTAGCAGATCAATTTCAAAGTGTGCTTAAACAGTATAGGACTTTATTTCTTGATCCATGCATTACTCTGTTAGCTATAAACCTATGTGTGCTTGATCCTGACAATAATGATTTGCATCCTGCTTGCAAAAAGGAATTTTTGGATATGTCTGTGTTTGAAAGAACAGGTGTGGTCGAATTCAAGGAGGGGAGATTTCAGTTTACTGAACCAGGACCCACTCAACCTCCGAAGAAGCTTTATGCTAGGAGTGGTGCTACCTCTAATGACGAGTTTGACGACGACACTACTGTCCCGCCAACTATTCCTTCTACATCCGCACCACCTTTGAGCTTTCAGTTAGAGAAAATAGAGCACAAGCTGAACAAGATGGAGCAGAATTTGGCCGCATACTTCGAGAGTGTGGGATTTACCCCACCATTTCCGCCAAGCCCATAGACGTTATGTGGATGAAAGCTCACAATTCAAGGAAGTATTTTTTTGCCTTTAATCTTTTATCCTTACGCTTTAATTTTTATGTGAGCTTTGATTATCTTATATTGGGGACAATGTAAGTTCTTGGTGTGGGTGAGGGATTTTTTGCATTATTGATGTCTGGAATTATTATTTTCACTCTACTCATCCTTAAATGATTTTGGAGTTAGTATGCTTCATATATTATTAATTTTCTTTTCCCTTCTCTCTCACTACTCTTTTCCAATCTATCTCAAATTATTTACATCTATTTTTTTTCTATCATACTCTTTCATCACTCACATTTTATCTTTTATTTTTTTTACTAGATACATCTTTCTCGCTTATTATCCTTTTTACCTTTCCTTTCATATCTCAATCATACTTTCATCTCATTTTACACCACTATTGATGGTTGATTCATTTGAAGAGTGTACATGATTTGATGGCAAATTTACCAATTTTGTGAGGATTTGAGCCTATGAGCAACCACTTTGCTCTAATTATTTTTGTTATGTGACTATCAATTTTAGTTTGTTTATTCTAGAACTTGCTTTGTTATGCATGTTGAAGACACATTACGGGATTTTATGCATTAAAATGATAAGGGCAAACCATTTACCATTTCTCTATTCTCGCATTTTCTTTTTTTTTTCTCTACCCGAAGACCTTGATTTACTATCTTTGTTTGAGCCTTAACCATTACCCATCTAATTCTCTCAGTCTACTTAACCATTTTTCTTTTTTCTTTTAGCCTCAATTTAAGGAGATTTTTGGACTCATTGTGTGGATATATTTTGTTGCTTTTTCTACCTTATATTAAAGTTTCTCAATTAGATCAACAAGCATTATGCTTGTTGTGCAAGGTTCGTTTCTTTTGTTTGATTCAAAAAAAAAAAGAAAGAAAAAGAAAAGGAAAAAAAAAGAAAAAGAAAAAGAAAAAAAATCGAAAAGAAAAGAAAAAGAAGAAAAAAAATGTTTACATTCTTGGTGACTTGAGTAGAAATAAGCGTTTCGATATCATAAAGTTCGTTCAATGAGTTCATTCTTCTCATTTTGATCTCTTTTTCTTTCATAAACCTTTCTTTTTCATTTAACCCATTTAACCCCGTTACAACCTTTTAAGACCCTTAGATTTTTGCATTTAATTCATGTTTTGTGGATTGAGATGTGATATATAAGCAAGCTTATGGTAATAGCATTCTTTGATTTGATTTGAGTGATTAAATGACACCCTAAACACTTTGAGTGCATGGAGTGAAGTCAATGAGAGGGCTATTAAATCTTGTTGCACTTGAATTTTGAATGGATCTTCTTGGTGGTTGAATGTTCTTATTCTATCTTATGAGATTCTATGCTTTAAAATCCTTGTCTCTCGAATGTTGATCGACTTAATTTCTTGAGGTATACTTGCTTAAAATTGTTTTTGGATGAGTTGAGATGAGAATTGAGTGGAGATTTGGGATTAGTCTTGAGTTATATGCTTGAGGACAAGCATCATCTTGGTGTGGGGGAATTTGTTAGAGTGCAATTTATGCACTAGTTTTGCATTGTTTACTTCCCTTAATATCGATGTTTTGCACTTAATAATAATGATTTACTTGTGTTTTACTTTTGTAGGTGCAATTCTATTGATTGGTGATAAAATTGAGCTACAAGATGATATTTAAGGATGATTGTTCTCTTGGAGAAATTATGAGCGTCAGAAGAACTTTGTTGATAAGGCGTGGGCGCGTGCTGTCAACTGCGGACCTGCAGTTTTTAGTTTAACGTGTTTTGTATTTTTGGTTATTTTTGTAATTACGAATTTAATATTTCAGATATTAGTATTTTATTTTAAATAGAATTCTAAAGGAGAAGAGAGAAAGAGTATTTAAGAGAGGAATCTATTGTGAAAAAGAGAGATTTGGAGAAAAAGAAAGAAACTCTAGATCTAAACTTTTCTCTTCTCATTATGAAGAACTAAACCTATTTTTTTGGTTGAAGGATAATGAAGCTTTGATTCATCACTAATGTGAGATCTTTCTTGTGCTTTAATTGTTTTATTGCTTTTTGGGTATTTGTTTATTCTCTGAATTATTTTCATGATTATGTTTGTTAATTAGGTAATTGGCCACTATTTAATTATCAACTTAATCTATTGTTAATTAAAGGATTCATCGTATGAAGATTTTAATGTTTGTGACAAATAACATATCAGTGAGTTGTGTTATAAGAATAAACAAGCTAATTTAAATGAATCATCGTATGTGTTGATTAGGATTTGGCTCTCTCTGGTCTTTCAAGCTGTCAATTGATTAAATCCTATGATCGTATCTAGGGTTGTCTATTGATTAGGGAAATAACCAACGGTCGTACCTTGGTTATCGACTAGTTAAGGAGAGATTGGCTATTAGAGGGTCTCAATAGCTATAACCGGTCTATTCATAAGTAATAATAATCTATATTTGAATCAATGATCAGTAGTCGAATCAAGCTGAGTTAATTCCTTCAACCAGAGCTTTCTCCAATTTGAATTACAATTTGAATTTGCATTCTTGTTATTTTAATTTGATTTTTATTATTGTCAACAATTCCCCCATTTTACGTTTTACGTTTCAAAAGGATTTAAATAATTACCGATCTCTGTGGACACGACCCTGCTCAATCACTATACACAATTTATTTAGAGTAGGAATTTATTTTTGTTGGCTTCGACACCCATCAAATTTTGGCGCCGTTGCCGGGGATTGGTGTCATTTATTTAATCCTTTTTACGTTTTACTTGGTGTATGGTTCGTTCTTCTCGTACAGGTACACTTTCGTTTGATCCTGAAATTGAGAAGACAGCTCGCCAGCTGAGACAGCAGACGAAGCGAGCTAAGCAACGATCCTCGTCGCCTTTGCTTTCTGAAACAGATACGGTGCCTGATTTAGTTGAATCATCTAGCGATTCAGAAGAACAAGTGATGGATAGACCTGCACCTGTAGAAAGAACTCTTAGAGAGTTAGCTGAACCAGACTTGAATCAACAACCACTCTGTATTCAATATGTAGACTTGGAGGTAAATTTTGAATTAAAGTCTGGTCTTATTCATTTATTACCCAAGTTTCATGGTTTTGCAGGTGAAGATCCTCATAAACATCTTAAGGAGTTTCATGTTGTGTGTTCAAGTATGAGACCACAAGGCGTGACTGAAGAGCAGATTAAGCTGCGTGCTTTTCCGTTCTCTGTAGATGGGCTAGCTAAAGACTGGTTGTATTACTTGCCTCCTGGATCGATTACAACGTGGAATGATTTGAAGAAGCAGTTCCTCGAGAAGTACTTTCCTGCTTCAAGAGCTGCCAACATCAGAAAAGACATTTGTGGGATTAGACAACTTCCTGGGGAGACTTTGTATGAGTATTGGGAGCGATTCAAACAATTGTGTGCCAGCTGTCCTCAGCATCAGATTTCTGATCAACTTCTTATTCAATATTTTTACGAAGGACTATCATTGATGGATAGAAGTATGATAGATGCTGCTAGTGGAGGCGTGTTGGTGAACAAGACTCCTACTCAAGCAAGGGAGTTGATATCAAATATGGCTGCCAACGCACAACAATTTGGCAGCAGGCAAGATCCCACTTCAAGGAAGGTGAATGAGGTAAATATTTCTTCTGTTGAACAACGTTTAGATAAACTCACTTCTCTTGTGGAAAAGTTTGTTGTAGGTAATGTGCAACAGGTGAAGACTTGTGGTATTTGTTACAATATGGGTCATTCAACTGATATGTGTCCTACACTTCAAGAAGAACCCGTTGAACAAGCCAATGCAGTTGGAGGATTTCCAGGCATGCCTCAGAGGAGGTATGATCCTTATGCACAAACATACAATCCGGGATGGAAGGATCATCCCAACTTCAGCTATGGAGTTAGGCCGTCAGGATTCCCACAACAGTATCCACCAAGACAACCAGCACCTCCACAGTCAAACTCCAAGTCAGGTATATCTCTTGAAGAAATTGTTAAATCACTTGCGACTAACACTCAACAATTTCAGCAGGCAACTACAGCAAGCATTCAGAACTTGGAGAACCAAATGAGTCAATTGGCGACTACAGTGAGCCGTCTGGAGTCTCAAGTATTAGGGAGATTGCCTTCACAATCTGAGGTGAATCCAAAGCAAAACGTTAGTGCTGTCATCCTTAGAAGTGGGAAGGAGTTGCAAGAGCCTAGTAAGAAAGTGACAGAGCATGTAGAAGATGAGCTTGAGAAGAATGAATTGATGCCTCAATCTCAAGATGCACAACCCACCAGAGCGAAACCCCTACCTATTGTGATACCTCCTCCTTTTCCAAGCCGGTTTGCAAAATCCAAGAAGGAGGAACAAGAGAAAGACATCCTTGAGACATTTCGCAAGGTTGAGGTAAATATTCCTTTATTAGATGCTATAAAACAAATACCTCGATATGCTAAAGTCCTTAAGGAACTATGCACCTCTAAGAGAAAATTAAGAGGAGATGAAAAAGTTCATATGGGGGAGAATGTTTCAGCAGTTCTCCAAAAGAAACTACCTCCTAAGTGCAAGGATCCAGGTATGTTTACTATCCCTTGCAAAATTGGTAATGTCAAAGTTGAAAAGGCTATGTTAGATCTAGGAGCTTCTATTAATGTCATGCCTCGTTCCATTTATTCATCTTTGAATGTTGGTCCATTAAAAGAAACTGGCGTGATAATTCAACTAGCTGATAGGTCTAATGCATATCCTGATGGGGTATTAGAAGATGTCTTAGTACAAGTTAATGAGTTGGTTTTTCCTGCTGATTTTTATGTACTTGATATGGAAGAGGATAACTCCTCTAATTTTGTACCAATTTTGCTAGGAAGACCTTTTCTTAAGACTGCTAGGACTAAAATGGATGTACATAAAGGGACTCTTACTATGGAGTTTGATGGAGAGGTTATAGAATTCAATATGAATGATGCCATGAAATATCATAGTGAGGAACATTCGGTATTTTCTGTGGATGTTATTAGCCCTATACCGCAGGAAGTTTTTTTCAAGGAAAAGACGAAGACATTTCATGATAGAATGATTTTGAGAAATGAGTTCTCTGTTGGTCAAAAAGTTCTTCTTTTTCATTCTAAGCTTAAACTTTTTCCAGGTAAATTACGTTCTTACTGGGTTGGACCTTTTATTGTTACTAATGTTTTTCCTCATGGTGCAGTTGAGATTCGGAGTCCGACCTCTGACAAAGTTTTTAAGCCGCTTGCAGCACACCAGCGTCAACAGCGCGCGCACCAGCAATCCCCCAGCGCGCAGCAACAGCCGCAGCACGTAGATCCAGCGTCACCAGTTCGCAGCATCAGTCCCACCAGCGCGCAACAGCAGCAATCGTGAGCAACCAGCAGCAAGCTCCAGCATCCCAAGCCCGCACGCGCAACACAACCAGCACCAACCCACGCAGCACAACCATCCGCGCGCAACTGAACCAACAGCCGTGTACCCGCAAGCTCCAGTCGAGCAGCAATAGTTCGCAACCAGCCTACGACCTGCATTCCAGCAGCGTGAATCGAAATCCGTGACAAGATGGAGCAAAATTTGGCCGCATACTTCAAGAGTGTGGGATTTACCCCACCATTTCCGCTAAGCCCATAGACGTTATGTGGATCAAAGCTCACAATTCAGGGAAGTTTCTTTTTGCCCTTAATCTTTTATCCTTACGCTTTAATTTTTATGTGAGTTTTGATTATCTTACATTGGGGACAATGTAAATTCTTGGTGTGGGGGAGGGATTTTTGCATTATTGATGTCTGGAATTATTGTTTTCACTCTACTCATCTATTTTCACTCTACTCATCCGTAAATGATTTTGGAGTTAGTATGCTTCATATATTATTATTTTTCTTTTCTTTTCTTTCTCACTACTTTTTTCCCATCTATCTCAAACTATTCATATCTATTTTTATTTTACCATACTCTTTCATCACTCACATTTTATCTTTTACTTTTCATATTACTACATACATCTTTCTCACTTCTTATCATTTTTACCTTTTCTTTTATATATCACTCATACCTTCTTCTCATTCTACACCACTATTGATGGTTGATTCATTTGAAGAGTGTACATGATTTGATGGCAAATTTACCAACTTTGTGAGGATTTGAGCCTATGAGCAACCACTTTGCTCTAATTATTTTTGTTATGTGAATATCAATCCTAGTTTGTTTATTCTAGAACTTGCTTTCTTATGCATGTTGAAGCCACATTACGGGATTTTAGGCATTAAAATGATAAGGGCAAACCATTTACCATTTTTCTATTCTCGCATTTTCCTTTTTCTCTACCCGAAGACCTTTATTTGCTACCTTTGTTTGAGCCTTAACCATTACCCATCTAATTCTCTCCGTCTACTTAACCATTTTTCTTCTTTTTTGAGCCTCAATTTAAGGAGATTTTTGGACTCATTGTGTGGATATATTTTGTTGCTTTTTCTACCTTGTATTGAAGTTTCTCAATTAGATCAACAAGCATTATGCTTGAATTAAATTGTGCAAGGTTCGTATCTTTTGTTTGATTCGAAAAAAAAAAACAAAAAAAATGAAAAAATAAAAAAAAAAGAAAAAAAAAAGAAAAAGAAAAGGAAAAAGAAAAAAAAAGAAAAAGAAAAATCGAAAAAAAAGAGAAAAAAAAGACAAAAAAAAATCGAAAAAAAAAGAAAAAAAAATGTTTACATTCTTGGTGACTTGAGTAGAAATAAGCATTTTGATATCATAAGTTCATTCAATGAGTTCATTCTTCTCATTTTGATCTCTTTTTCTTTCATAAACCTTTCTTTTTCATTTAACCTATTTAACCCCATTACAACCCTTTTAAGACCCTTAGATTTTTGCATTTTATTCATGTTTTGTGGATTGAGATGTGATATATGAGCAAGCTTATGGTAATAGCATTCTTTGATTTGATTTGAGTGAATAAATGACACCCTAAACACTTTGAGTGCATGGAGTGAAGTTATTGAGAGGGCTATTACATCTTGTTGCACTTGAATTTTGAATAGATCTTCTTGGTGGTTGAATGTTCTTATTCTATCTTATGAGATTCTATGCTTTAAAATCCTTGTCTCTCGAATGTTGATCGACTTAATTTCTTGAGGTATGCTTGCTTAAAATTATTTTTGGATGAGTTGAGATGAGAATTGAGTGGAGATTTGGGATTAATCTTGAGTTATATGCTTGAGGACAAGCATCATCTTGGTGTGGGGGAATTTGTTAGAGTGCAATTTATGCACTAATTTTACATTGTTTACTTCCCTTAATATCGATGTTTTGCACTTAATAATAATGTTTTACTTGTGTTTTACTTTTGTAGGTGCAATTCTATTGATTGGTGATAAAATTGAGCTAAAAGATGATGTTTAAGGATGATTGTTCTCTTGGAGAAATTATGAGCGTCAGAAGAACTTTGTTGATAAGGCGTGGGCGCGTGCTGTCAACTGCGGACCTGCAGTTTTTAGTTTAACGTGTTTTGTATTTTTGGTTATTTTTGTAATTACGAATTTAATATTTAAGATATTAGTATTTTATTTTAAATAGAATTCTAAAGGAGAAGAGAGAAAGAGTATTTAAGAGAGGAATCTATTGTGAAAAAGAGAGATTTGGAGAAAAAGAAAGAAACCCTAGATCTAAACTTTTCTCTTCTCATTATGAAGAACTAAACCTATTTTTTTGGTTGAAGGATAATGAAGCTTTGATTCATCACTAATGTGAGATCTTTCTTATGCTTTAATTGTTTTATTGCTTTTTGGGTATTTGTTTATTCTCTGAATTATTTTCATGATTATGTTTGTTAATTAGGTAATTGGCCACTATTTAATTATCAACTTAATCTATTGTTAATTAAAGGATTCATCGTATGAAGATTTTAATGTTTGTGACAAATAACATATCAGTGAGTTGTGTTATAAGAATAAACAAGCTAATTTAAATGAATCATCGTATGTGTTGATTAGGATTTGGCTCTCTCTGGTCTTTCAAGCTGTCAATTGATTAAATCCTATGATCGTATCTAGGGTTGTCTATTGATTAGGGAAATAACCAATGGACGTACCTTGGTTATCGACTAGTTAAGGAGAGATTGGCTATTAGAGGGTCTCAGTAGCTATAACTGATCTATTCATAAGTAATAATAATCTATATTTGAATCAATGATCAGTAGTCAAATCAAGCTGAGTTAATTCCTTCAACTAGAGCTTTCTCTAATTTGAATTACAACTTAAATTTGCATTCTTGTTATTTTAATTTGATTTTTATTATTGTCAACAATTCCCCCATTTTACGTTTTACTTTTTAAAAGAATTTAAATAATTACCGATCTCTGTGGACACGACCCTACTCAATCACTATACACAATTTATTTAGAGTAAATATTTATTTTTGTTGGCTTCGACAACCACCATGTTTATAGAGTTTAAGAAGTCAAAAGACACTAAATAAAATGTTGCATAATTAAATATGAGATTATAACATTAAAATTAGGCCCTAGTGACATTGGTGAGGGAAGATAAAGGAACCTTCATTCCTATATTAATTAGTTGATGCATTTTAAACCACTAAAATTTAGTTGTTGGCTTAATAAAATAATTGAATGTTTCAAAACTAATAATTAATTATTATTAATAGTTACATATTATAAAATTTAAATAGAAAGAGGAAGAGACATGTAATCTAATAATTATTTTCTATTTTTAATATTTTGTAATGTAATTATTTTTTAATCTCAACCAATATATTAGATAATAGAGAATATAAAAAGATGTGAAATAATGATGCTACAAATCTTAAATACTTAATATTTATAGAGTTTGAAGAAGCCAAAATGCACTAAACAAAAGATTGCATAATGAAATATGAGATTATGACATTAAAATTAGGCCCTAATGACATTGTTGATGGAAGATGAAGGAACCCTCCTTCCTATATTAATTAATTGATGCATTTAAGTCACTAAAGTTTAATTGTTGGCATAATAAAATAAATGAATGTTTCAAGACTTATACTTAATTATCATTAATGGTTACATATTATTGAATTTAAATAAAAAGAGGAAGAGACATGTGATCTTTTATAATCTAATAATTATTTTTTTATTTTTAATATTTTGTAATGTAATTATTTTTTATTTTTTTTTTATTTTTAATATTTTGTAATGTAATTATTTTTTTTATCTTAACCAATTTATTAGATAATAGAGAATATAAGAGCATCACCAAAAGACTCTTCAAATAAGATTTTATTAATTATTTAAAGAGCTACCTCAATATTTAAGGCTCCAAAAGACACTCCAATTAAGATTTTTCAAGTAAGAAATGATTCTCTCTCTTCAAATTTGGAGAGTTGATTTCTCCCTCTTCAATTTATACTTTATTACTTTTCATTGGAGAAGAAGAGAGAAGTATTTTAATTGCTATTGACTTTTTCTTTTTAAAAAATAATTATTTGATTAAAATAATATTAAGTTATTTATATTTGAAGAGTCTTTTGGAGAATATCATATTTTTTTTATCCTTTTATTTACCACATAGGTAAGCAAATAGATATTTAAAGAGTAAAATTTATAGAGTTTTTTGGAGATGCTCTAAGAAGATAAGAAATGGTGATGCCACATCACTTTCTCTAGTCTCAACTATATATATATATAGTTCACAGTTCATAGGTGCACTGCCGGTTTACTCTTTGAAGTAAATGTTATGGTGCGTGCATCCTTCATAAGACTAACTACTAAATTTAGCATTGAAACTTACAAAATGTAATAGAGAGAGGTAGATAACAGCCACAAAACACTAAGATTGGAAATCAGGGCTACTAAATACTATTACAAGCCCTTAGAATAGACAATGATCATCCTGGAATGTATATATTGAAAGTAAGAATTATTAATCGCAAAGTTATGTGTCAGCAGAACTATTGACTGTTTGTCTCTAGCAGAAGGTATATATTTTTAACGTCAGCTCTCTACTTTGTTCTAAGAACTAGGCAAAAGAAGGAAACTTTGGTGTTTAAAGTTTGCCACTTGGAATATTTCACTGTCTAAACATTCACTCACCACTTATTTCATCAATGAATTTTGTCTAATTATATGTTGATAAAGATATTAGAGTAAATAATGCATTTAAGGCTTAACGTATATTTTTTATTAGTACAGTGTAGAATTTTTAAGAAATAGATTATAAATTACTATAACTAGCATATTATTTTAAAGTTATGTTAAAAAAAAGAATGAAACAAGAAAAGTAAATTTCGAAAGCATAATTTGGCTCCGATTGAGGTAATAATTGTCTTTAAGCTCATTTAGTTTTATATGAAACAAAATCAAGACTGCCTTTCTCTTCAATATTTTTGATGATAATATCTTTAGAAGCATCTCATTGACGGGTAATCGTGGTATACCTTAAAGAGTCTATAAACTCAATGATATTATCTTCTGCAAATGGTTCATTACACTTCTTAGATGTAGTTAAATGTACACTAAGGACAACAAGAAGCTATGCCACTGTAGCATGTAGTGATGGCACTTAATAAGTGAGTTGCTATAATGTGAACTAGAAAAATTAAATATTGTCTCTCTCTCCCTGGGTATGCTAGCTCATAAGTCAGGGTTAATATTAGAGCTTGAGATACTATAACCATGAGAAGCTATTGACCGCCAGTTAAAATTTCCATTAAAATGTCTAGGGAGTTATGAAGGTGGAGGTATCTCCCAATTTCTAAGGCCATATAGTAGACATCATCCAGGATCCTATTAGAGTGCAGTTAGCCTCCTGCTTGATGCTAATGTCAAACAATTACTAAATTTGGTCAATGTAACTGAAACTTGCCAATTGACGTCAGATTGCAACTTGAGCACCTTAAAATGGGATAGACGATTAGTGGCACTGAATTCTTCTTGCCTAAGATTGAGCAATTGTTTTAACTACTATCTCCTATTGTAGGTTGATTATTATGTTTTAATTATGTCCATTTTGACCCAAAAAATTACACAATCTTGATCTGCATATTGTCACTGAGCAGTGTCAATATCGTTTAACAACTAACTTGATTTTGATATAACAAACACACGGTGTGTCTCTCATGTCTCACCCATGTCTCACCATGATGGAGAATTTTTCTAATGCATGAAGTAAGCTTTGATATGTGGGTTAGCTTGGAGAACATATCTCAAAATGAAGAATATGGGGAGTTAATGGGAAGAAACAGTTCAGTAGTTTATAATTCTGTCGACGAGCTGTATCTCTAACATGGTCAAAATTTATGTGAATAAGGACAGGGAATCGTCATTCCTCTTTTCCTTTTTATACCCGGATATTTCTCAACCTTTATATGTTGCTCGCTGGAGATCTCCTTAATAACTAAAATAAAAATTTCATCCACTCAAATAAATGTTGACCAAGCTTTCACAAGAAAAAGTAACATCTTTAGTGAAGTAATTTACAGCTCCTTATCATCTTCGTGTGAGTCTATCAGTATGATCCAAAAACGTAATAAATCTTGTTAGATCCTGTTTATTGATGTTTAAATGTTGTTCATTGTGCAATGTAGAAATGATGACGTGAAGTTTCTTTGGTCATCAATTAGTGAGATCTTGTTTGAAGTTGTTTTCTGAAATGAACTGCAAAATGGTAGTTTTTTTTTTTCTTGGGTGCATTTGATGGCTCTTTTCTCCTCATTTTAAGCATGTGTCTGCTTGGAATGGGAAGGAATAGGCTTCAGAGTTGTTATATATGTTGACATGCTCTGGTCATTACACAATATGTTCAAATTGGACATTAGAATGAGATATTTGTTGATGCTTTTTGAGAGATCTGCATTCTATGCACCATAACATGATTAATGAAAATGGGTTTAAGGACTGGAAAGATCTGTGGCGGCCCGAGCTTGCAGGAAGGATTTCAATGGTTAATTCTCCCAGAGAGGTTATTGATACAGTTTTGAAGTATATGGGAGCATCATACAATTCAAATGACATTGATTAGCAAGTTGCTGCTGGGAGGATTGCTGTTTAGCAGAATTTGGCATTACTGGGAAACGAGGTACTCTTAAAGAAACGATATCTGGTCAATGCATATTATTGCCTGACAGCTGATTTTGTTTGTAAAGTCTGCCTTTTCATACATATGAATGCATATGTTAGTGTTTTCTTCTCCTTTTAATACACATGAATGCATATGTTAGTATTGTCTTCTCCTTTCCATAAATATGAATGCATATGTTGGTGTTCTTTTCTGAGATGGATGCAATGAAGGCTTTTTCTTCTAAATTTAGCTGAAGAAATGGCAAGGAATGTGATATTCTGTCTCATTAAATTAACAAAAACCCAAAACAATGAAAACCCATATTAATGTGATGTGGATAAATTGGCGATATTTGGCTTGTTTCCTCAACGTGACTTAGCAAGCAATAGAGACTTAAAAAATGGAGTGATAATAACAAGTCATTGTCGTTTGATGAATGCATTTTGAAGCAAAAATAGGTTTGTAACTGAACAAATTTGTCTGGCATGCCAATTTCAAAAAAATTAAATTGTGGTTATTAGCTGTAATGAAGGGGGTTTGTAGGTGCAATCAGGTCGATCCAGGAAAGTTCAACAAAGTTTTGGTTTGGTGTGGTGAAATCAGTTTGTGCAACTTGAGTCTTTCAGATGAACAATGACGAGTTTTCATTTAAAAATGTTATAAATCTGCTGTGCATAGTATTCTAGTAGAATCATTTATAAATTCAAGTTATTGAAATTGTCTATTTTGTCCAGTTTTAGTTAAGAACGCATGTAATATGAAAAATAGTTGTCGAATATTGTAGGTTACCTAATATTTGATCAATCCTATTATGAGGGCTTCAAGATGTCTAACAATATGTAGAATGCCCATGCTCCTCCCCATTGTTTATCTTATATAATAATTTGTTTTAGATGCTAATATCTTTGTCGATACCGGTAACAATATTATAATATCTGCGTTTATTGGGTTTTACATAGGTTCGACTGTTTGACAGAACACACTATCTGAAGGTATTTGGAATTGGAGATGTATGGATTGCTGTTGGGTGGAGTAGTGATGTTCTTCCTGCTGTCAAACGTATGTCTAATGACTAATGTTGCAGTTGTTGTTCCCAAGTCTGGTGCTAGCTTATGGGCTGATCTTTGGGTATACCCATGCCTGCCATTCTACTTCAATTTTCACATTGTTATCTCCTTTATTTTAGTGATCAGTAAACACGATAATGTGACTAATAAGTTCACATTCTCTTTATAGGCAATCCCTGCTGCCTCAAGACTTGAAACAAAACAAATTGGAGGGCGAGTCAGAGGTCCATTTCCATTAATCCATCAATGGATAGAATTCTGCTTGCAAACAGCGAGAGCATTGCCTTTCAAGTAAGAGGTTATCCTGAGCGCATCTGCCTCTGCCCTTGAGAGTACTCAGGTTAAGTTGCCTGAAGAACTTTTGAAGGGTAAACCAAGCCTGGATGCTAAGTTAATTGCTGGAGTACCCCCAGCTGAAATTCTGGCCAGATGTGAGTTTTTGGAGCCATTATCTGAAGCTACTTTGTCAGATTATGAGTGGCTGGTTGCTAATCTGCAAAAACCTGCTCCTGTCTTGATGAAAAGGGTACAACGTTACTTGTCATCATTAATCTTTAGCTAAAGGTACATTGAAAAGTTCATGGCACTGCATACCAGTCATTATAATTGGGCCAGGGCAATTGGGTCTGGGCAATTACGTCAGAGCATAACTTCATTAGGAAAAGAGGCTTCAGCTACGTTAAATATTACAGGATGTACTGAGATGGCTGAAGTTGTTGAGGTTGTACGAGAAACAAAAGATGAGTGTTTGTTTGAACAAAGTTGTTGCCAATCTTGCAGAGTTCGAGAAGAAAGATCACGAAGCGAATGCCACCGATTTCTTCATCATTGTAGCCTCCATAGTTGAAGTTTCCTCATTTGAAGCTGTTTATGCATATGCTTTTTCCCTTCTCAATTACAGGAAATTGAAGAATTAACCAGATGTGATATGCTGAAAGAGGGAAGTTTTCTTCCTTGAATGTGGTCTTTGTGATTTGTCTTGAAGGAATAGGGTGATCACTGGCAAGAACCCTATCAAGGTAGATTTTATGATGTTAACATATCATTAAGCATTTTGTTACATCAGCAATGATACTTGCATAGCATGAAAGTGTTTAAATTTAACTGAATGATCTTGATTGATCAATTATGAGTTTTAATCGAGTAAAAACTAAATACAATAATCGTTAACAAATACTGAAATTGGGTAAATATGATCTTGATATTGAAGAATATGAATCACAACCCACACAGGAAATCACCCTTCGCGTGGGGATGGAGATGTTTACTGCAGCGATATTGAATATTGTCAAAATTGGCTGCATCTAGAAGCTTTGACAAGAATGGTTGGCACTTGGTTTTGAATTCTAGATGCCGTAATGTTTGGTATTAGAAAAAAAAAATTCAAAGTTTGAAATTTGTAAGTTGTATGGCTTGAGGTTTTGGCCACGTGTTTGACATTTGAGGTAAAATTTTGCCTATAAATACAAGCTCTCAATCTAGAGCTTGTATCCAATTCCATCGAGAGAGAAGCATTGCTTTCTTTGAGTGTTGAGAGTTTTAAGAGTTTAATAAACTCTTGAGTGTCTAGTGAGTGAGAGATTGGGTGTATTGGGGTTTTGGGTAGTGAGCTAAAATATTACAATACTTATAATCCTTATCTCACTAGTGAAATATTTTCCTTCTGTTTTCGCCCGTGGACGTAGGCTAAAAGCCGAACCACGTAAATTCTGGTGTCCATTTTTATGCTTGTTCTTTATTTTCTTACAATTTTACTTGTGCTACAGCGTCTGCTTCACCCACCAATTTTCTAACAGTGGTATCAGAGCTATTGGTTGTATTTTTTGGAGTTGGAAACTGTTCACGTAAGGGGTACTATTTACGTATACGGCACTGTACACACATACACGTATACGATACTGTTCACGTATATAGTTTTGTTCACGTATACGGTACTGTTCACGGATATGGTACTATTCACGTAAAACGGTGGGAGCGATCCAAGAATTTGGTGGTGCAAAGCAGGGAATAGTGGTGTGAGTAAAACAACTGTGTGGTTTTGTACATGTCTAGGAAAGTTCTGTCACAAAGGCGATAAGAGCTTAAGGAGTCTGGGTTTTAAGTGGGACCATTGTGACCCCTCCAGTCTTTCCTGGGAACTTTCCTGGTGTGCATTCTCACACATACTCACAACTATTCAAGGTGGTATACTAGCTTGTGTGCGGTATTTATCAACAAAATGGCGGCAAAGTATGAAATTGAGAAGTTTAACGGAAATAATTTTTCGTTGTGGAAAATGAAGATGAAAGCTGTATTGAGGAAAAATAATTGCTTGGCAGCAATTGGAGAAAGGCCCATGGAGATAACTGATGACAAGTGGAACGAGATAGATGGCAACGCCATTTCTGATCTACACTTGGCACTTGCAGACGGAGTATTATCCAGTGTGGCAGAGAAAAACACAGCGAAGGAAATTTGGGATACTCTCACAAAATTGTACGAGGCCAAGTCACTACACAACAAAATTTTCTTGAAGAGGAAACTTTATACTCTTCGAATGGCGGAATCTACAATGGTGACCGACCACATCAACACATTGAAGACTCTATTTTCACAACTCACAATGTTGGGTCATAATATAGAGGAAAATGAACGTGCAGAGCTTCTACTTCAAAGTCTACCAGATTCGTATGATCAACTCATCATCAACCTGACGAACAACAATCCAGCGGACAGTCTAGTTTTCGACGATGTTGCAGCCTCCGTATTAAATGAGGAGAGCAGGCGGAAAAATAAGGAAAACAGACAAGCAAGTTCGCAGCAAGCGGAGGCGCTATCGGTGACGAGAGGGAGATCAACAGAACGTGGCCCCAGTGGGAGTCACAATAATGGTAGATCAAAATCCAGAAGTAAGAAGAATGTTAAATGCTACAACTGTGGCAAGAAAGGGCACGTCAAGAAAGAGTGTTGGAGTAACCAGAAGAGAAAAGAGGGCAAAGAACCTGAGTCATCAAATGCTCAGGGGTGTGTAGCAAGTACCTCGGATGATGGCGAAATTCTCTACAGTGAGGCAACAACTGTTTCAGAAGGCAGAAAACGACTTTCTGATGTCTGGCTTATAGACTCAGGAGCTACCTGGCACATGACCTCTAGGAGAGAATGGTTCCACACATATGAACCTATCTCAGGAGGATCTGTATATATGGGTAATGATCATGCCTTGGAGATCGCTGGTATTGGTACTATCAAAATAAAAATGTTTGATGGTACAATTCGCACAATTGGGGAGGTACGACATGTCAACGGCCTGAAGAAAAATCTATTGTCTTTGGGACAAATGGATAATCATGGGTACAAAACTCATGTGGAGAATGGAATTATTAAGATCGTTAAAGGTGCGCTTGTATTAATGAAGGCAGAAAAGATCGGTGCTAATCTATTCATGCTTAAAGGAGAAACACTACTGGAGCCTGATGCGTGTGTCGCGTCAAATGAAGAAGAGTCAATGATGATGTAGCATCTCAAACTTGGTCACATGTCATAACAAGGTTTGAAGATTCTCTCTGAGCGAAAATTACTTCCGGGGCTCAAATCGGTAAGTTTACTATTTTGCGAGCATTGTGTTACAAGTAAGCAGCATAGATTAAAATTCAGTTGATCTATTGCTAGAAGTAAAAGCATTCTAGACTTGATTCATTCTGATGTTTGGGAATCACCGGATATATCCATGGGAGGTGCAAAGTACATGGTGACTTTCATTGATGATTATTCCAGAAGATGTTGGGTGTATCCAATTAAGAAAAAGTCAGATGTATTTCTAGTGTTTAAAGAATACAAAGCGCGGGTGGAACTTGAATCTGGTAAAAAGA
Organism: Citrus medica; assembly: GCA_002013955.2. NCBI lineage: Eukaryota > Viridiplantae > Streptophyta > Magnoliopsida > Sapindales > Rutaceae > Citrus > Citrus medica. Next base: position 491,887 of record MKYO02007564.1, read on the forward strand.
TCAAGTGCTTGAGGATAGATAATGGTGGAGAGTATACAGACGGCGAGTTTCTTGCTTTCTGTAAGCAAGAAGGTATTCAGAGGCAGTTCACGGTGGCATACACTCCTCAACAAAATGGAGTGGCGGAGCGGATGAACAGAACTCTTACAGAAAGAATAAGAGCTATGTTGAAGACTGCTGGTCTACCCAATTCATTCTGGGCAGAAGCAGCCAAAACTGCCTGTTATATAGTAAATCGGTCGCCATCTACAGCAATTGGGTTGAAGACAGCGATGGAGATGTGGACTGGAAAGCCAGCTGATTATTCCTACCTACATGCATTTGGATGTCCTATGTACGTGATGTACAATGCCCAAGAAAGAACAAAGCTGGATCCAAAATCTAGAAGATGTATCTTCTTGGGGTATGCTGATGGAGTAAAGGGGTATCGTCTGTGGGATCCCACTGCCCACAAGATCGTCATCAGCAGAGATGTTATTTTTGTAGAAGATCAACTGCAAAGGAAAGATGAAAATGATAGCACTGTAAAAGAAAAGTCAAAAACTATGCCGGTATATGTGGAAAATAATCCAGAAGATTCAGATTCTTTTGAAGCAGCAC
>MKYO02007564.1:493236-548570 GCA_002013955.2 Citrus medica
GACATTGCACAAGCAGTGGGAGCAGTCAGTCGATACATGGCGAATCCTGGTGGAGAGCATTGGATAGCTGTGAAGAGGATTCTGAGATACATCAGAGGAACCTCAGATGTTGCATTATGTTATGGAGGATCAGAGTTTACTGTCAGGGGCTATGTGGATTCAGATTTTGCAGGAGATCTTGATAAAAGAAAATCCACTACTGGTTATGTGTTTACACTAGCGAGAGCAGTTGTAAGTTGGGTTTCGAAACTGCAGACCATTGTGGCTTTATATACAACAGAAGCAGAATACATGGCAGCTACACAAGCTTGCAAAGAAGCTATTTGGATACAAAGGTTATTGGAGGAGCTCGGGCACAAACAACAGAAAATTTTTGTGTTTTGTGACAGTCAAAGTGCCTTGCACATTGCAAGAAATCCAGCCTTTCATTCCAGGACAAGGCACATAGGAGTTCAGTATCACTTCGTTCGAGAAGTAGTGGAAGACGGAAGTGTGGATTTGCAGAAAATCTATACCAAGGAGAACCTAGCAGATGTTTTGACCAAGCCAATCAATGCTGACAAGTTTATCTAGAGTAGATCCTCTTGTGGCCTAGCAGAAACGTAGGCAACATGATTATGGCGAAGAAGAAAGGATGGTGTGGAGATTGATTGTTTTTCAATTTAATCTCCAAGTGGGAGAATGTCAAAATTGGCTGCATCTAGAAGCTTTGACAAGAATGGTTGGCATGGCTGCATCTAGAAGTTTTGACAAGAATGGTTGGCACTTGGTTTTGAATTCTAGATGCCGTAATGTTTGGTATTAGAAAAAAAAAATTCAAAGTTTGAAATTTATGAGTTGTATGGCTTGAGGTTTTGGCCACGTGTTTGACATTTGAGGCAAAATTTTGCCTATAAATACAAGCTCTCAATCTAGAGCTTGTATCCAATTCCATCGAGAGAGAAGCATTGCTTTCTTTGAGTGTTGAGAGTTTTAAGAGTTTAATAAACTCTTGAGTGTCTAGTGAGTGAGAGATTGGGTGTATTGAGGTTTTGGGTAGTGAGCTAAAATATTACAATACTTATAATCTTTATCTCACTGGTGAAATATTTTTCTTTTGTTTTCGCCCGTGGACGTAGGCTAAAAGCCGAACCACATAAATTCTGGTGTCCATTTTTGTGCTTGTTCTTTATTTTCTTACAATTTTACTTGTGCTACAGTGTCTGCTTCACCCACCAATTTTCTAACAAATATGTCCACTGCTCTTTGGGTTATGGTGCGGCTTGCGATTTCAAGGTTGCCCTGAAACAATGGAAAAGATCAACATACCCTCCAATGAATGAAAACGGCTGGACTAGTTCTGATTACCTAATTGACTCAGGATCGGCTGGCAATAATAACAGTTTATTAATCATGCACAGTCCGAGTACTTTTCCAGGATCAGATACGGCTTGGTTTAATGTTGATATTAATAGTTTATTAAATGACAAATAAAATACATTCTGAGAGATGCTGGTCTACTGTTGCAAGCCCCCAGATTTAAGAATCTTTTGCTGATAATTTATCACCTGTAACTGTGCCGGAAGATTCAACTAGATGATAATTTAATTGATATGGACAGTTTCCATATCACTTTTAAATCATTTTATGTAATTGTGATGTTAGGAAGCATTAGTGATCTACATGTGAACTATTATTGGCGCCATTGGTGGTTTTATTTTATTAAAATATGGACGACTTCCCGTTACTATTTCGTTGTAGATAATCTTATCAATTAACATATAGTTTAAAATCATTATGCAAATCAATCTATTAATTTTCATGATATTTAACTTAGTTAAAACTAAGTGCATTCAATAAATCTCTCTTCCTTTAAAAAATTGTTGTGCTTTAATTTTAGTGCTTAATACTTACTGAACTCCGATACAGGAAATTTGAAATCAAACTCGTAACTATAGATTATTTAATTGCAAGTTTCTGTCCATAGCTGCTGATTTGTAGTGATTATCTAATTGACTGAGGTGACAACAATTTTTTTTTTAATTTTCAATAACACAATGTGGAATTCAATAATTAAATTCTCCTGTTTAATTTGTTTCAAGTTAAATTATTAATTACTTAAACTTTGTTTTAAGTCTTTAATTTTATGTGTTTATGTAGAATTGGATTCTTGGGACCCTTCAATGAATTTCTAATCCCGTTGACTCCACCGACAAAAGTTTTGGAAAATTAAAAAAAAATAATAGAATTCCACCAAATAGTTTGTAATTGACCAATTTCAAAAAAAATTAAATTATGTGGTTATTAGCTGTAATGAAGGGGGATAGTAGGTGCAATCAGGTGGATCCTGGAAAGTTAAACAAAGTTTTGGTATGGCGTAGTGAAATTGGTTTGTGCAACTCAGGAGTCTTTCAAGTGAACGATGATAGGTTTTGATTTATGAATATTATAAATCTACTGTGCATAGTATTCTAGTAGAATCATCTATAAGTTCTAGTTATTGTATACTTTGCCCAGTTTGAGTTAAGGGCACATGTAATATGAAAGATAGTTGTCGCATCTTTTAGGTTACCTAACATTTGATCAATCCTATTATGGGGACTTCAAGATGTCTAACAATATGTAGAATGCCCATGCTCCTCCCCATTGTTTATCAATTCGTCACTCTGGTTAAGTTGCCTGAAGAACTTCTGGAGGGTAAACCAAGTCTGGATACTAACTTAATTGCTGGAGTACTCCCGGCTGAAATTCTGGCCAGATGTGAGTTTTTGGAGCCATTATCTGAAGCTACTTTGTCAGATTATGAGTGGCTGGTTGTTAATCTGCAAAAACCTGCTCCTGTCTTGATGAAAAGGGTGCAACATTACTTGTCATCATTAATCCAAAGCTTTCTAGCAAGAGCGACATTGAAAAGTTAATGGCGCTGCATGCCAATCATTATAATGCTGTCAGGGCAATTGGGTCAGGGCAGTTAGGTCAGAGCATAACTTCATTAGGAAAAGAGGCTTCAGCTACGTTAAATATTACAGGATGTACTGAGATGGCTGAAGTCGTTGAGGTTTTACGAGAAACGAAAGATGAGTGTTTGTTTGAACAAAGTTGTTACTGCAGCGATTTTGAATATGTGCAAGGTGTTGTCCACTGCTCTTTGGGTTATGGTGTGACTTTCGATTTCAAGGTTGCCTTGAAACAACGGAAAAGATTAACATATCCTCCAATGAATAAAAACGGCTGGACTAATTCAAATTACTCAGGATCAGGTGGCAATAATAACAGTCCATTTACTTTTCCAGGATCAATGTTGATAATAATAGTTTATTAAATGACGAATCATTGTTCTTGGGGGTTAGTTGTATACGTCATTACTACTTCAAGTAGAAGAAAAAGGTTGTGCAGGTGATTTCAGAAATAAAATACATTCTGAGAGATGCTGGTCCACTGTTGCATGCCCCCCAGATTTAAGAATCATCACTTTTCCTTTAAAAAACTGCTATGCTTTGATTTTAGTGCTGAATATTTATTGAACTCTGCTAGAAGGAGTTTGAAGTCAAACTCATAATTACAGGTTATCGAATTGCGAGTTGTTGTCCATTGCTGCTGATTTGTAGTGATTATCTAATTTACTGATGTAACAATAATTTTTTTTTTCTAATTTTCAGTAGCACAATGTTGAATTTAATAATTAAATTCTTCTATTTAATTTGTTTCAAGTTAAATTATTAATTACTTAAACTATGTTTTAAGTCTTTAATTTTATGTCTTGGCGTATATGCAGTGCAGAATTGGATTCTTGAGCGTGTTGGACACGACCAACAATGAAATTAACAGTAAACAAACATTACAACGTGTGGACTCCGGTAGCTATCCTACAAGTCTACAACTTGACAAATAATAATTGAGTAAGCACCTTTGATTCTCGGGACCTTTCAATGAATTTCTAGCCCCGTTGACTCAACCAATAAAAGTTTTGTAAAATAAAAAAAATACATAGAATTCCACCAAATGCAAAACGCGTGGAATTTAATTTTTGGCCGTGTGGACCAAAACACAATTTAACGAAAAAAATGATAAGATTTCTAAAATGTGTGGAAGGTGATTCATTTTTACTGAAACAACTTGTTAAATTTTTCAAGGATTTAAAATATTTGGTCATAAATTAGGCGCATGTTAATTTTTCCACCATTGATTATCATATTCTAAATTTAATGGTACCTTTCTTGATGAAGGATACTTAGTCTCTCTTCTTCTCTTATAAAAATTATATTAATTGATTTCTTATTATAGTTAATAGTCTTTAAGAATGGATAGCTTTATTGTTTTCATGACCAAATTATGCCTGCCTAAGATTGCGACCATTAATAAAATTAATATTTAATATTTATGTTAAAAGATATAAGATATAAGATATAAGATATAAGATGTAAGATTTTATGTCATTAGTTGAAGGATGAATTATTTTTTCAACCCAATCAGTTGAGGTATCTGCAAGAGTTTTTTCTTTTATTGACCATAATTATATTCTGGATACAATAAATTACCTTTGGTGCTTAGAAAATATGACTTCTTACTTCAAGTTTGATATGTCTCTCTCCATAAGCTTACTGGAAACTATCATTTATCTAATATCAATTGAAGATCTCACTTTTTCAAACTATCACTTCCAAGTCTCATTGTCACTTGGCCATTCTTGGACCATTAAAAACCAATCAAGTGTTGAAATAATCAAATATATGCAAAATTAGAGTCACGACTTTTGGTCCCCCAAATTCTAATTATATAACTTCTATATATCTCATTGTCAGGTCCGAACTTGTTGGCACATTTTCCAAATTCCTCTTCCATCAGCTCTCACACGTTAACTTAAGTGGAAAGTTTCCAAGTTGATTGCTAGAAAGCAACGCAAAATCAGACACGCTTGACTTGTCCCCTAATTCTCTTTTCTACGTTGAAAAAGAAAATATATATCTATGTAAAAATAAATAATAAACTGAGGAAATGTACATTTGTTTAATTAACATCTGATCGGGGCATTCTTGGTGTAAGCCACAACTAAAATCAAACAGCCCTTTAGCATATTTCTTCCATTTTATCTGCTACTTTTGTGGATCTTATAGGGTGGGCATGTGGACAGAATTTAAAAGTTTTAATAGTCTAAAAAATAAGATATGTTAAAGCTAAAGTTGTTGCACCTTCTGATTAAATAAAGCTGCATAATTTCACTAACTTGAAAGAATTAACATTAATGAACTGGTCGCCTCTCCATATATGAAGCCTTCTTAAAAGTTAATTTTTATTTCAGAAAAAAAAGTTTAAGTTACATATATTACAGTAAGATTTTTTTAGACCAATTCCCTTCTTCAAATAATAATGGAAAAGTATTAATTTAAAAATAAAACGAATATGCATTGATTATATCATTTTCATCGATTATAGTGAGAGTTTCTCCAAATCAATTCCCTTATTCAAATAAAACAGAAAAAATAGTAGTTTAATAGTAAAAATAAACATGTGTTGATTATATATCTTAAGTTTCGTTGATTACGTAATCAAAGTGACATTGTTGATTTATTTCTTGTTCAATGTTAATTTTTAGGTTATATAAATTTCAAGGATTTAAAATCTTTGGTCATGAATTACACGCTTGTTAATTTTTCTGCCATTGACTGTCATATTCTAGACTTAATGATACCTTTCTTGATCAAGGGTAATTACTCCCTCTTCTCCTCTTATAAATTCCTCTTCCATTAACATCACTAGGAGTATGTTGATCTCTCAGACGTTAACTTGAGTGGAGAGTTTCCAAATTGATTGTTACAAAACAACAAAAGAGCTAGACACACTGGATCTGTCTAATAATTCTCTTTTGGTAAAATTAATTAATTTTAGGGGAAAATTCGACCAACCTCTGTAATTTTAGAGTGATCATTAATTAATTAAACGATACAAATATCTAAAGTGATTAGATGTTTGCTGACAATACAAGTTCATGGCTTGAAATTTGATCTCTATCGATTGGTTTACAGATGGACGTACTTGTGCCTTTGTGGTGATAATTGAACCAGAGATGTGAAGCTGTAAGGATTTGGCAGTAGTAAATTGTTATGAAGACATAAAGACAAGTTCCCATGATTATTATTTTTTCCAAAAACTTTTTTACAACAAATTCATCTCGCCAAAAATTCTATTTTGCTAACTAACAATAATTGAGCACTTGACCGCATTGACTCCACGTCTCCAGCTACTTTCTAAGAAAAACATGGAAATGTAATCTCCACAAAATGCCAAACGTGTGGAAATTAATTTTTGGTCTTGTGGACCAAAATGCAAATGAAAGAAAAAGAGGGAAAAAAAAGGCTCAAAGACTTCTAAAAGATGTAAAAGTCTTTGGGCTTTTTTATAATGGTGGATTTTTTAAAAGGAAAAAAATAACAGCACTTCTATGATTTGTTTTGATAATCACATTTACATATACTCTCTAATTTTCAAAATGGACACATAAATCTTTTTTTTACAAATATATATTATTCATATTTTTTTTATTTTTTTTATTATCATATTTTTATTTATTGTAAATGCTTAGAGTAAATTTTTAGGTTGAAATATAATAAGAGGGTATAATCGTTCTCGTATTAAACACCCGTACTTTTAGTTTCTATCCATTTGTCATCTCAATCTCTCTCAATTATTCTTTATTGCTAGCTCAAAACGTGTTGCTGTTGCAAATTATAGCAAAATGACAAAGATGGAAAAAAAAAAGGAAAGAAAATTAATGCATGAAGGACTTGGAGAAAACAACTAAATAAGTCAACTATAAGCTAGTTGGGTGTATAAATAGTTACGTGCGTTATAAGCAAATGGCGTATAGCCCTCTGGTTGGTTACAGAGACAGAAAGAGTGTGTGTGTTTTTTAAAACTTAAAGATATTGTTAGAATGGGTGGTTTAAAATAAAAAATGGTGATAATGTTTGTTTTGTTATTAATAATATTTGAAGGTGGGTGGAGTGAGAGATGTTTGGATCATGAGAGATTTACTCTTTTGCAACTCAAACATTTTCTCAATGATCCTTATAATTTTCTTTACGACTGGGGAGATGGTGAGGGAGCTACTGATTGTTGTCAGTGGGAAAGGGTTGAGTGCAGCAACACCACAAGTCGAGTGATAGCGCTAGACCTTTCTGACACGTATGGGGGAGAGTACTGGTATCTGAATGCTTCTTTGTTTATTCCCTTCCAACAACTTGAGTCACTTGATTTAACTGACAACAAAATAGCGGTTGTGTTGAGAATGAAAGTGCTTCGTTTAATTTAATTAATTTAATTTCTCCCTCCTAATTTAAGTTGAATATCGAGCAATTATATGCCTATTCATTTAGTCGACAATTTTGACTTTTTTTTAAATGATTAATTTTGAAATTACACCAGTATCTATGTTCTTTTTTTATTTTATTTTATTTGTAGGTATAGAGAGGCTATCAAGATTGAACAACTTGAAGATGCTTAATTTAAATTTTTTTATTTTATTTTATTTGTAGGTATAGAAAGGCTATCAAGATTGAACAACTTGAAGATGCTTAATTTAAGTGGAAACTCATTCAATAATAGCATTTTATCATCTCTAACTCATCTTTCATCATTAAGATCATTAAATTTATTTTGGAATAGATTGGAAGGAAGTATTGACGTTAAAGGTACATAATTAAAACTTCAAGCTCTTTCATTAACTTGCTAAAATAAGATTCAAGGCTTTGAATTCAATTTTTTATGATTAATATTAAAAAAACAGTTTTAAGCAATTTTATAAATACAAGTTTTAATGTTTCTCGTAATTTCATCTTGTACTTTCATATGTCATGAATTTAAGATTAAAAAAAAAACTCCAATAGTGAACCAAACACCTCCACAACTTATTATTATTATTATTATTATTTTGTGGTGAGGTTTGAAACATTCAACTCAATTTGTACTTATTACAGAATTAGATTCTTTGAGAGATTTAGAGGAACTAGACATTGGCGGGAACAAGATTGACAAATTTGTGGTCTCAAAATGTACTACAAATACCATAAAAAAAATGTTAACTTATACAAATTAGCTGGATTCTTTGCCATTTGGTTTATTATTTTACAGGTTTGAGTAAATTGAAGTCTCTTAGTTTAAGTGGTACGGGATTCAAAGGAACATTCGATGTTCGAGGTAAGTCTAAGCCCTGCTTTCTCATTTTATATATGCCAGCTAGACTTCTGTATTATCGACATAATTTAATATTTAATTTGATTAGCTTGAAGGAATTACATACAAATTAAGCATACTTTGTCAATCAATTAATTAAATACTATTTGGTTTGGTTTAGACGAAATTCTTAAGACATTTTAATTTCTTTAAATTAATTAATTAATTTACTCTGTTTTAAGTCTTAAGTCTGTTTATGTTTGCAGAATTCGATTCCTTCAACAACTTAGAATTGTTGGACATGAGCTTCAATGAAATCAACAATCTTGTGGTTCCTCAAGGTAAACACTTAAAATATTATTCAATTACATAAATTTTATTCATTTGATTAGGGAAGGCCCAAAAGGTACAAAAAAATAAAAATAAAAATAAAGAAACATAGAATTTATATTATTTCAAAAACATGACGTAATATGATTATTTCAAAAACAAAATGTAATAAAGATTTCATTTTAATTTTTTAATCTTTACAGCGATTGAAAAATGATTTTGATCTTTGCCCAAAGCATAAAATACAAATTGACTCCCAATTAAATTAATCATTTATTTCGTTTGGCTCTAAATTTAGACAATGAATTTTGATTTTCTTAAATCCTATTCTAATTATTGTTATTAAATAGGTTACAACGGTTTGAGGAAGTTGAAAAGCCTTGATCTATCAGGAGTTGGAGTTAGAGATGGAAGCAAGTTGTTACAGTCAATAGGATCATTCTCATCCCTCAAGAGTCTTTACCTTTCGTCTAATAATTTTACGGAAACAGTGACAATTACTACTCAAGGTAAGTAAAAGGTACAAATGTGGCCAAATTTATAAATAAGCAGCTAATTAATTAATTATCCATATTGTTAATAAACGGTACAGATGTGGCCAAATTTATAAATAAACTGTTAAATAATTAATTATTTTTCCGTATTGTTAATAAAACTAAATTTATTGCTTCGAAACAGAGTTGCACAATTTCACCAACTTGGAATATTTGAAATTGGACGATTCCCCTCTCCATATAAGCCTTCTGCAAAGCATTGCATCAATATTCCCTTCGTTAAAAAATCTGTCGATGATTGGTTGTGAAGTCAATGGTGTCATACGTGGTCAAGGTAAAAGAAAAATGTTTATTGTGAACTCAATGTCATCTTACGTGTTCAACATTTTTATTTATTTATTTATTTTATTGTTTCTGCTAGGCTTTCCTCATTTCAAGAGTTTGGAACATTTGGACATGGAATTCATGCACATTGCACTCAACACCAGCTTTCTTCAAATCATCAGTGAATCGATGTCTTCTCTTAAGTACTTATCGCTGTCATATTATACTCTTGGCATTAACAGCAGTGGGACTCTTAATCAAGGTTAACGAGATGCTCCCACCCTCCCCTCCTAATCTATAATATTAGTTTTTGATTTAATATAATTACACAAACGAATCACTTATAAAACATGATATGCATTTGTTAATTTTTTTATTGTACTGATGGATGAATTAATAAATTTTTAAGCCTCTGTTCGTTGGTGCATCTACAAGAGTTGTACATTGCAAGCAATGGTACAGGCCTCTGTTCGTTGGTGCATCTACAAGAGTTGTACATTGCAAGCAATGGTTTAAGAGGTAGCTTGCCTTGGTGCATGGCAAATATGACATCCCTCCGAATATTAGATGTTTCTTCTAATCAACTTACTGGAAGCATCTCCTCATCTCCCCTCGTTCATTTGACATCCATTGAAGAGCTGTATCTTTCAAACAATCACTTCCAGATCCCAATTTCACTTGAACCACTTTTCAATCACTCAAGAATCAAGAGCTTATGGGCTTACAACAATGAAATAAAAGCTGAAATAACTGAGTCACATTCTTTGACCGCCCCAAACTTCCAATTACAATCTCTCTTGTTGTCTTCCGGTTATGGAGATGGTGTCACATTCCCCAAATTCCTTTACCATCAACATGACCTGGAGGATGTTCATCTCTCACATATAAAGGTGAATGGAGAATTTCCAAATTGGTTGCTGGAAAACAACGCAAAATTAGAAACTCTTTTTCTCATCAATGATTCTATTGGAGGACCTTTTCGATTGCCAATTCATCCACACAGGCGGTTAAGATTCTTGGAGGTCTCCAACAACAACTTCCAAGGCCATATTCCAGTAGAAATTGGAGATATTTTACCAAGTTTAGTTTCTTTTAACATTTCCACGAATGCCTTGCATGGTAGCATTCCCTCTTCATTTGGTAATATGAACTTCCTCAGAATTTTGGACTTATCTAGCAATCAATTGACTGGTGAAATCCCTGAGCGCTTGGCCGTCGGTTGCGTCAACTTGGAGTTTCTAGCGTTATCAAACAACAACCTAAAAGGTCACATGTTCTCTAGAAATTTTAACCTGGCAAACTTAAGACGGTTACAATTGGAGGACAATCGCTTCATAGGAGAGATCCCACAAAGTTTATCTAAATGCTCCTCACTAGAAGGATTGTACCTTAATAATAACAGTCTTTCGGGTAAGATTCCACGATGGTTGGGCAATCTCACAAGTTTACAACATATTACAATGCCCAAGAATCATCTTGAAGGTCTTATTCCAGTGGAGTTTTGTCAACTTTACTCGCTTCATATCTTGGACATTTCAGACAATAATATATCTGGAAGTTTACCATCTTGTTTCCATCCTCTCTATATCAAAAAAGTTCATCTTTCAAAAAATATGTCACATGGACAGCTAAAAAGAGGTACATTCTTTAATTGCTCTTCCCTTGTGACATTAGATCTTAGCTATAATCACTTGAATGGCAACATTCCGGATTGGTTTGATGGGCTTTCTCAACTAAACTACCTTATCTTAGATCACAATAATCTTGAAGGTGAAGTGCCAGTTCAATTGTGCGGATTGAACCAACTGCAATTGTTAGATCTTTCTAATAATAATCTTCATGGTCCTGTTCCCCATTGCTTTGATAACACCACACTTCGTGAAAGTTACAACAATAGTTCTAGTCTTAAGCCATTTGAAACATCTTTTGACGGTTGGCTAACCAAAGAACAAAAAATCCTTGAAAGTTTTGAATTCACAACAAAGAACATTGCGCACATTTACCAAGGAAAAGTGCTTAGCCTGGTAGCAGGACTTGATCTTTCTTGCAACAAGCTAATTGGTCATATTCCTCCTCAAATTGGAAATTTGATAGGGATTCAAACATTGAATCTATCACATAACAGCTTGATAGGATCGATCCCATCAACATTTTCAAACTTGAAGCAAATTGAAAGTTTGGATATTTCTTACAACAAATTGATTGGGAAAATCCCTCATCAACTTGTGGAGTTAAAGGCATTGTCTGTTTTCAGTGTGGCATACAATAACTTATCAGACGAAATTCCAAAATGGAAAGCACAATTTGCAACCTTCAACGAGAGTAGCTATGAGGGAAATACTTTTCTTTGCGGATTTCCATTGCCCATTTGCAAATCACCAGCAACTATGTCAGAGGCTTCAACTAGCAATGAAGGAGATGATAATTTAATTGACATCGACAGTTTCTTCATCACATTTACACCATCATATGTAATTGTGATATTCGCAATCATTGTTGTTCTATATGTAAATCCTTATTGGCGATGTAGATGGTTTTATCTTATTGAAATGTGGATAAGTTCTTGTTATTATTCTGTTGTAGACAATCTTATTTCAAGAAGATTTTGTCATTGAAATTAACAAGTAGTTTAATTATAATCCTTTAAGTACTAATCAAGTTTACTTAGGAAATAAATTTTTTTTTTTATTTTTTTGTTAAAATTGTACTAGTATTTAGAATTAAATAGCTTCCAACTTCCAAGCACTTCACATTTTTCTCTACACTTAAAAAGATGATTGATCATATTTTGTAGATTTGGATTTGGAGCAGATGGATCCAAACCCATAGTTGTCCATCATAGCTCATAACTTCCCTTTACTGTGCAGCATACTTAAATAAGAGAACCATCTCCAATGTTAAAAGCAGCCACTCTATAACATTCATTTAGAAACTATATTCAGAGTAGTTTTATAATCATACACAAGAAATGAAACGCCTAGATGCACTTGATCCCCTATTTTACTCTGAAAAAGAACGATTGTGGTGCTATCATCATCTTCTTCACTAGCAACATTAACACCAAATCCAGCGATGGACCCAAACATTTCATCAAGAAAGGTATATATCTAATAAAGTTGAAGTTTGACAAAAAAAATTCAGGAAGATTAATGCTTTGCCATAACAAGGGGCACAAAAACATCAAAGTAGAGGTGATCAAGCAGTATTCTCAAAGCTAAAACTCTCAAATCCACCACCAGAATTTCATATCTCCTCAACAATTTTAAGGACTAAAGATAATTAGGATTTAACATTAATTTTTTATATATTAGTTTCATAATTTCCAAATCAATGAAGATGAAGATTATGCTAATGAATTCAAATTATACCATACATTCTCTAGATGTTAACAAAATTTTCCAACTCAATCCCACATATTTCATAATATTAAAATTGGAAAGTTTCATTAGTTAGAAGTTTCATTACCTTCAAGTGGAAGATGAAGAAGAACATTATGCAAGTGATTTAGATTATGTCGTACATACTCCAAATGCAACTAGAAATTAAAAAGTTCATGCCCACAGATTTCATAACATTATGATCGGAAAGTTTCACAAAGACATAGAAATTCTAAATTCAATCTCTTGCATCAAGGTAGTTTGATTGATATGAGTTACTTTCTGATCAAGCTGCTAATATAACATTTAATTCAGGGAGAAAGTAAATTAAAACTGGGAAGAAATAATAGTAAAAATTTGTTGCTAAACATGATGTGCAATTTTTTTTAGGCAATTTGGAAACACAGTTGTTACTACAAATATTCTCCTCAACTTGGAGATTAATACAAATATTAAAATGCATATGATCGCACATATTACTTGGAGCTTAGTAAGATTTCATTAAGAGAAGCAATCAAACCACTTATCAATTGTCGCAGTCGTTCTATAAACTAAAATGGAAAATATAATACAGGAAAAAGAACATATAGATACTTGGCAAGAGTTTATTAAGAAGTCGCATCACATTCGGGTGAGGAGTTTGTTTCTGATATCCTTCTAGTTGGGGCTTTTTCTTGTCTTTCTATGTATGCCGAGGGAAACCAACCAACTTGGCCCTTGCATTCACCTTCCGACCATCCATAAGAGTCACCTTGACAAGTTATAACTAAAAAGGTGAATTAAACAAAAGTTGACCGTTCAAAGACCTAAGGGGAAAACTAATTATTTTACATAGAAGGAGTGAATTAGTTGTGATTACTGAAATAACAGCATTAACCATGGAAGCATAACAAGATATAAATTCACATATCTATAAGGGTAAGCTGGGTGGTTTAGAACTGAGCTAGCAACCCTACTATATTCTGATTTGCACTTCAATATAAAAGGGAATATATGGTAGGAAGAAAGAAAACCAACCATCATTTGTTAACTCATTGCTTTTCAATCAAAATTTTAAGAACAAAATGCCATGTGCTTTGAACATCAAATAAGTATAAGCATTAGTTCTAAATTCCACATATCATAAGTTGTTAGAAGGATAAGTTAATAGCATAGTAGAAAAATCTGTGTTGTTATTTAGAGGGGAAAGTACCTGGCGAACCACAACATAATCATCAATTGAAAGACTTAGCTCCCCATTTGCTTGAGCATCAAATGGATGGATAACCTATAAGATAATGGGATAAATAGAACTTAATCTTAAAAAAAGCATAACAAAAGCAGCAGCAGTAGCAGCAACGTTCATTGTAACTACTATGATTATGGCCAACAAAGATATATTAGGAACAAAATTCCATTTTTAAATTATGGATCAGATTTTAAATCTGAAATTTTGACTGCTCTCCGCAAAACACGGCCTATGCACAAGAAAGTCATAGATAATGAGGATTACAAGTGTCCGACATCTTTTAAGTGATGGATTTAACATGACAACTTATGGTCAGTCAATTTCCTCTGCCTAATAATTTAAGTTTTCTCGGCCAGATTTATTATCAAATACATAGATTGCCCCCAAGTCACATCCATATAAACATAGTTTTTCTAGGTAAACCAAGTAAGGAGAATCATAATTCAGACATAATTATAAAAAGGCCCATCTAACTTAAGAGAATCTCAAAAAGAGGGATGTTGAGCTATCAGTCTTGTATCTATAAGCAATATCAAGACTTTACATCACCTACTACGTCGTGAGTGGCTACACAACTTTCAGTGGTTTGTCTTTCTTTGGCATGCCTAACGCAGCTTTGATGTTGCTAAGATATTGATAGTAGAGACACATGATACTTCTAGCCCATGCATTCTATCTAGCTCATCCGACATCCATCTCTTTTTTAATTCATTAGTGTTTGCTAAACCTCATGCTTCAAAGTCCTGTTCTCCTAAAAAAAGTTTCCTAAGAATGACTTCCTCAGCACCACATTTGGACACTTTTAGAGTAATTTTATTTGGGGGAAAATAATTTTCAAGGTGTTAACTAATAAATTTTAAAAAATAATTACAATTTGTCCTACAATCATATGACAATTTATCTAGGATGAAAGGATGCAGACAGACATCTTCAACTTTTAAGACTAATCACTACTTCTGTAGATGTTGTGCAATAATACAAATACCTGACCAGATGGTAGTGATAGTAGAAAAAAATTTTATTGCTCCAAAATTAAAATAAGAATGCAATATGTTAAGCAAAAGACTGTGACATCAAATTAATTGATAAGTTTGTAATTCAGTAAATTAACAACTTTCATGGTAAAATACAACAAATTTCTTTTTTTTTAAAAAAAATCTTAAAAGACAGCATTCAATTTTGTGCGCATCTTATTTCTTAAGATTTTCCAGGAGGAGGACAATAGAGGGACTTTCACCTATGCAAGAGAGCAGAAGCCTTACTTTTGCTATAAAGTAGACGTCATTCTGATTAATATGTGTTTGCAAATCAGCTCCGTTTGAATCAGTACTCTGATATAAATCTTGACAAGAAGCACAATTTAAGACATAACAAACCCCAATCATATTGTTTAGAACTACCATTCGCTATTGTAACATTTCGAACAAGTGTTGACTTAATTCAACGTTGTTGGAAAGATAGGCTTTTAGAAGCAAAAGAAAGCCTCTCAAACCAAAGTGATTGTCCTTGTATTGATCAAGGGATGTAAACATATTACATTTGCAGGATGAGTTTTAATCACTCCCCTAATTTATTTGGGATGCAGTAAAACTAAGCGAGCAACTGTTTGACTTTCAAGCAACAGCTAAATCAGCCATTAAAATGCAAATAAAATCATAATAGAATAATAACAGGCCATCTTGCATCAAAAATTGAGTTTAATTTGTGAATTTTTTTCTATGGACATCTTAGTTCTTGCTATTGAAATGTTAAAAGCACTGAACAATTATTCAATAAATTATGCAAACATTAAAATAGAGGACATACTAAAAATTTTCTAATTACAATGTTAATATTTCCTATATTTTAGCATTTGCATATTTTAATTTATTTAAAAGCTACGTTGATCAACTTTGGGCGTGAAGATTTTAGCTTCTACGAGACTTGATTGGAATATGCATAAGGAAGAGTGTTTAAATATGATGCATCCAACGAAAGACAAACCACGTGTAGTCTTTTAATTAAGCCAAAGTAGCAGCTCAAACAAATGATACTTGGACCAACATGCAATCATGAAGTGGCCGGAAAAAATAACATGTGACTCGACTTGACAATAACATGAAGATAAGAGGCAGAATGTCAGCACATGCAAATTATTGTCATCTGTTGCTACTGTGATTCAACCGACAGCATGGCAGCTGTCGCTTCTCTACCAAAAGTCATTATTGTAGATTCCCTAACCTTTGATCGGCGCCTAAATACTTCAGCTGCCTGGTGAAAATATTCAAAATATAAATCTAACATAATTCTCATCTTGCCTTATACTTGCATATGTTACCACAAAGCTTACCTGGGGTTCAACTTCATGTCGAAGTTTGTCATAACGATGAGTCAGGTGTCGAGCATCTTCCAAAGGTGCTCCGTTGATTAACGCCCGTAGTGGTTCAGATACCTACATGTCCAAAAACCTGTAACATAGTTAGAAAAATGAAAAGAAAGAGCGAAACCTCAATTAAAAAGTTCCTCCAACATAATCATGGAATTTGGGCCTACTTCAAGGTTATATATAAGGATAATTTATGCAATTTTGGGTCTTAGGATGATTCATATTAGGTTAGTGTTCTTCTCTTCTGTATTTAAGGTTAAAATAGAAATAAACCTATGCAAATATCTAAATTAGGGCTGTAAGACTTCCACATGCATCCTTCAGTCTCATGGATTTGATTTTACTATAGATGTAAGTGTCTTTATCGAAAATGCTTGAAGTCAATTGAGAGAACTCGCGGCCAATAACTTGTCACATACTAGTGTTTGCTAGTGATGTAAGAAGTCACAAGGTCTCTTCAACATTTGAACCAATAAAATTATTAAGTCATGGATGTCACTAGCAATGATTTTAATATAAAACATTAAATATTTCAGAGTTGTAACTTTAAAATGGAATCTTTTATTCAATATCTTAGAACTAAGTTTCCTTATGAGAAGATAATAGTTTCAATAGTAATTTACATATAATTTTCTATATTTGAATCATTTTCTAGTTAGGGATGAACTAACCTGATCACGAAGAATCCCGAGCAAAGTTTCCCTCTCATTTTCCATCAAATCATGTGAAGTGCCAAATTGAAGAGCAGCTCTTGTAACGCAAGAATTGTCACTTCAATTCTCTGCTCCATACTTGCAACAACCTTCAGCCAACTTTCTCGCTACAATATTTGAATACAAAAATATTGTACACAAGAACTAGTCAAGAAAATTAAAAAAAAAATCAAATATTATAACGAAAGCAAGAGCAAACAAACAACCTATTGCCATTTGTTTCAAGCTTACTGCAACAAACCCTTCAATGCCATGAACAATATTCCTCTGAAAATGCTGTGCTACATAGCATATATTCCAAATTATTGTTCAGATAAAACCATAGAAACCATCATAATTGTTCAACATACATTAAGCTCCGTTTGGTAAATACTTACACTTCAGTCTAGAAAATACAGTTGTTTGTACCATATTTGACAAAATTATTATTTAAAAATCATATCTAGTTACCAAAAGCCACAATAAATCAATATCAAACCGAGTCTTATTATTAGCTAAAGGAGGATAGTACCTTAGCTGCTCTGGTGGAATTGTATAAATTTTGAAGTTGTTGGTGACACTCAATTTCAGCTTCATCAACCGCAACATTTTCAATGCCAAGATGGAGCAGATGCTTCAATACTGCCTGTACAAACCATAAAAAACTAATAAAAATAAATAAAATAGAGAAATTTCACTAACTAAAAGTCTAAATATAATTTTTTTAAAAAGAAAAGAAACGGGCTTGCTGCTGCTTGGTGACTTGTTCTCGGAGCTTGATTGCTTGTTTCTTGATAGCTTCCATACTGTTTCTTTCAAAAACCGATGACGGCTCAGCTCATGGATGTGGAAAAAAAAGAGTGATCGAGAAAAATAAAAAGGCATGAATAATTTTTGACAAAAAGCGAAAATGAAGGAAAGCCAGCTCTTTCCAGAAAATTAAAAAAAATTATAAGTTTGAAAGGAGTAGATGATAGTGGAAGTGTGCGGTGTGGCTGCCAGCTACTTGGATTGTATTGTCAGGTAAGGTAATAGTAGAGTTTTTTTTTTTAAGAAAAATAATAGAGAATTTTTTAAGAAGCTAGAACAGAGCATGTTAGACTTTTGTGGACCAAATTCAAAAGCCAAATGTCACGACCCAGAAGCTTTTGAATACAATAACTTGCTAGAAAGCTCCATTTTTTGTTGGCTACAGTAAAAGGATGTTGTTTTATTCTTCTTATACTTTACGCCTGCATGAGCTTAAATCACTTCTTAAACGCTTGCTTTAACTGCATCGCTCTCTCTGTACTGTTCTATATATGTAACGGTTATGCAGTTGTAGCTCACGGCTCAAGCTACGCGTTTGTTTGAAGGGGTCAATATTCCCCAATTTCCCCTCGAAAATTCTGATTAAGACATTATTCATCGCTTGATGCAATTAAAATAGTGACAAAGTTAGGAAAAATATGAGTTCTAAGTAATTGTTAGGAAAAGCTCTTGAGAGCAAAATTATCCTAAGCATTATAGGCATACACGGTGTGGTACATAGAGCACGTTGAATTCCACACTATAACACAAACCCAAAAAGACAAGTAATAACTTAATTGATATAAAGACAAAAAGAAGATAAAATGATATAAAAAAAAAAGAATTTCAAAGAGATAGCAACATACAATAGACTGAAGCCACTTGATTTGCTCGTTGATTGCAACCTTAAACTTGCAAATAGTTACTGTACGCTTCAAATATTATTATTTTTCTTTTCTTTTTTCTCTCACTACTCTTTTCCCTCCTATCTCAAATTATTTACATCTATTTTTGTTCTATCATACTCTTTCATCATTCATATTTTATCTTTCATTTTTTTACTACATACATCTTTCTCTATTATTACCCTTTTTACCTTTCCTTTTGTATATCACTCATACTTTCTTCTCATTTTACACCACTATTGATGGTTGATTCATTTGAAGAGTGCATATGATTTGATGGTAAATTTACCAACTTTGTGAGGATTTGAGCCTATGAGCAACCACTTTGCTCTAATTATTTTTGTTATGTGAATATCAATTTTAGTTTGTTTATTCTAGAACTTGCTTTGTTATGCATGTTGAAGCCGCATTACGGGATTTTTATGCATTAAAATGATAAGGGCAAACCATTTTCCATTTTTCTATTCTTGCATTTTTTTTTCTCTACCCAAAGACCTTTATTTGCTATCTTTGTTTGAGCCTTAACCATTACCCATCTAATTCTCTCCATCTACTTAACCATGTTTCTTCTTTTTTGAGCCTCAATTTAAGGAGATTTTTGGACTCATTGGGTGGATATATTTTGTATATATTTTGTTGCTTTTTCTACCTTATATTAAAGTTTCTCAATTAGATCAACAAGTATTATGCTTGAATTAAATTGTGCAAGGTTCGTTTTTTTCATCCCAAAAAAAAGAGAAAAAAAAAGGGAAAAAGAAAAAAATCAAAAAAAAAGAAAATAGAATGTTTACATTCTTAGCACCGTGAGTAGAAATAAGCATTTTGATATCGTAAGTTCATTCAATGAGTTCATTCTTCTCATTTTGATCTCTTTTTCTTTCGTAGACGTTTCTTTTTCATTTAACTTATTTAACCCCATTATAACCCTTTTAAGACCCTTAGATTTTTGCATTTTATTCATGTTTTATGGATTGAGATGTGATATATGAGCAAGCTTATGGTAATAGCATTCTTTGATTTGATTTGAGTGCATAAATTATACCCTAAACACTTTGAGTGCATAGAGTGAAGTCAATGAGAGGGCTATTAAATCTTGTTGTACTTGAATTTTGAATGGACCTTCTTGGTGGTTGGATGTTTTTCTTTTATTCTAGCTTATGAGATTCTATGCTTTAAAATCGCCTCTCGAATGTTGATCAACTTAAATTCTTGAAGTATACTTGCTTAAAATTGTTTTTGGATGAGTTGAGATGAGAATTGAGTGGAGATTTGGGTTTAGTCTTGAGTTATATGCTTGAGGACAAGCATCATCTTGATGTAGGGGAATTTGTTAGAGTGCAATTTATGCACTAGTTTTGCATTGTTTACTTCCATTAATATCGATGTTTTGCACTTAATAATAGTGATTTACTTGTGTTTTACTTTTATAGGTGCAATTCTATTGATTAGTAATAAAATTGAGCTACAAGATGATATTTAAGGATGATTGTTTTCTTGGAGAAATTATGAGCGTCAGAAGAACTTTGTTGATAAGGCGTGGGCGCGTGCTGTCAACTACGGACCTGCAGTTTTTAGTTTAACGTGTTTTGTATTTTTGGCTATTTTTGTAATTACGAATTTAATATTTCAAATATTAGTATTTTATTTTAAATAGAACTTTAGAGGAGAAGAGAGAGAGAGTATTTAAGGGAGGAATCTATAGTGAAAAAGAGGGGGATTGGAGAAAAAGAAAGAAACCCTAGATCTAAACTTTTCTCTTCTCTCTATGAAAAACTAAACCTATTTTTCCGGTTGAAGGTTAATGAAGCTTTGATTCATAACTACTGTGAAATCTTTCTTATGCTTTAATTGTTTTATTGCTTTTTGGGTATTTATTTATTCTCTTAATTATTTTCATGATTATGTTTGTTAATTAGGTAATTGGCCACTATTTAATTATCAACTTAATCTATTGTCAATTAAAGAATTCTTCGTATGAAGATTTTAATGTTTGTGACAAATAACATAGCAGAAAGTTGTGTTGTGAGAATAAACAATCTAATTTAAATGAACCATCGTATGTATTTGTTGATTAGGATTTGGGTTTCTCTAGGTTTTCAGGCTGTCAATTGATTAAATCATATGATCGTATCTATGGTTGTCTATTTATTAGGGAAATAACCAACGGTCGTACCTTGGTTATTGACTAGTTAAGGAGAGATTGGCTATTAGAGGATCTCAGTAGCTATAACAAGTCTATTCATAAGTAATAATAATTTATATTTGAATAAATGATCAGTAGTCGAATGAAGCTGAGTTAATTCCTTCAACCAGAGCTTTCTCCAATTTGAATTACAACTTTAATTTGTATACTAGTTATTTTAATTTGATTTCTATTATTGTCAATAATTCCCTCATTTTACGTTTTACTTTTCAAAAGGATTTAAATAGTTACCGATCTCTGTGGACACGACCCTACTCAATCATTATACACAATTTATTTAGAGTAGGTATTTATTTTCGCTGGCTTCGACAACCATCATAGGTACACGACTATAGTTGAATATTTTCATAGACACAAGATTATAGTTGGGTATTTCTAACTAGTAGTGTTAAATTATTTTTTTGTTAAGTGTAATATTCAAAGACAACAAGATAGTTTTGTACAATTTATGTGATATAATATGATGATCATATAATTTAAGGAATGCTTAGCCTAAATACACTATTACAATTGGTATTTAACTAAATACCCCATTTTTAGGGCATATTTAATTATGTGTTTTATATTTTGTATGTGTTTTATATTTTTCTTTAGAGGCATTTTAGATAATGTACTACATAAAAAAAATATATAAACAATTTTCAACCATAAGGTATATTTAACTAAATACCTCATTTTTAGGGCATCTTTAATTAAAAACCCCAAGAGAAGAGTATTTATTGTCAATGAAAGTATGCAATGGTGAAATTGTGGGCCAAGGATGGACCGTCTTCAAATTTGGGCCTTCTACAAATGAGATTACTCCATTTTCAACCCAATGAGATATGTATCTTGACAGCACATTATAATTTTTTTTTTTACTATCTCATGTCAAGAGCTGGAGTTTCTTGGAATTTTCTTTTTAATTACTAAAAGATTTTTTATTATGAAAAATTAATTTTTTAAATATTATAAAAAAATTAATTTATTAAATGACACATCATTTAAGATGAAATTTAAGATATGGATAGATGTCTATCACATTTTTTTTTTGGGATATTTGGGAGTATGATCTAAAATGTTGTAGTGTAATATAATTAATCTACGTTCTTAAAGACATGAAGAGTGAACTTTTAGTGTTATTTTGATTTGACCTTCAAATTGGTGAATTTTTTGTTCAAAAAATATTTTTTTTTGGTTTTTTCCAAAAAAAAATTACTATTTTTTATGAGAAATTATCATTGCACTACCTTCCTTTTACCTTACATTCATTTAACTACCACAAAATTTTAACACGTTCTTTACACCACCTTTTTTTTAAATTTGTATCAATTAGCTACTTTTGCACTAACACCGTTGAATAATTTAAATGAAATGACAATTTTACCTCTAATTAAATTAAAAGACCGTTTTATATAATTTCTGGATTGTCATTTCGTTTAAATTATTCAACAGTGTTAGTGCAAAAGTGGTTAGTTGATATAAATTTAAAAAGAAAAGTGGTGCAAAGAACATGTTAAAATTTTGTGGTGGTTAAATGATCATAAGGTAAAAGGAAGGTGGTGCAATGATAATTTCCCTTATTTTATTGATTGCATAAAATACTTCTGAAATTATAAAAAAAAAAATTAGAGTAGTTAATTTTAAAAAAATTTAAGTAATTTAGTGTATTATTTTATGGGGGGAAAAAAGGTGCCAAGACGCAAGAGCATTTTATTTTTATAATATTAGCTTTAATTAAACATGGTTATTTATGCAGCAAAAAATAACTATGCATACACACAATAGTTCACACTGTGAAAGGTTAAAAGGAAAAAGGATGGTCTTAGGACATTAATAAAATTAAACAAAATGATTCCTAAATAATTGATCTTCTACTGCCAACAATCCAACAACAAGAAATGGAATATTTATTTCACTGAAGTTACAACAATAAATTACATAAAGAAAATGATAGAAGACACCCAGCACATAAGTTGAGTGCGGTGGTTGCCTCTGTTTAATTATTTCATTGACTTGATCAATCAATCATATACTCTTTATCCATTTTATTCTTACTCAGTCAAGCTCATTGATGACTACTCAATGATCTTAACTCTTACATTTTGTTCTGCTTTGACACAAGGTCTGTAATTTTATGTGTGTGTACATTACATTAATAGGTCCATTCAAAAGCAACTCTCTGGCAATGGGTTGCGGGGGTAAGGGCAATCAATCTTTTGGAATGGATTCCTGTCGTAATACCAGTCTCCCACTGCCTTTGCAATAGGCTGCGTAGAACATATTTTCAATCATTAAAAATGGGAATCAGTAGTACTTCAAGATGTTAAAGGAAACAAGTCAAAACGATGAAATCATAACTCGTACCGTTTTATCCAGCACCGGAGAGTCAGCACTCAACCAAGCCTCCTGAAACACGGTTCGGCAGTGAGTATAACAAGAGTCTATAAGCATTCCTCTGGATGAAGAGTTGCCAAGTCCGGCCAATGCATTCAGGAATTGCACCCTGAAACCTGAAAAGTATACAACGAGAATTGACACTTTGAATTATCAACAATAAAATGGAAAAGGTCTTTTGTGGAAAGCAGTAATCCGGGGCTTTGGGGAATTACCTTGCATAGTTTTCAGCTGAGTAGATGAGCACGTTTTTATATCCTTCTTGCAGCGCCTCCAAGTTCCTTTCGGATCAGCATTGTCCGGAACCAAAATGTTCCTTATCTGTGCATGCCATTTTCCGCTTGTAACAATATTACCAGATTGAAATTGCACATAATTTATTGAAATTATTCAGTGGCTTCGAATATAACATATCAAAAATATGCCAATCTTCCACCAGTCTCTTTTTGCTTGTGCAAGAAGGCCCGAGAATCAAGCTTCACTTGATATGTCACTTAAGTATAAAAAATTATCTTCTTGCACTAAGCTTATGTATCACATTTTCTGTCATTGGATCTTAGACATTGAAGAACTATGCTAACCTGCCATGAATCATAAGCTGAGTTGATGATAAATAGCGGTGTCTTGACTTGCCCTGCTACGTTTTCTGGGAAGAAACACTGTCATTTTAAAAGGAATCGATCAGTCCATAAACGAATAGGTGAAGACTAGAACGTAGAAACATTAAAATGGTGGAACTCACCAATCCTGGACTTAATCTCGAAGTGCAGGATGCTGGCAAATGCTTAGCCGATCCCTACACAAGATGTAACAACATTATTTTGTGTCGGTAAGCATGAAAGAGGATGAGAGACAGAGTGTGTACATGTAATGCGACCACTTGTTTATAAAACTCCTCAATGTGACTTTCTCCAGAAACATCCTTCCTATTGAAAAATACACTGGGTAATTAGATTTCGGAAAAGAAAAACAACTGAAGCAACTGCTACATTACGTTTGATGAAAGAACAGGAGCTTACACATTCACAAAATAGCCAGCATCTGCAAAGCATTTTACTCTAGTATCAACAGGAAAGAGAGCTCGGAAGTTATCGCAATGCAAAATCGAAGTCAAACCCCCAGCGGAACAACCAGTAAGTATAGCCTGTCATAAGTGCGAATGAGTTATCAAACATACCAATCTAATGAACATATTTTTAAAAACAAAAACAGAATGATCTTACATTTTGAGCATTTTTCATTCCTTTTGCCAATAGATCCTCCATGACAGCTTCAAAAACCCTTGCTCCTCTGAAGTGAAGGTTAGTTTCCTGATCAAATCACTAACTAAATATCACACGAGAGAACCCAAGAATATGTATATAAGAAAATTTTGGCAAAAGTTAACTTACTGGATTGACAGCCTCTACGTCTCCAGTAAAGGATGCCCCATCGCAGTATCTAACCTTGACTCTATTCCAATCGTAGAAGTCTAGAAATGGAAAGGGGAATTTATTGATTTGCATCAATCAAATCAATAAGCGACACAAAAAGGTCATACCTGGGTTAAATTTCTGCTCATTACTTAGTATCCCAGTAAAATTAGCTTCCTTCACCATATACTTAGATGAACCATGTGAGGAATCCCTTCGGTTAGAACAATCTGCGACATTGTTACACCATGCTCCTCCCTAAGAACCCGAAGCCAAAGGCAAATTGAATCAACAAAAAAGTATATGATGAATACAAGCATGAATGGTAAATGTAAACATTACCAGAATTCTTATGACTATAATATGTAAGACTGATTACTCTTCATCCATATCATTTAAAGTTGCAGTGAATATAAGAAATGTTTTTACATAGAGGAGGACATTACATCAATGTGCACCAACCAATTGTTGATCCCGGCACCAAACCCCTTATCAAAATGGTAAGCAGGTGGGCTTCCATCCAAACAGACTGCAAAACATATTAAACAGCTAACAAACTACAGTACCCAATAACGAAAAATCACAAAATGAAGCATCAATATATATATATATATACACACTAATCCCCACCAGCTCCTTTCGCTACAGCATTTTCAACATAGGTGATCGATACATTAAAGCCTGCTTGAGCTTTTAGTACTATGAGTGCACATACTAAAAGATTGAACCATTGGCCCATCGTTGATCTAGCAATCATTCTGTAGATATTCAGGGGAAAAAGAAAAATTAAGTATTTAGAAAATTTTCTCAAAAAAAAAAAAAAGGAAAACAGAAAGCAGAACATGCCATATAAAGGTTTGAATAACAAAATGACAAGCTAGCGCGTAATTTATTCATATACAGGCTTCATCAACAAGAAAATGAGAAACTAATTAATTGCCATCTTTTTTAACAGCTTGCAGCAGCTTATAAGTAAAATGACTTTACTTGCTTCAATGGAAGTTCCAAAAAGAACAAGAAACAAGAAAAATGAACAACCCCATGTGAAAGAATATATCAAAAGGAACAACAACGGCGGAATAATTAACTCACTTGTTATTACCTGAAATAGGGAAAAGAATAGAGAGGAGAAAAAAAACCCCTTAAAATGGGACTAGTTTAAACACAATGCAAAAGAAGCCCAGGTTAGTGCATTTGAATAAATAGCAATGGAGAATGCGTTCTACTGTACCATCGTGGAAGATGATACTAGTCAATGTCAAAGCTGGTGGTGGCATTAGCCAAAATCAAATTGGCTTTGGCAGCCGCCCAAAGAAATAAACATGGCTTTGGCAGCGGCCCAGAGAAGGAAACAAAAGAGAAAGAAGAAAAAGAAGAAAGAAAGAAGAAAAAAAATGGGAGGTGCCCTCTAAAAAAATATATATATATATCATTGATGAATAGTGCCAAAATTTTCTCTTTAAAAAGAAACGAAGAGAACGAGCAAATTCATTCCATTTTTTCTTTAAGTTTCTCTTCTCTATTTTATAAAAGAGAAAGAATTGTGTGAGAGATTAAGAGTTTTAATACTCTTGTGTAATTAGTGAGTGAGAGATTGAGTGTATTAGGATTTTGGGTAGTGAGCCAAAATATTATAATATTTGTAATCCTTATTTCACTAATAAAATATTTCCTTCTATTTTCGCCCGTGGACGTAGACTAAAAGTCGAACCACGTAATTTTTGGTATTTTTTTTTGTGCGTATTCTTTATTTTTTCTAATTTTATTTTAGCTGCGGTCCTACTTCACCCACCAATTTCCTAATAGTGGTATCAGAGCTATTGATTGTATTTTTTTAGAGTCAGGTACTGTTCACGGAAGGGGTACTATTCACGTATATGGCACTGTTCACGTATATGATACTATTCACATATATTGTACTATTCACGTATAATGTACTATTCACATGAAACAGTGGGAGCGGTCCAAGAATTTTGCGGTGCAAAGCACGAAATAGTGGTGTGAGTAAAACAACTGTGTGGTTTTTGTACATGTCTAGGAAAGTTCTGTCACAAAGGCGATAAGAGCTTAAGGAGCCTAAATTTTAAGTGGGACCATTGTAATCCCTCCAGTCTTTCCTAGGAACTTTCCTGGTGTGAATTCTCACACATACTCACAACTATTCAAGGTGGTACACTAACTTGTGTGCGATATTTATCAACAAATTGGCGGCAAAGCATAAAATTGAGAAGTTTAACGGAAATAATTTTTCGTTGTGGAAAATGAAGATAAAAGCTGTATTTACAATGGTGACCGACCACATCAACACCTTGAAGACTCTATTTTCACAACTCACAACGTTGGGTCATAATATAGAGGAAAATGAACGTGCAGAGCTTCAACTTCAAAGTCTACCTGATTCGTATGATCAACTCTTCATCAACCTGACGAACAACAATCCAGTGGACAGTCTAGTTTTCGACGATTTTGCAGCCTCCATATTAAATGAGGAGAGTAGGCAGAAAAATAAAGAAAACAGACAAGCAAGTTCACAGCAAGCGGAGGCGCTATCGGTGACGAGAGGGAGATCAACGGAATGTGGCCCCAGTCGGAGTCAAAATCATGGTAGATCAAAATCCAGAAATAAGAAGAATGTTAAATGCTATAACTGTGGCAAGAAATGACACGTCAAAAAGGAGTGTTGGAGTAACCAGAAGAGAAGAGAGGGTAAAGAACCTGAGTCATCAAATGCTCAGGGGTGTGTAGCAAGTACCTCAGATGATGGCGAAATTCTCTACAGCGAGGCAACAACTATTTCAGAAGGCAGAAAATGACTATATGATGTCTGGCTTATAGACTCAGGAGCTACCTGGCACATGACCTCTCGGAGAGAATGGTTTCATACATATGAACCTATTTCAGGAGGATCTGTATATATGGGAGATGATCATGCCTTGGAGATTGTTGGTCTTGGTACTATCAAAATAAAAATGTTTGATGGTACAATTGGCACAATTGGGGAGGTATGACATGTCAACGGCCTGAAGAAAAATCTATTGTCTTTGGGACAAATGGATAGTCATAGGTACAAAACTCATGTGGAGAATGGAATTATGAAAATTGTTAAAGGAGCGCTTGTATTGATGAAGGCAGAAAAGATCGGTGCTAATCTATTCATGCTTAAAGGAGAAACACTACAGGAGGCTGATGCGTGTGTCGCATCAAATGGAGAAGAGTCAACGATGATGTGGCATCTCAAACTTGGCCACATATCATAACAAGGTTTGAAGATTCTCTTTGAGCGAAAATTACTTTTGGGGCTCAAATCAGTAAGTTTACCATTTTGCGAGCATTGTGTTACAAGTATGCAGCATAGATTAAAATTCAGTAGATCTATTGCTATAAGTAAATACATTCTAGACTTGATTCATTCTGATGTTTGGGAATCACTGGATATATCCATGGGATGTGCAAAGTACATGGTGACTTTCATTGATGATTATTCCAGAACATGTTGGGTGTATCCAATTAAAAAAAAGTTAGATGTATTTCTAGTGTTTAAAGAATACAAAGCGCGGGTGGAACTTGAATCTGGTAAAAAGATCAAGTGCTTGAGGACGGATAATGGTGGAGAGTATACAAACGGTGAGTTTCTTGCTTTCTGTAAGCAAAAAGATATTTAGAGGCAGTTCACGGTGGCATACACTCCTCAGTAAAACAGAGTGGTGGAGCGGATGAACAATACTCTTATAGAAAGAATAAGAGCTATGTTGAAGACTACTAATTTACCCAATTCATTCTGGGCAGAACCAACCAAAACGGCCTGTTATATAGTAAATCGATCGACATCTACAGCTATTGGGCTGAAGATAGCGATGGAGATGTGGACTGGAAAGCCAGCTGATTATTCCTACCTACATGTATTTGGATGTCCTATGTACGTGATGTACAATGCCCAAGAAAGAACAAAGCTAGATACAAAATCTAAAAGATGTATCTTCTTGAGATATGCTGATAGAGTAAAGGGGTATCGTCTGTGGGACCCCACTGCCCACAAGATCGTCATCAGCAGAGATGTTATTTTTGTAGAAGATCAACTGCAAATGAAAGATGGAGGTGATAGCACTGTCAAAGAAAAGTCAGGGATTGTGCCGGTATATGTCGAAAATAATCCAGAAGATTCAGATTCTTCTGAAGCAGCACCAGAGCACGAGGAACAAGAACTAGTCGAGTCCGAGGCTCCAGAAGTTCGTCGCTCAACTCGTGAGAGACGACCACCAACGTGGCACTCGGAGTATGTCACAGAGATCAACGTTGCATACTGTCTTCTAACAGAAGATGGAGAGCCATCAACTTTCTATTAAGCTTTAGAAAGCTCAGATGTTGCTTTGTGGATGACAGCAATGATGAAGAAATTGAAGCTCTACACAAGAATAAGACATGAGAACTTATATCACTACCACGTGGAAGAAAAGCCATTGGAAATAAATGGGTCTACAAGATCAAACGTGATGGCAATGACCAAGTAGAGCAGTATCGTGCGAGATTGGTGGTGAAATGATATGCTCAGAAAAAAGGTATTGATTTCAACGAGATATTTTCATCGGTGGTTCGACTCACAATAGTCAGAGTAGTGTTGACAATGTATGCTATATTTGACCAACATCTAGAGCAGTTAGATATGAAAACTGCATTTCTTTATGGAGAACTTGAAGAAGAAATATATATGCTCCAACCAGAAGGTTTTGCAAAAAAAGAAAAGGAGAACTTGGTTTGCAGGTTGAACAAATCTCTATATGGTCTCAAATAGGCGCCGAGATGTTGGTATAAGAGATTTGATTCCTTCATTATAAGCCTTGGATACAACAGACTCAGTTCAGATCATTGTGCATATTACAAGAGGTTTGAAAATAATGATTTCATTATTTTACTGCTGTACGTGGATGACATGTTGGTAGCAGGCCCCAACAAAGATCGAGTCCAAGAATTGAAGGCATAGTTGGCTAGGGAGTTTGAAATGAAGGACTTGGGACTAGTAAACAAGGTTCTAGGGATGCAAATTCACCGAGACAGAAATAACAGGAAAGAAATGAAGAAAATCTTGTGGCGCTTCAACATGCAAGATTGTAAGTCAATTTCTACCCCACTTCTTGTTAATTTCAAATTATCCTCAAGTATGTGTCCTAGCAATGAAGCAGAGAGGAAAGAAATGTCTCGAGTACTGTATGCATCAGCAGTGGGAAGTTTGATGTTCGCTATGATATGTACTAGACTGGACATTGCATAAGCAGTGGGAGCAGTCTGTCGATACATGGCAAATCCGGGTGGAGAACATTGGATAGCTGTGAAGAGGATTCTGAGATACATCAGAGGAACCTCAGATGTTGCATTATGTTATGGAGGATCAGAATTTACTGTAAAGGGCTATGTGGATTCAGATTTTGCAGGAGATCTTGATAAAAGAAAATCCTTGAGCAAAAGAAAATCCACTACTGGTTATGTGTTTGCATTTGCAGGAGCAGCTGTAAGTTGGGTTTCGAAACTACAGATTATTGTGGCTTTATCTACAACAGAAGTAGAGTACATGGCAACTACACAAGCTTGCAAGGAAGTTATTTGGATACAAAGGTTATTGGAGGAGCTTGGGCACAAACAAGAGAAAAATTCTTTGTTTTGTGACAGTCAGAGTGCCTTGCACATTGCAAGGAATCCAGCCTTTCATTCCAGGACAAAGCACATAGGAGTTCAGTATCACTTCGTTCGAGAAGTAGTGGAATACGGAAATATGGATTTACAAAAAAATCCATACGAAGGAGAACCTAGCGGATGTTTTGACCAAGCCGATAAATACTGATAAGTTTGTCTAGAGTAGATCTTCTTGTGGCCTAGCAGAAACATAGGTAACATGATTATGGCGAAGCATAAAAGATGGTGTGGAGATTGATTGATTCTTAATCAAATCTCCAAGTGGGAGAAATGTCAAAGCCGGTGGTGGCCTAACCAAAATCAAATTGAAGGAAATAAAAGAGAAAGAAAGAAAAAAAATAATATATAATTGATGAATAGTGCCAAAGCTTTCTCTATAAATAGAAACGAATAGAATGAGCAAATTCATTCCATTTTTTCCTTAAGTTTCTGTTCTCTGTTTTGTAAAAGAGAAAGAATTGTGTGAGAGATTAAGAGTTATAATACTCTTGTGTAATTATTGAGTGAGAGATTGGGTGTATTGCGGTTTTGGGTAGTGAGCCAAAATATTACAATATTTGTAATCCTTATTTCACTAATAAAATATTTCCTTCTATTTTCGTCCGTAGACGTAAGCTAAAAGCTTAACCATGTTATTTCTGGTATTCTCTTTTATGCTTATTATTTATTTCTTCCAATTTTATTTTTGTTGCGATCCTGTTTCACTTACTAATTTCCTAACAGTCAATTCGAAGAAGTAGTAAATGGAAAATGCTTTCAATTGTCCCATCGTGCAATTTCGGAAGCCAATAATAAAATCATACAGAGCATTAGTTATGTCTTATGAAGCTTTAATTTTAAAGAAGTTAGATATATTTACTTAATTTATAATCCGTCCGGCCACCATGTACTATCTTTTTATAATTTAGCCATCTTCAAGAAGATTTTCCTCAATTTTCTCCAAGAGGAATTTTTGCAACTGTCTTTGATTAGCCAATGAATTAGCAACAATATTGAGATAAGTGAGAAAAATTTGACCAAACCCATATTCTTGAAATAACTTAAACTGTGACTTAATTTAATCTCAGAAGACCAGAATTTAAAAACCTTTCTGCTACTTAATTTAATCTCAGAAGACCAGAATTTAAAAACCTTTCTGCTAGGCCGCCGAGGAATTTTCTAGAGTACAGCTTCTGTTTAATTTCTCTTTATGTTTTTCTTTCATTTTACTAACAAAGTCAAATAATAACTTGAAAAACGGGGGAAGATCTTTCCAAGTCATGCATTATTCGATGGCCATCAAATCATTAATCAAGAAACCGACCAAATTAGTTTCTCTCCAAGATTTCCAAAAGCTAGATAATTTTGTTATTTGAAAATAACATCATTAATTATAGAGAGGATCAAAATGGCGTTATTGTCTCTCATGAAATTAATGTCTTTTTAAGAGTCAAACTTTTTACTTACACAAATCAGTGGACATCAACTTAACTTTCTTATTTTTGTTATTTTATGCTATTTATTTCAATCCCTGATTATTTGATAAGAAACCACTTCTAAAAATTAGAAAATTTTCTCATTTGATAATAACATCATAAATTGGAGTTGATCAAACCGCGTTATTTTGAAATTGATGCCTAATAGTGTCATACTTTTTTTTTTGGGTAAAACGAAGTCAACATTAACTCTTTTTTTTAATTTTATAAATTAAAAAAAAATCATTAGATAATCTATGTCGTGGGCTTTGGGGAGTCTGCGTTCTTACCATGCCTTTGACTCAACTTGAATTTATTATTTTTTTGCACCACTAGTACATATCAAAATTCAATTGCACACCTAAATAAATTAATTATCGTTATTCCACCACTAATATTTTGAAAAGTCATTAAACCAACCTTGCCATTAGTTTTTCCTTTAAGTTTACCTATTGACTATCTTTACCATCTTAAAATATACACTTATTCGTTTGATTATGTGATAAAATTATGAAAATATCCATTTTAGCTTAAAATAACTGGAATACTCAATAAACTTAACTTAAATTAGTAGAACGAAATTATCAAGTATACATTCTATCTTACTTTTTGAAGAATTTAACATATACAATACTATACTATTAATTAGTTCAAATATTTTATACATTTATTAATTGTAAAATGAAGACTCATTTATTGACCATAATGACCTAAGGAGTAATTTACCTTGTTCCTTGGAAAATATAACTTGTTAACTCATTTCCCTACGTATAAATAAAGTCGCACAAATATAGCTAAATGATAATGACGTATAAATAGAGATTGAAGTTGTTGCTCCTTCTAATTAAATAAAGTCGCACAATTTCCCTAACTTGGAAGAATTGACATAGGTGGACTGGTCCCCTCTCCATATATAAAGCCTTCTTAAAAGATAATTTTATTATTTGTTTGCTTTTAAGTTAATTTATATTTCAAAACAAAAAAGGTTTAAGCCACTTATATTATGGTGAGAGTTTTTTTTAAAGAAAAACTCCCTTCTTTGAATAATAAAGAAAAAGTCGTAATTTAGAAATAAAATAAATAGGTGTTGATTATATCCTGATTTTCATTAATTATGTGATCGAAAGTGATAATTTCATTTATTTTTTTCAATATTATTTTTTAAGGTTCTTTTAATTTCAAGAATTTAAAATATTTGACCATAAATCACGCA
Organism: Citrus medica; assembly: GCA_002013955.2. NCBI lineage: Eukaryota > Viridiplantae > Streptophyta > Magnoliopsida > Sapindales > Rutaceae > Citrus > Citrus medica. Next base: position 526,232 of record MKYO02007564.1, read on the forward strand.
CATGTTAATTTTTCAGCCATTAATTTTTATATTCTAGATTTAATGGTATTTTTCTTGATTAAGGGAACGACTCTCTCTTTTCCTCTTATAAAAATTGTCATATTCTCATGAATCGAGGTAACTACGTCTGCGTCAATTGTCACCAATATGATAAAACCATTACGATCAACTTACTAGCAACTCTAGCAATAATAAATAATTCACCGCAAAATTCAAGTCCAACAATTGAATTTCACTCACAAATGTAAAGGAGACACGAATAGCTTACATTGGTTTTTTGTCCAATACCAAAGCAGTCGGCTGAAGTTTATTGAGTTTGACAAAATCAACAAATTCAGTCAAGTCAATCGCGTCGGCCTTGATACCTTCTTGTTCTGCACTGCAGAAACCATAACGAAGCTTCAAAATTTCACTGCTTATGAACAGAACAACATATATATAAAAGGGTATTTAAAATATATATTAAAAAAAAAAGAAGAAAGCACGAAGCTGACATAGTGGATAACAAACGAGAGGGACCAGTGGGGTCCTGGTTGATAAGCAAAGCCGCCTTCAAGGGCTCACCTACAAGCCAAATTTAAAAACAAAAATCAATGGCTGCTTACTCTATAGCTCTTGCATTGGCATGATCAGCAGCCTTTTATTATATAAATTATAAATATAATATATCTAACGTGGTAATAACTAAAATAATGAAAAGCCTGAGGGGGTTCTGGGAGGGTACATTACCGGAAGAGCCAACACTGGTAGAAGCCCATTTTTCCCAAGTTTTGTGTACAAAACTCCAATCCATTAACACTGCAACAGCAACCGCAACCGAAGGGGAAGGTTGATTGAGAGAGAAGCAGGAATTTGTCGACGCCATACCCCAAAAGTAGGGTATTTACCTAAATACACCATCATAATTCAAAATTTCTCATATATGCTTTTTTTTCAACGTGCAATTACAAAATTACCCCAATTCAAAATCTTATATTTCAAAATCACATATATTTCAACACCTAGGATACTTCTGCTGCTAGTTCTAACACCACAAACCCGCTACTTTCATTGGAAATTCACCAAACTAAAGAACCTTCAATTTGGGTTTTCTCTATTATTTGCTATAGAACCTTCAATTTACAATTCAGCCGGAAACTCACCGAATTAAAAGTTATTTACCACATTACACTTAATTTTTACTTCATAAAGAGAATTTAGGATTCATAATTGTTGGGTTTATATGCATTAGGGTTTTAAAAAATAAATTGCCCACGTGATTTTGGTCATTGTTGTAGTTAGCCGAGTTATTTGTTTCACTTGCATGCTTGCTGATAATGTTTCTTCCTAATTCATGTAATGAAGCTTCTTGAACTTGTGAAGTTGAAATTGAAGAGAGTGATTTCAAGGGAGCTTACTCTCCTTGTAATGGTTATAGGAGTTCCTAATTAAATATTCAGAGGGAATTGGATAGAACAAATATTATCCTTGTGACTACTCGGTTATGGCTACACTGATTTATCTATTAGATCTGTGTTTAATTTTATTTGTTGTTTGTAGCTGGACTTCATCTGTGGGAATTATATATTAATTTTCTTCAGCTCTGTATGCATTCATTATGTCGCAATTTGGGTTTTCTCTATTATTTGCTGTAGAACCTTCAATTTACAATTCTAGTCATTTCTTACCCGTATTGAATGGATTTCAAATAATATGTTAATGATTAAATGTCCATTTGGCTTTTTAATGGTCCATCAATATATTTTTTATAATAAACAAAATTTTCATTCTCTCTATTCGTTGACAAGCCATATTAAAGTAAATTCTTTTCCATACTGTCATTCACTTAAAATTCTGCATAGAGATTTGAATCCAAGGAGATATAGAAGTCCAAACAAATTTAGCTTTTATTTAGTTTTATGTTGTAAGCATTATGTTTTATCATGAAATTATTTAAATCCAATGAAATATAGAAATCAAAACATATTTGATGCTTGTTGTAGTCGTGTAATGAATGCTTTACTCGACTGTAATCATGTAATGAATACTTTACTCTGCTATAGTCGTGTAATAAATGTTTTACTCAACAACAGTCGTGTAATGAATGCTTTACTCGACTGATGTGTCATGTAATTTTTTTTTATTGGTTTAGAATATATTATTATGCAACTTTTCAGTCGTTTTATATTATAATTAAAATATTTTATGTTTATACAAATGAAACTGAAAATTAAGGAATCTGAATACTTCAAAGCAAAGATTTCTAATCGATTATCACTAGATATAGTGGAAGACATAATTAAAGATCATCCTTGTGAGTACGTAATATCCCGCAATAAAATCAGGGGATGCAATTGAGTACATCATATAAATATCAATAAGAATGGTGATTTTATTATTGATGTATATGAATTTTATTAGTGATGATTGTGAAGCATTTTTGTTGTAGTACTTGGAGGTCCTAGTTCATGGCCTTGACGTCAACAAATATTGTCAATAGGATAATGTTAAACAATTTCGAAAAGCATTGGTTGTAAAATTATTTGGACACATGTCGTTAAAACCAACTACATAGTGTCATACCCTTAAAAACTTTATTGTTGTGATTTTGCCATTTTTTGAATTAGTTATCATGAGATGTAATAATTGCAATGGGGATGTTGTTGACATTTGATATCATTAAAGATGATTTCACATCAGTATTCCCTTTTTTTTTGGTTAAGTATATTATTGAGAAAGAAGATAGTTTTGTATAATGTTTGTTATATATCAGGCTGTTCATATATATTGAAGGAATGAGCAGCTAAAATACATTAATATAATCAAGTATTTTTATAGGTACACGACTATAATTGGATATTTTCATAGACACAAGTGGGTAATTCCAACTGATAGTGTTAAATTATTTTTTGTTAAGTGTAATATTCAAAGACAACAAGATAGTTTTGTACAATTTATATGATATAATAGGATGATCATATAATTCAAGGAATACTTAATTTAAATACACGATAATAGTTGGTATTTAACTAAATACCCCATTTTTAGGGCATCTTTAATTATGTGTTTTATATTTTATATGTGTTTCATATTTTTTTTTAAGAATATTTTAGATAATGTACTGCATAAAAAAATATATGTAAATAATTTTCAACCATAAGATATATTTCATTAAATATTTCATTTCTAAGGCATCTTTAATTAAAAACCCCGAGAAAAGAGTACTTATTGTCAATGAAAGTATGCAATGGTGAAATTGTGGGGTGGGCCAAGGATGGACCGTCTTCAAATTTGGACCTTCTATAAATGAGGTCACTCCATTTTTAAACCCAATAAGATATGTGTCTTGACGGCACATTATAATTTTTTTTTTATGGCTCATGTCAAGAGCTGGAGTTTCTTGGTATCTGGAGTTTCTTGGTATTTTCTTTTTAATTATTGAAAGGTTTTTTATTATAAAAATTAATTTACTGAATGACATCATTTAAAATGAAATTTAAGTTATGGATAGATGTCTATCACATGATTTTTTTTTTTTAGGGATATTTGGGAGTATGAACTCAAACGTTGGGGTGTAATATAATTGATCTATGTTCTTAAACACATGAAGAGTGAACTTTTAGTGTTATTTTGATTTGAACTTCAAATTGATGAATTTTTTTGTTCAAAAAATATTATTTGTTTCTTTCCCAAAAAAAAACTATTTTTTTAATGGGAAATTATCATTACACCACATTTCTTTTACCTTATGTTCATTTAACCGCCACAAAATTTTAACATGTTCTTTGCACCACATTTCTTTTTAAATTTGTATAAATTAGCCATTTTTACACTAATACCGTTGAATAATTTTAACGAAATGACAATCCAGAAATTAGATAAAATGGGTTTTTAATTTATTTAGGGGTAAAATTGTCATTTCGTTTAAATTATTCAACGATGTTAGTGTAAAAGTAGCTAATTGATACAAATTTAAAAAGAAAGATGGTGCAAAAACATGTTAAAATTTTATGGTGCTTAAATGAACAAAAGGTAAAAGAACGATGGTGCAATGACAATTTTCCTCATTTTATTGATTGCATAAAATACTTCTGAAATTATAAAAATTTTTAGAGTAGTTAATTTTAAAAAAATTAAATAATTAGTGTATTTTTTTTAAGGAAAAAAAGTTGCAAAGATCCAAGAGCATTTTATTTTTATAATATTAGCTTTAATTAAACTTGGGATTTATGCAATAAAAAATAACTATGCATACACATAATAGTCCATTACTATGAAAGGTTAAAAGGAAAAAGGAGGGTCTTAAGACATTACTAAATTGGGAGATTATCAATTTCCTCTCTACTGTAATAAATATATACTATTTATCCTCAACTGTTTTTATAAAAGCCAATAAACTGCCTTACAACATAAGTTTACAATATTATCCTTATTTTCAAATACATTTTTATTTATGTTTAATGTAGATAAAATAAATCACATGAATGAAAAAAATTAACTATTAAAAATAAGAAATATATGTTTTGATGTGAAAAAAAACTAATAATAAAATATTTCCTTGTACTTTTTTTATTTTATAAGCAGTTTCTTATAAAAAATATATAAGAAAATTATTATAAAATGATAAAAAAATAATTATAAGAAAACTTGATGATAAATAAAAAATTATTATAAAATAAATAATAAAATATTTTTTTCGAAGTTTTTACATTTAATTTTAAAATATTTATTATAAGAAAACATTTACAAAATAAAAAGGTACAAGCAAAAAATTTATTATTTTTGTTCGTATCAAAATATATATTATTTTTTTAATACTTAATTTTTTTTTCATTTTAATTTCCATTTATGTGATTTATTTAATCTATAATAAATAAAAATAAAAATGTATTTGAAACTAATGACAATATTGTGAACTTATGCTATCATGATTATTGGATATTATAAAAATAATAAGAGAATAAATGGTATATATTAATTACAGTAGAAGAGAAATTGACATTCTCCCTAACTAAATTAAACAAAATGATTTCTAAATAATTGATCTTCTGCTGCCAACAATCCAACAAGTAATGAATATTTATTTCACTGAAGTTACCACAATAAATTACATAAGAAAATGATAGAAGACACCCAGCACATGAGTGCAGTGGTTTGCCTTTGTTTAATTATTTCATTGACTTGATCAATCAATCATATACTCTTTATCCATTTTATTCTCACTCAGTCAAGCTCATGACTACTCCGTGACCTTGACTCTTAAATTTTGTTCTGCTTTGACACAAGATCTGTAATTTTATGTGTGTGTACATTACATTAATAGGTCCATTCAAAAGCAACTTTCTGGCAATGGGTTGCAGGGGTAAGGGCAATCAAAGACAACAAGATAGTTTTGTACAATTTATGTGATATAATATGATGATCATATAATTTAAGGAATATTTAGCCTAAACACACTATTACAGTTGGTATTTAAATAAATACCTCATTTTTAGGGCATCTTTAATTATCTGTTTTATATTTTGTATGTGTTTTATATTTTTCTTTAGAGGCATTTTAGATAATATACCACATAAAAAAAGTATATATAAATAATTTTCAACCATTAAATATATTTAACTAAATATCTCATTTTTAGGACATCTTTAATTAAAAACCCCGAGAGAAGAGTATTTATTGTCAATGTAAATATGCAATGGTGAAATTGTGGGGTGGGCCAAGGACGGACCGTCTTCAAATTTGGGCCTTCTACAAATGAGATCACTCCATTACTAAGATATGTATCTTGACGGTACATTATAATTTTTTTTAATATGTCATGTCAAGAGCTGGAGTTTCTTGGTATTTTCTTTTTAATTACTAAAAGATTTTTTTATTATAAAAATTTAATTTTTTTAATATTATAAAAAATAATTTATTGAATGACACATCATTTAAGATGAAATTTAAGATATGGATAGATGTCTGTCACATTTTTTTTTAGGGATATTTAGGAGTATGAACTAAAATGTTGTAGTGTAATATAATTAATCTGCATTCTTAAAGACATGAAGAGTGAACTTTTAATGTTATTTTCATTTGAACTTCAAATTGGTGAATTTTTTTTGTTCAAAAAATATTATTTGTCTTTTTCCAAAAAAAAAAACTATTTTTTTACGGGAAATTATCATTGCACCACCTTCCTTTTACCTTATGTTCATTTAACTACCACAAAATTTTAACATGTTCTTTGCACCACCTTTCTTTTTTAAATTTATATCAATTAACCACTTTTACACTAATATCGTTGAATAATTTAAATGAAATGACAAATTTACCCCTAATTAAATTAAAAGACCGTTTTTATATAATTTCTGGATTGTCATTTCGTTTAAATTATTCAACGGTGTTAGTGCAAAAGTGGCTAATTGATATAAATTTAAAAAGAAAAGTGGTGCAAATAACATGTTAAAATTTTGTGGTGGTTAAATGATCATAAGTTAAAAGGAAGGTGGTGCAATGATAATTTCCCTTATTTTATTGATTGCATAAAATACTTCTGAAATTATAAAAAAAAATAGAGTAGTTAATTTTAAAAAATTTAAGTAATTTAGTGTATTATTTTAAGGGGGAAAAAAAGGTGCCAAGACGCAAGAGCATTTTATTTTTATAATATTAGCTTTAATTAAACTTGGTTATTTATGCAACAAAAAATAACTATGCATACACATAATAGTTCACACTGTGAAAGCTTAAAAGGAAAAAGGATGGTCTTAGGACATTACTAAAATTAAACAAAATGATTCCTAAATAATTGATCTTCTATTGCCAACAATCCAACAACAAGAAATGGAATATTTATTTCACTGAAGTTACAACAATAAATTACATAAAGAAAATGATAGAAGACACCCAGCACATAAGTTGAGTGCGGTGGTTGCCTCTGTTTAATTATTTCATTGACTTGATCAATCAATCATATACTCTTTATCCATTTTATTCTTACTCAGTCAAGCTCATTGATGACTACTCAATGATCTTAACTCTTACATTTTGTTCTGCTTTGACACAAGATCTGTAATTTAATGTGTGTGTACATTACATTAATAGGTCCATTCAAAAGCAACCCACTGGCAATGGATTGCAGGGGTAAGGGCAATCAATCTTTTGGAATGGACTCCTGTCGTAATACCAGTCTCCCACTGCCTTTGCAATAGACTGCGTAGAACGTATTTTCAATCATTAAAAAGGGGAATCAGTAGCACTTCAAGATGTTAAAAGAAACAAGTAAAAATGATGAAATCATAACTCGTACCGTTTTATCCAGCACCGGAGAGTCAGCACTAAACCAAGTTTCCTGATAATCGGTTCGGCAGTGAGTATAACAAGAGTCTATAAACATTCCTCTGGATGAAGAGTTGCCAAGTCCGGCCAATGCATTCAGGAATTGCACCCTGAAACCTGAAAGGTATACAAAGAGACTTGACACTTTCAATTATCAACAATAAAATGAAAAAAACGTCTTTAGGGAAAGGAGTAATCCGGGGCTTTTGGGAATTACCTTGCATAGTTTGCAGCTGAGTAGATGAGCAGGTTTTTATATCCACCTTGCAGCTGCTCCAAGTTCCTTTTGGATCAGCATCTTCCGGCACCAAAATGTTCGATATCTGTGTGTCATTTTCCGCTAACAATATTACCAGGTTGAAATTGCACATAATTTATTGAAATTATTCAATGGCTTCGGATATAACATATTAAAAATGAGTCAAATCTTCCGCCAGTCTCTTTTTGCTTGTACAAGAAGGCCCAAGAATCAAGCTTCGCTTGAGATGTCACTAAGTACAAAAAATTACCTTCTTGCACTAAGGTTATGTATCACATTCTCTGACATTTAATCTTAGATATTCAAGAACTGTGCTAACCTGCCATGAATCGTATGCTGAGTTAATGATAAATAGTGGCGTCTTGATTTGCCCTGCTACGTTTTCTGGGAAGAAACACTATCATTTTAAAAGGAATCAGTCAGCCCATAGAAGAATGGATGAAGACTAGAAAGTGGAAACATTAAAACGGTGAAACTCACCAATCCTGGACTTAATCTCGAAGTGCAGGATGCTGGCAAATGATTAGCCGATCCCTACACAAGATGTAACAACATTATTTTGTGTCGGTAAGCATGAAAGAGGATGAGAGACAGAGTGTGTACATGTAATGCGACCACTTGTTTATAAAACTCCTCAATGTGACTTGCTCCAGACACATCCTTCCTATTGAAAAATACACCAGGGAATCAGATTTCGGAAAAGAAAAACAACTGAAGCAACTGCCACATCATGGTTGATGAAAGAACAGAAGCTTACACATTCACAAAATAGCCAGCATCTGCAAAGCATTTTACTCTAGTATCAACAGGAAAGAGAGCTCGGAAGTTATCGCAATGCAAAATCGAAGTCAAACCCCCAGCGGAACAACCAGTAAGTATAGCCTGTCATAAGTGCGAATGAGTTATCAAACATACCAATCTAATGAACATATTTTTAAAAACAAAAACAGAATGATCTTACATTTTGAGCATTTTTCATTCCTTTTGCCAATAGATCCTCCATGACAGCTTCAAAAACCCTTGCTCCTCTGAAGTGAAGGTTAGTTTCCTGATCAAATCACTAACTAAATATCACACGAGAGAACCCAAGAATATGTATATAAGAAAATTTTGGCAAAAGTTAACTTACTGGATTGACAGCCTCTACGTCTCCAGTAAAGGATGCCCCATCGCAGTATCTAACCTTGACTCTATTCCAATCGTAGAAGTCTAGAAATGGAAAGGGGAATTTATTGATTTGCATCAATCAAATCAATAAGCGACACAAAAAGGTCATACCTGGGTTAAATTTCTGCTCATTACTTAGTATCCCAGTAAAATTAGCTTCCTTCACCATATACTTAGATGAACCATATGAGGAATCCCTTCGGTTAGAACAATCTGCGACATTGTTACACCATGCTCCTCCCTAAGAACCCGAAGCCAAAGACAAATTGAATCAACAAAAAAGTATATGATGAATACAAGCATGAATGGTAAATGTAAACATCACCAGAATTCTTATGACTATAATATGTACGACTGATTACTCTTCATCCATAGCATTTAAAGTTGCAGTGAATATAAGAAATGTTTTTACATAGAGAAGGAGGACATTACATCAATGTGCACCAACCAATTGTTGATCCCGGCACCAAACCCCTTATCAAAATGGTAAGCAGGTGGGCTGCCATCCAAACAGACTGCAAAACATATTAAACAGCTAACAAACTAGTGTACGCAATAACGGAAAATCACAAAATGAAGCATCAATATACGTATGTACTAATCCCCACCAGCTCCTTTCGCTACAGCATCTTCAACATAGGTGATTGTTACATTAAAGCCTGCTTGAGCTTTCAGTATTAAGAGTGCACATACTAAAAGATTGAACCATTGGCCCATCGTTGTTCTAGCAATCATTCTGTAGATATTCAGGGGAAAAAGAAAAATTAAGTATTTAGAAAATTTTCTCACAAAAAAAAAAAAATAGAAAACAGAAAGCCGAACATGCCATGTAAAGGTTTGAATAACAAAATGACAAGCTAGCGCGTAATTTATTCATATACAGGCTTCATCAACAAGAAAATGAGAAACTAATTAATTGCCATCTTTTTTAACAGCTTGCAGCAGCTTATAAGTAAAATGACTTTACTTGCTTCAATGGAAGTTCCAAAAAGAACAAGAAACAAGAAAAATGAACAACCCCATGTGAAAGAATATATCAAAAGGAATAACAACGGCGGAATAATTAATTCACGGGTTATTACCTGAAATAGGGAAAAGAATAGAGAGGAGAAAAAAAAAACCCTTAAAATGGGACTAGTTTAAACACAATGCAAAAGAAGCCCAGGTTAGTGCATTTGAATAAATAGCAATGGAGAATGCGTTCTACTGTACCATCGTGGAAGATGATACTAGTCAATTCGAAGTAGTAAATAGAAAATGCTTTCAACTGTCCCATCGTGCAATTTCGGAAGCCAATAATAAAATCATACAGAGCATTAGTTATGTCTTATGAAGCTTACTTTTAACGAAGTTAGATATATTTACTTAATTTATAATCCGTCCGGCCACCATGTACTATCTTTTTATAATTTAGCCATCTTCAAGAAGATTTTCCTCAATTTTCTCCAAGAGGAGTTGCAACTGTTTCTTTGATTAGCCAATGAATTAGCAACAATATTGAGATAACTGAGAAAAATTTGACCAAACCCATATTCTTGAGATAACTTAAACTGTGACTTAATTTAATCTCAGAAGACCAGAATTTAAAAACCTTTCTGCTAGGCCGCCGAGGAATTTTCTAGAGTACAGCTTCTGTTTAATTTCTCTTTATGTTTTTCTTTCATTTTACTAACAAAGTCAAATAATAACTTGAAGAACGGGGGAAGATCTTCCCAAGTCATGCATTATTCGATGACCATCAAATCATTAATCAAGAAACCGACCAAATTAGTTTCTCTCCAAGATTTCCAAAAGCTAGATAATTTTGTTATTTGAAAATAACATCATTAATTATAGAGAGGATCAAAATGGCGTTATTGTCTCTCATGAAATTAATGTCTTTTTAACAGTCAGACTTTTTACTTACACAAATCAGTGGACATCAACTTAACTTTCTTATTTTTGTTATTTTATGCTATTTATTTCAATCCCTGATTATTTGATAAGAAACCACTTCTAAAAATTAGAAAATTTTCTCATTTGATAATAACATCATAAATTGGAGTTGATCAAACCGCGTTATTTTGAAATTGATGCCTAATAGTGTCATACTTTTTTTTTTGGGTAAAACGAAGTCAACATTAACTCTCTTTTTAATTTTATAAATTAAAAAAAAAATCATTAGATAATCTATGTCGTGGGCTTTGGGGAGTCCGCGTTCTTACCATGCCTTTGACTCAACTTGAATTTATTATTTTTTTGCACCACTAGTACATATCAAAATTCAATTGCACACCTAAATAAATTAATTATCGTTATTCCACCACTAATATTTTGAAAAGTCATTAAACCAACCTTGCCATTAGTTTTTCCTTTAAGTTTACCTATTGACTATCTTTACCATCTTAATATATACACTTATTCGTTTGATTATGTGATAAAATTATGAAAATATCCATTTTAGCTTAAAATAACTGGAATACTCAATAAACTTAACTTAAATTAGTAGAACGAAATTATCAAGTATACATTCTATCTTACTTTTTGAAGAATTTAACATATACAATACTATACTATTAATTAGTTCAAATATTTTATACATTTATTAATTATAAAATGAAGACTCATTTATTGACCATAATGACCTAAGGAGTAATTTACCTTGTTCCTTGGAAAATATAACTTGTTAACTCATTTCCCTACATATAAATAAAGTCGCACAAATATAGCTAAAGGATAATGACGTATAAATAGAGATTGAAGTTGTTGCTCCTTCTAATTAAATAAAGTCGCACAATTTCCCTAACTTGGAAGAATTGACATAGGTGGACTGGTCCCCTCTCCATATATAAAGCCTTCTTAAAAGATAATTTTATTATTTGTTTGCTTTTAAGTTAATTTATATTTCAAAACAAAAAAAGGTTTAAGCCACTTATATTATGGTGAGAGTTTTTTAAAAGAATTGACATAGGTGGACTAGTCCCCTCTACATATATAAAGCCTTCTTAAAAGATAATTTTATTACTTGTTTGCTTTTAAGTTAATTTATATTTCAAAACAAAAAAAAAGGTTTAAGCCACTTATATTATGGTGAGAGTTTTTTAAAGAAAAACTCTCTTCTTTGAATAATAATGAAAAAGTCGTAATTTAGAAATAAAATAAATAGGTGTTGATTATATCCTGATTTTCATTGATTATGTGATCGAAAGTGACAATTTCATTTATTTTTTTCAATATTAATTTTTCAGGTTATTTTAATTTCAAGAATTTAGAATATTTGACTATAGATCACGCACATGTTAATTTTTCAGCCATTAATTATCATATTCTAGATTTAATGGTATTTTTCTTGATTAAGAGAACGACTCTCTCTTTTCCTCTTATAAAAATTGTCATATTCTCATGAATCGAGGTAACTACGTCTGCGTCAATTGTCATCAATATGATAAAACCATTACGATCAACTTACTAGCAACTCTAGCAATAATAAATAATTCACCGCAAAATTCAAGTCCAACAATTGAATTTCACTCACAAATGTAAAGGAGACACGAATAGCTTACATTGGTTTTTTGTCCAAAAACAAAGCAGTCAGTCTGAAGTTTATTGAGTTTGACAAAATCAACAAATTCAGTCAAGTCAATCGCGTCGGCCTTGATACCTTTCTTGTTCTGCACTGCACAAACCATAACGAAGCTTCAAAATTTCACTCTTTATGAATAGAACAACATATATATATAAAAGGGTATTTAAAATAAATATTAAAAAAAAAGAAAAGAATGCACGATGCTGACATAGTGGATAACAAACGAGATGGACCGGTGGGGTCCTGGTTGATAAGCAAAGCCGCCTTCAAGGGCTCACCTACAAGCAAAATTTAAAAACAAAAATCAATGGCTGCTTACTCTATAGCTCTTGCATTGGCATGATCAGCAGCCTTTTATTATATAAATTATAAATATAATATATCTAACGTGGTAATAACTAAAATAATGAAAAGCCTGAGGGGGTTCTGGGAGGGTACATTACCGGAAGAGCCAACACTGGTAGAAGCCCATTTTTCCCAAGTTTTGTGTACAAAACTCCAATCCATTAACACTGCAACTGCAACCGCAACCGAAGGGGAAGGTTGTGTTTTTGAGATTGAGAGAGAAGCAGGAATTTGTCCACGCCATACCCCAAAAGTAGGGTATTAACCTAAATACACCATCATAATTCAAAATTTCTCATATATGCTTTTTTTCAACGTGTAATTACAAAATTACCCCAATTCAAAATCTTATATTTCAAAATCACAGATATTTCAACACCCAGGATACTTCTGCTGCTGGTTCTAACACCACAAATCAGCTACTTTCATTGGAAATTCACCAAACTAAAGGCCGGAAATTCACCGAATTAAAGGTTATTTACCACATTTACACTTAATTTTTACTTCATAAACAGAATTTAGGATTCATAATTGTTGGGTTTATATGCATTAGGGTTTTAAAAAATAAATTGCCCACATGATTTTGGTCATTGTTGTAGTTAGCCGAGTTATTTGTTTCACTTGCATGCTTGCAGATAATGTTTCTTCCAAATTCATGTAATGAAGCTTCTTGAACTTGTGGAGTTGAAATTGAAGAAAGTGATTTCAAGGGAGCTTACTCTCCTTGTAATGGTTATAAGAGTTCCTAATTAAATATTCAGAGGGAATTTGATAGAACAAATATTATCCTTGTGACTACTCGGTTATGGCTACACTGATTTATCTATTAGATATGTGTTTAATTTTATTAGTTGTTTGTAGCTAGACTTCATCTGTGGAAATTATATATTAATTTTCTTCAGCTCTGTATGCATTCATTATGTCGCAATTTGGGTTTTCTCTATTATTTGCTATAGAACCTTCAATTTACAATTCTAGTCATTTCTTACCCGTATTGAATGGATTTCAAATAATATGTTAATGATTAAATGTCCATTTGGCTTTTTAATGGTCCATCAATATATTTTTTATAATAAACAAAATTTTCATTCTCTCTATTCGTTGACAAGCCATATTAAAGTAAATTCTTTTCCATACTATCATTCACTTAAAATTCTGCACAGAGATTTGTATCCAAGGAGATATAGAAGTCCAAACATATTTAACTTTTATTTAGTTTTATGTTGTAAGCATTATTTTTTATCATGAAATGATTTAAATCCAAGGAAATATAGAAATCAAAACATATTTGATGCTTGTTGTAGTCGTGTAATGAATGCTTTACTCGACTGTAATCATGTCATGAATACTTTACTCTGCTATAGTCGTGTAATAAATGTTTTACTCAACAACAGTTGTGTAATGAATGCTTTACTTGACTGGTGTGTCATGTAATTTTTTTGATTGGTTTAGAATATATTATTATGCAACTTTTCAGTCGTTTTATATTATAATTAAAATATTTTATGTTTATACAAATGAAACTGAAAATTAAGGAATCTGAATACTTCAAAGCAAAGATTTCTAATTGATTATCACTAGATGTAGTGGAAGACATAATTAAAGATCATCCTTGTGAGTACGTAATATCCCGCAATAAAATCAGGGGATGCAATTGAATACATCATATATATATCAATAAGAATGGTGATTTTATTATTGATGTATATGAATTTTATTAGTGATGATTGTGAAGCATTTTTGTTGTAGTACTTGGAGGTCCTAACTCATGGCCTTGACGTCAACAAATATTGTCAATAGGATAATGTTAAACAATTTCGAAAAGCATTGGTTGTCAAATTATTTGGACACATGTCGTTGAAACCAACTACATAGTGTCATACCCTTAAAAACTTTATTGTTGTGATTTTGCCATTTTTTGAATTAGTTATCATGAGATGTAATAGTTGCAATGGGGATGTTGTTGACATTTGATATCATTAAAGATGATTTTACATCAGTATTCCCTTTTTTTTTTTTTGGTTAAGTATATTATTGAGAAAGAAGATAGTTTTGTATAATGTTTGTTATATATCAGGGTGTTCATATATATTGAAGGAATGAGTAGCTAAAATACATTAATATAATCAGGTATTTTTATAGGTACACGACTATAATTGGGTATTTTAATAGACACAAGTGGGTAATTCCAACTGATAGTGTTAAATTATTTTTTGTTAAGTGTAATATTCAAAGACAACAAGATAGTTTTGTACAATTTATATGATATAATAGGATGATCATATGATTCAAGGAATACTTAATTTCAATGCACGATAATAGTTGGTATTTAACTAAATACCCCATTTTTAAGGCATCTTTAATTATGTGTTTTATATTTTATATGTGTTTCATATTTTTCTTTAAGAATATTTTAGATAATGTACTGCATAAAAAAATATATGTAAATAATTTTCAACTATAAGATATATTTAATTAAATATCTCATTTCTAAGGCATCTTTAATTAAAAACCCCGACAGAAGAGTATTTATTGTCAATGTAAGTATGTAATGGTAAAATTGTGGGGTGGGCCAAGGATGGACCGTCTTCAAATTTGGACATTCTACAAATGAGGTCACTCCATTTTTAAACCCAATAAGATATGTGTCTTGACGGCACATTTATAATTTTTTTTTTATGGCTCATGTCAAGAGCTGGAGTTTCTTGGTATCTTCTTTTTAATTATTGAAAGGTTTTTTATTATAAAAATTAATTTACTGAATGACACATCATTTAAAATGAAATTTAAGATATGGATAGATGTCTATCACATGATTTTTTTTTTTTTAGGGATATTTGGGAGTATGAACTCAAATGCTGGGGTGTAATATAATTGATCTATGTTCTTAAAGACATGAAGAGTGAACTTTTAGTGTTATTTTGATTTGAACTTCAAATTGATGAATTTTTTTGTTCAAAAAATATTATTTGTTTCTTTCCAAAAAAAAATACTATTTTTTTAATGGGAAATTATCATTACACCACATTTCTTTTACCTTATGTTCATTTAACCGCCACAAAATTTTAATATGTTCTTTGCACCACCTTTCTTTTTAAATTTGTATAAATTAGCCACTTTTACACTAATACCGTTGAATAATTTTAACGAAATGACAATCCAGAAATTAGATAAAATGGTTTTTTAATTTATTTAGGGGTAAATTATCATTTCGTTTAAAGTATTCAACGATATTAGTGTAAAAGTGACTAATTGATACAAATTTAAAAAGAAAGATGGTACAAAGAACATGTTAAAATTTTGTGGTGCTTAAATAAACAAAAGGTAAAAGAACAGTGGTGCAATGACAATTTTCCTCATTTTATTGATTGCATAAAATACTTCTGAAATTATAAAAAATTTTAGAGTAGTTAATTTTAAAAAAATTAAATAATTAGTGTATTTTTTTTAAGGAAAAAAAGTTGCAAAGATCCAAGAGCATTTTATTTTTATAATATTAGCTTTAATTAAACTTGGGATTTATGCAAT
The DNA here is from genome assembly GCA_002013955.2 of Citrus medica. NCBI lineage: Eukaryota > Viridiplantae > Streptophyta > Magnoliopsida > Sapindales > Rutaceae > Citrus > Citrus medica. The sequence goes on from MKYO02007564.1 coordinate 542,398, forward strand.
AAAAAATAACTATGCATACACATAATAGTCCATTACTATGAAAGGTTAAAAGGAAAAAGGAGGGTCTTAAGACATTACTAAATTGGGAGATTATCAATTTCCTCTCTACTGTAATAAATATATACTATTTATCCTCAACTGTTTTTATAAAAGCCAATAAACTGCCTTACAACATAAGTTTACAATATTATCCTTATTTTCAAATACATTTTTATTTATGTTTAATATAGATAAAATAAATCACATGAATGAAAAAAATTAACTATTAAAAATAAGAAATATATGTTTTGATGTGAAAAAAACTAATAATAAAATATTTCCTTGTACTTTTTTATTTTATAAGCAGCTTCTTATAAAAAATATATAAGAAAATTATTATAAAATGATAAAAAATAATTATAAGAAAACTTGATGATAAATAAAAAATTATTATAAAATAAATAATAAAATATTTTTTTCGAAGTTTTTACATTTAATTTTAAAATATTTATTATAAGAAAACATTTACAAAATAAAAAGGTACAAGCAAAAAATTTATTATTTTTGTTCGTATCAAAATATATATTGTTTTTTTAATACTTAATTTTTTTCATTTTAATTTTTATTTATGTGATTTATTTAATCTATAATAAATAAAAATAAAAATATATTTAAAAATAATGACAATATTGTGAACTTATGCTATCAGGATTATTGGATATTATAAAAACAATAAGAGAATAAATAGTATATATTAATTACAGTAAAAGAGAAATTGACATTCTCCCTTACTAAATTAAACAAAATGATTTCTAAATAATTGATCTTCTGCTGCCAACAATCCAACAAGTAATGAATATTTATTTCACTGAAGTTACCACAATAAATTACATAAGAAAATGATAGAAGACACCCAGCACATGAGTGCAGTGGTTTGCCTTTGTTTAATTATTTCATTGACTTGATCAATCAATCATATACTCTTTATCCATTTTATTCTCACTCAGTCAAGCTCATGACTACTCCGTGACCTTGACTCTTAAATTTTGTTCTGCTTTGACACAAGATCTGTAATTTTATGTGTGTACATTACATTAATAGGTCCATTCAAAAGCAACTCTCTGGCAATGGGTTGCAGGGGTAAGGGCAATCAATCTTTTGGAATGGACTCCTGTCGTAATACCAGTCTCCCACTGCCTTTGCAATAGACTGCGTAGAACGTATTTTCAATCATTAAAAAGGGGAATCAGTAGCACTTCAAGATGTTAAAAGAAACAAGTAAAAATGATGAAATCATAACTCGTACCGTTTTATCCAGCACCGGAGAGTCAGCACTAAACCAAGCCTGCTGATACTCGGTTCGGCAATGAGTATAACAAGAGTCTATAAGCATTCCTCTGGTTGAAGAGTTGCCAAGTTCGGACAATGCATTCAGGAATTGCACCCTGAAACCTGAAAAGTATACAAGGAGAATTGACACTTTGAATTATCAAAAATAAAATGGAAAAGGTCTTTTGTGGAAAGGAGTAATCCGGGGCTTTTGGGAATTACCTTGCATAGTTTGCAGCTGAGTAGATGAGCAGGTTTTTATATCCACCTTGCAGCTGCTCCAAGTTCCTTTTGGATCAGCATCTTCCGGCACCAAAATGTTCGATATCTGTGCATGCCATTTTCCGCTTGTAACAATATTACCAGGTTGAAATTGCACATAATTTATTGAAATTATTCAGTGGCTTCGAATATAACATATCAAAAATGTGTCAATCTTCCACCAGTCTCTTTTTGCTTGTACAAGAAGGCCCAAGAATCAAGCTTCGCTTGAGATGTCACTAAGTACAAAAAATTACCTTCTTGCACTAAGCTTATGTATCACAATCTCTGACATTTAATCTTAGATATTCAAGAACTGTGCTAACCTGCCATGAATCGTATGCTGAGTTAATGATAAATAGTGGCGTCTTGATTTGCCCTGCTACGTTTTCTGGGAAGAAACACTGTCATTTTAAAAGGAATCGGTCAGCCCATAGAAGAATGGATGAAGACTAGAAAGTGGAAACATTAAAACGGTGAAACTCACCAATCCTGGACTTAATCTCGAAGTGCAGGATGCTGGCAAATGATTAGCCGATCCCTACACAAGATGTAACAACATTATTTTGTGTCGGTAAGCATGAAAGAGGATGAGAGACAGAGTGTGTACATGTAATGCGACCACTTGTTTATAAAACTCCTCAATGTGACTTGCTCCAGACACATCCTTCCTATTGAAAAATACACCAGGGAATCAGATTTCGGAAAAGAAAAACAACTGAAGCAACTGCCACATCATGGTTGATGAAAGAACAGAAGCTTACACATTCACAAAATAGCCAGCATCTGCAAAGCATTTTACTCTAGTATCAACAGGAAAGAGAGCTCGGAAGTTATCGCAATGCAAAATCGAAGTCAAACCCCCAGCGGAACAACCAGTAAGTATAGCCTGTCATCAGTGCGACTGAGTTATCAAACATACCAATCTAATGAACATATTTTTTAAAAGAAAACAAAATGATCTTACATTTTGAGCATTTTTCATTCCTTTAGCCAATAGATCCCCCATGACAGCTTCAAAAACCCTTGCTCCTCTGAAGTGAAGGTTTGTTTCCTGATCAAATCACCGACTAACTGAACATCACACGAGAGAACCCAAAAACATGTATATAAGAAAATTGTGGCGAAAGTTAACTTACTGGATTGACAGCCTCTACATCTCCAGTAAACGATGCCCCATCGCAGTATCTAACCCTGACTCTATTCCAATCGTAGAAGTCTAGAAATGGAAAGGGGAATTTATTGATTTGCATCAATCAAATCAATAAGTGACACAAAAAGGTCATACCTGGGTTAAATTTCTGCTCATTACTTAGTATCCCAGTAAAATTAGCTTCCTTGACCATATGCTTAGATGAACCATATGAGGAATCCCTTCGCTTAGAACAATCTTCGACATTGTTGCACCATGCTCCTCCCTAAGAAACCAAAGCCAAAGGCAAATTGAATCACAAAAAGGTAGATGATACATACATAGCATGAATGGTAAATGTAAACATCACCAGAATTCTTATGACTATAAGATGTAAGATTGATTTCTCTTCATCCATATCATTTAATGTTGCAGTGAATGTAAGAAATGTTATTAGATAGAGAAGGAGGACGTTACATCAATGTGCACCAACCAATTGTTGATCCCGGCACCAAACCCCTTATCAAAATGGTAAGCAGGTGGGCTTCCATCCAAACAGACTGCAAAACATATTAAACAGCTAACAAACTACAGTACCCAATAACGAAAAATCACAAAATGAAGCATCAATATATATATACACACTAATCCCCACCAGCTCCTTTCGCTACAGCATTTTCAACATAGGTGATTGATACATTAAAGCCTGCTTGAGCTTTTAGTACTATGAGTGCACATACTAAAAGATTGAACCATTGGCCCATCGTTGATCTAGCAATGATTCTGTAGATATTCAGGGGAAAAAGAAAATTTAAGTATTTAGAAAATTTTCCCAAAAAAAAAGAAAAAGAAAGAAACAGAAAACAGAAAGCAGAACATGCCATATAAAGGTTTGAATAACAAAATGACAAGCTGGCGCGTGGTTTATTCATATACAGGCTTCATCAGCAAGAAAATGAGAAACTAATTGCCATCTTTTTTAACAGCTTGCAGCAGCTTGCAAGTAAAATGATTTTACTTGCTTCAATGGAAGTTCCAAAAAGAACAAGAAACAAGAAAAATGAACAACCCCATGTCAAAAAATATATCAAAAGAAACAACAACGGCGGAATAACTAACTCACCGGTTATTACCTGAAATAGGGAAAAGAATAGAGAGGGGGAAAAAAAACTTGAAATGGGACTAGTTTAAAGACAATGCAAAAGAAGCGCAGGTCGGTGCATTCGAATAAAGAGCAATGGAGAATGCTTTCTACTGTACCATCGCGGAAGATGGTGCTAGTGGAGTCGAAGTAGCAGCAAATGGAAAATGCTTTCACGTTTCAACTGTCCCATCGTGGAAGATGAGGTCAGTGCATTTGAAGCAATAGCAATGGAAAAAAATGACACAGCCATAAACACTCTTTGTATCACAATGTCTAATCATAGCATTACTCTTTGTTCAAATTAAATGGATACAATTATGTTAGCGGAGAAACATCTTAGATAACACCGCTTGCAAAAATATACACATACTATTTTTAAAAGTTACATAATTAATTATCATTACTAGCATTTTGATATTAAAGATTTTGTTTAAGTGCACGCAATTGCACATCTTATAGTGCACGACTGTGCATGTCAAGATTTGCGAGAGAGAGATGTGGAGCTGAGTTTTGAGATAGAGAAAGTGTATTGTGGATCCCATAACTCTCTCTCCTAGATATTAGCATGCGTAAAGTTGCATATTATAAGGTGCACGACTGCGTGTACCAGATCGTTCCTCTTACTAGTAATTGATAGATGGTTCGTAAAGGCATGGCAAGTATATATTAAGAGTTATCTTGATTTCATCTTCAATTGATGATTTTGTTAGTATTCAAATGACTACTAAAATATTGATTTGTTTTATTGGTTGTGTAGTATACTTTTGAAATTATGAAAATTTGTGGAGTATTTAATTTTATAAATTTTGAATAACTGTAGTGCTTAAATAAAAAGGGGGGGGGGGGGGTAAGACCCATGGGCATCTTATATTTATATTTTTAACTTTTGTTAAAATGACAGTAGTTAAGAGTTAACCAATTGAATTGGGAGTTAACTTTTTTTTTTTAAAGAAACAAATGAACCTGATTTTTATGAAATAAAATAACTATATATGCAATACAAATAATAGTTCATACCGACTGGGCAAGGTTAAAAGAAAAAGAAGGGTCTTTAAGACATTGAAAAAGGTTGAACAAAATCAATCTAAAATAATTGGTCTTTTACCGCCAATAATCCAATAATAAGAAATTAATATATTTCACTGAGATTATAACAATAAGTTACATGAAACATAATGGCAGACACCCAGCACACAAGTTGAGTGCAGTGGTTGCCTTTGTTTATTTCAATAACTTGATCAATCATCACTCTTATCTATTTCTTACTCAAGCTCATGACTTTTCAATGATCTTGGCTCTTAAATTTTGTTGTGTTTTTGACACAAATCTAAAATTCTGAGTGAACATTAGAATCAAAAACACGGTTGTGGCAAGTGGGGTTGCAAGGGTAAGCGCAATCTATCTTCTGGAATGGACTTCGGTCAAAATACCAGTCTCCCACTGCCTTTGCAATCGACTGTAAGAACAGATTTTCAATCATTAAAAAGGAATTAAATCGTCAAGATGTGAAGGGGGGAAAAAAAAAAGAATGAAGCATTCATACCATTTTACCCAGCACCGGAGAGTCAGTTCTTAACCAAGTTTCCTGCATTTCGGTTTGGCAATGGGCATAACAAGCGTCTATAAACATCCCTCTGGATGAAGAGATGCCCAGTCCAGCCAATGCATTTAAGAATTGTGTCCTGAAACCTGAATGCAAACCCCGAGATAAGATCCAAAGTAAATTATATAACTGTCAGTTCTTAGCAATGCTTTGAATTATCAAATAAATAAATAAAATACAATACATCTTAAAGGTTTTTGGAAGTTACTTTGCATTGTTTGCAGCTGAGTAGGTGAGCAGTTGTTTATATCAAGCTTGCAGCTATGCCAAGTTCCATGTGGATCAGCAACACCTGGTGCCAAAATGTTCTTTATCTGTACAATAAACCATGTGTCCAAGGATTAGAGAAAATGAAAGGAGGTAGTTGTAGTTAAGAATACAAAAATATCTAGTTTTAAACGATTAAAAATCCCGGAAGCACATGGATTCTTAGGGAAAGATGGAATGCTCCTCACTAACTGCTGAGAACTGCTGATCTAAAGCAGCATAATCATATAATTCACAAACAGTAAACAGAGAAATTAGATTTGAGGGAGAAATCACTTTGATAATACATGTTCAATGTCATTTAGTATCCAATCATTACAAGGAAAAGGTTTGAAGAAAAAATTCTTGGACATTTACTCATGTGTCAATGCCATTTTATTTTCTAAAATAACAGTGAGAATGTTTAGCAAACATATGTGATGAACTGAGCACGAGTCTGAAAATTGAATGCAGATGCA
>MKYO02007565.1:11791-22633 GCA_002013955.2 Citrus medica
ATGAAAAATCTCGCGTACGGTACATGCATCACACAGTATTATTTTCAACCAAACCGCGTTACTGTTCATCCGAATCAAACTGTGTTACTGTTCATCCGAGTCAAACCGTGTTACTGTTCATCCGCGTGGTCAAACCGTGGACTGTTGACTGATGACGTGGCGCAATCCTGAGCGTCCAAACTGTTTTTAATCCGATGGCCATGATTTACTCCATGTATCTATAAAAAGGGGGCCTCCCCCCCCTAATTTGATATCCCTGAATCCATTTTTGGACTCCATTTTCTGTAATTCCCTCTCCATCTTGTATTTTCTTCGTATTTTAATAAATTCCCATTTTGCCCCTAGTTCAATTATGAGTAGCTAATTTCCTTTCAAGCTTGGGTTGAAGGTGAAGTCTCAACATGTGTCATGGGCTTTATTGGTAAATTTATTTTCTTTTCCCCTCTAATTTTTGTGGATGATTTGACTTTTCGTCGACAAATAATAATAATCTTGTCTAGATACCGCCTTGGTTACACCGGCTCTCTAGTACAAGGTTATTATTATTTGGCACGATAAGCCCTTAGCACCATATTGATTAGAGCGTGGTTCATGAGGTGTGGATTCCCCCCTCATGATTTAATTGGCATTAATACGGATTATTTAGCCCATGATGCATGTTGATACGGATCCAGATACCCAAGTACGTCATTTCAATAGATTTCTTTTCAATTTATTCTCGTCATTTCAATTCCAATTTCAGAATTTATTCTCGCCATTTTAATTTAAGTTTTAGCATATTTCAAATCATTTCCACCACAAATCCAATCATCCATTTACAAAATTAATTCTACACACAATTAAAATCAACCTTCTCGTGGGATCGACACTCGTCACCATTGATCTATACTATAATAGATTCGTGCGCTTGCGAGTTCATTAAAATTTGCACAACATTAAGAACCTATGCCATTAAAGAGATCTACTAGAGAAAGGAGAAGTGCAGTGCCAGATTACTATATTGTATTTCTATAAGAATATGAGGTAGAAATTGGAGTGATGTCAAGCCATGGAAAGTTTTGATTCTCAGAAGTGGATAAATGCTATGAATGAGGGGATGAAGTCCATGAAGGACAATGGCGTATGAGATCTTGTCCCATTGCCAGACGGTACAAAACTTATTGGTTGCAAATGAATATTCAAGACCAAGAGGGATTCAAAAGACAATGTGGAGAAATATAAGGCATGTCTTATCGCAAAGGGTTTTACACAGAAAGAAGGCATCAATTATAATAAGACTTTTTCTCTGATTTCTTCGAAAGACTCTTTCAAGATTATAATGGCATTAGTGACATATTTTGGTCTTGAGTTTTATTAGATGGATGTGAAGACAACGTTTCTCAATAGTGACTTGATAATATGAGCTATATGGTGCAACAAAAAAACTTTGTGTTATGAGACCCAAAAAATATTGTTTGAAAACTTAAGAAATCTATCTATGGACTCAAGCAAGCTTCTTAACAATGGTATTTCAAGTTTCATCAAGTGATCATCTCATTTAGGTTTGAGAGGAATATAGTTTGATTGCATACATCATAAGTTCTATAATAATAAATATATTTTTCTGGTTTTATATATCGATGATATTTTGCTTGCCTATAGGTTTAGTGTTAACATAAATATTTTTTTATTATTGATTTTGATGATAACAAACTTTATTAAGATTGATTAATCTTTTAAAAGCTCAAAATAGTTTTCATATATTTTTAAATCATCATTTTCACTTTATAAATGTTTTATATTCTAAATGTTTTTATAAAATTGGTTATGTTAATGGTTTCAATTGAAAAAAGCTTTGAGAATTTTGATAATAACAAGTATTGCTCAAAATCCTGAAAATGGACCTATTTGACAAGTTTTATAAAATTTTAGGTCATAATATGATTTTATAAAGTTTTGGAGCCAAACTGTAATTTTGCAAAATAGTTCACTGTAGCAGTTACCGTAGAAAACGGCGATCCGACATCTTGATAACGGTGATCCGACATCGAACATAATTGAAGAGTAGTCTCTGGACACTAACGACGATCCGACAATTTGAAAATTCAGCCCAACGGTAGGGATGGCAATGGATCGGATCTGATCCAAGATCCATATGATCCAAATCCAATCGGATCGGATTTGGGTCAATGTAAAATGGATTTGGATTGGATTTGGATATTAATGTGCGGATCTAAGACGGATTTGGAGCAGGTCTGGATCTGTCTTAATATCTAGATCCAAATCCATATCCACCTATCTTTTAATTTTATTTTATTTTAAAAAATTTCTTAACAATTGTGTAATTATAAATTATAATAAATTTCATTCATAGCATATTAGTAGTATTTACCATGTATTTAATTAAATATCTTAAAATTTAAATATGAAATTTATAAATTTAAATAATAATAAGACAATTGTCAATTTATTTTATTATATTAACTAAATAACTTTTAAGAAATATATTAATTTCTCCTATACACTAGCACGTATTGTCTCAAAATTGTCATTTCTATAGCATTATTTTATATTAATTTCGCCTTATAAGGTATTTTCTATAGCATTATTTTATTTATATATTTGTCATTTCCTTTTCATTATGATTAATAAATACTCAATTCATATAATAATATTTTTGTTCTATTGTTTGTCATTTTTATTTAGGTTTATACATGTGATGTGTCCACACATTGCTGATGTACTTTCTGATAATTTAATGNATTTTTATTTAGGTTTATACATGTGATGTGTCCACACACTGCTGAGGTACTTTATGATAATTTAATGGAATGCTTATTAGATTGGAATATTGATGGACAATTGTGTTCTTTAACAGTTGATAATGCCACTACTAACGATGCTATGGTTGACATCCTCTTAGACAAACTTTCTAATTCATTGTTATTAAATGGAAGGTTGTTTCATATGCGTTGTTGTGCACACATCTTGAATTTGATAGTGAAGGATGGGCTAGATGTCATTAGTGAAAGTATTGAGAGAATTCGTAGTAGTGTTTCTTATTGGAAAATGACACCCAAAAGGCATGAAAAATTTATGAAGGGTGTTCGTGAATTAAAAATTTCAAGCACCAAGCAATTGATTCTTGATTGCAAAACGAGGTGGAACTCTACCTATTATATGCTTGACACTGCTTTAGTTTATAAAGACGTGTTCTCTCGTTTAAAACCACGAGAACCTCAATATAAATCATTGCCTAGTGAAGAAGATTGGGAGTTTGCAAAAGAAATTTGTTATAGGCTTGAATTATTTGATGAAGTTACAAAATTGTTTTCCGGCACGAAATATCCTACAATGAATTTGTACTTTTATTATACTTGTGAGATTAGAATATCTATTTCTGAGTGGCTAGGTTCTAATAATGATAAAATAAGGATAATGGCAAAGAAAATGTTAGAAAAATATGACAAATATTGGAGTGTGGTTAATGAGTTAATGGCAGTGGCAACTGTTTTGGATCCTAGATATAAGATGAAACTAGTATAATACTATTTTCCTATGCTTTATGGAGTTGATTGTGAACATAGAATTGGGAGTGTCCGTAATTATTGTTATGATTTAGTGAAAGAATATCAGTTAAAGTCAAAATCATATGGACATGTTTATCAATCTAATGAGCCTTTGATTACTCAATCCCCAATGGAGGCATTTCATTTAGGAAGGGAACAACGTCGAGCTAGTTTTGAGACATTTATTAGTCAAAGTACTAGTACTGACCATGTGAAGTCTGAGCTAGACTATTATTTGGAGGAATCTGTCATGCCTCGAACTGATACCTTTGACATATTGGGTTGGTGGAAAGTGAATGGATCTAAATATCCTATTTTGTCTAATGTTGCTAGAGATATTTTGGCTATTCATGTATCCACAGTTGCATCTGAATCTGCATTTAGTACCAGTGGTAGATTTGTGACACCACATCGCAGTAGACTTCGTCCAAATACATTAGAGGCTTTAATGTGTTGTCAAGATTGGTTGTTGGCTGAAGATGTTGGTACGAATTTTTATAATTGAATTATTTATTTTATATTAACTATTTTTTGTCTAACTAGTTTAATTTTTATTTAATTTTTGTGCTCAGAATTAGATTCATGTTCTTCAACACATACCAGATTGATATATTCAGAAGACGTGGACATGGATGAGGTACAATTAACTATATCATTCATATATTTAGTTAAATATAGTCATAATAAAAATAATAAAGTATTAAATATAAATTATATTTAACTTATATGACATTATCTAATGTTGTAGGAATGATGGTGGATGTGCTGTGATATCAAAATGATGGAGACAATAGAATATTATATTCTTGCATTTTTTTATTACCTTTCTTTTTTTCTTGTTGTGGTGTAAAAGCATAAACTACAATATTTATTAGACTTTTTAGACAAATTATATAATTTAATCGTTATCAATACATTTTAGTCTTTAATTTTCATTCCAAAAAATAAATGCTCTTTTATTGTAAAGTTTTAGAATTCATGATGGATTTGGAGCAGATTTGGATTTTAATTTTCTTTTCTAGATTTGGAGCGGATATAGATATTTATTTATTTATTTGGATCCGGATATGGAGCGAAAAACACGGGTCTTTGATGGATTTGGAGCAGATACGGATCTCAATTTTTATTATGGATCTGGATTTGGAGCAAAGTAGATCCAATCCATATCTGCTCCATTGCCATCCCTACCCAACGGTCATATTGACCAGTCAAACGGCGATCTGACATTGAATAAAATTGAAGAGTAGTCTCTGGACACTAACAGCGATCCGATAATTTGAAAATTCAGCCAAACGGTCATATTGACCAGTCAAACGGCGATCCGACATCTAGTTAACGGCGATCCGACAGTGAGCAGAAAGTCAATCACGACTAGTTTTTAGCCCCAACTATAAATAAACTCAATTAAATTCAAACAACAATGATTCCAACAATTATTATTTAGCAAAGTCTTGAGCATACAACATTCATTGAGCCTTAAATTCTTGTATTCATCTCATTTACTCACACTTTAGATCTTCATTTGTAATCAAACACATTGTGTGAGAGAGATTTATTTTGTAATATTCTTTAAAATCAAATTGAGTGATTGTAAGTGTTGGGATACACTTGGGTTAAAAGATTGGGGATAATCTCTTGTTGTAAAGGTTTATTGACACCTTAGAAGTCAAGTGTAAGCATTTAAAGCCTTGGAGGCTTGCTTAGTGGAATCCTCAAGCCCGGAAAGCTTGGAGGCGTGGACGTAGACGAGGTTGGCCGAACCACATAAAAATCCCCGTGTTTGAATCTCTCTTCCCTTATCTTTTTATATTGTGATAAATTTATTTTTTATTGCTTTAATTTCGTTTTAGATTTGCATTGAGTTTTACTTTATAATTGAATAATTTTTAGAATCCCAATTCACCCCCATTCTTGGGCTGCATAACTAGAATTTCATTTGGTATCAAAGCTTGGTTCTCTTGTTAGGACTTAACCGTCTAGAGTAAAAGATCCATGGCAACCCAAAATGAGTCAACCTTTAGGGAAGGATAGTCCACAACTAGACCACCGTTCTTTGATGGAAATGACTACCCATATTGAAAAACTAGGATGAGAATTTATTTACAAGCACTAGATTATGAAATTTGGGAAGTTGTATGTGATGGTCCGTTTATGCCCTTAACTAAAAATGAAGTCGGGGAAGACATTCCAAAACCTTCACGGGAGTGAAATGAATTGGAAAAGAGAAAAGCTTCTCTAAATTCCAAAGCTATGAATGCCTTATTTTGTGCACTTGATAAGAAAGAATTTCATAGAGTATCTAGTTGTGAAAGTGCAAATGAAATTTGGCACAAACTTGAAGTTGTCTATGAAGGCACAAATCAAGTAAAAGAGTCGAAAATTAGTAGGTACACTCGACAATATGAGTTGTTCCAAATGGAACAAAATGAGAGTGTGTACTCTATGTATACTAGATTTACGGACATAGTAAACACCCTAGGAGCCCTAGGAAAGACCTTCTCAAATAATGAGGAAGTAAAGAAAATCATTAGGTCACTTCCCAAAGAATGGAGACCTAAAATAACTGCTATTGAAGAGGCCAAAAATTTAAATATTTTACCTCTTGATGATTTAATTAGCTCTCTCATTTCATATGAAGAAGATTTGGCAGCAGAGAAAGGGATTGAGGAGAAGAAGAAAAGCATTGCTCTCAAAGCTTCAAAATATGAGAGTGATGGGGAGAGTGAACCAGATGATGAAGAGTTAGCCATGCTAGCAAGGAGGTTCAGAAAATTTTTCAAGAAAACCGGTGAGCGAAGAAAATTCAGAAACTTCAAGAACCAAAAGAGAAGAAAGAAGTAATCAGATGCTATGAATGCAAAAAGCCCGGCCATATAAGATCGGAATGCCCACTTCTCAACAAACTCAAGAAGAAAGCTATGGTTGCTACTTGGGATGATAGCGATGAAGATTCAAGTGATGAAGAAGAGTCGCGAGAAGTATCAAACCTAGCACTTATGGTAATAGGAGATGATGATGATCTCAATGAGGTAAGTGATCTAACCTATGATGAATTGTATGATGCTTTTAAAGAAATACATGATGAGTTGATGAAAATTGGTAAAAAGAATACATACCTTAAAAAGAAATTGCTAGAACTTACAAATGAAAAGGATGCCATGCAAAAATGCAATGATTCATTAAATGAGAAGATTAAAGGATTAGAATTAGAGAATAAAACCTTGCATAATAAAGTTGCATTATCAAATGAGAAACCAAGTACTTCATATGAGCATTTAGAGCCGCATGTAGATGATTTGAAAAAGGAAAATGAAATGCTCAAGAAAAAGAATATTTTGTTAAAATTCACAAATGGGCAAAAGATGTTGGATAATATGCTTAACTCTAAAAAATGTGTATTTGATAAAGGAGGACTTGGATATAAGCCTAATTGAAGCAAAAGTATTATAAGAATTACTTTGTTAAAGCTACCTCCACAAGTGATCATAAGATTGTTTGTCATTATTGTAATCAAGACAGTCACATGAAAAATAGATGTCCCGTGAAAAGAAATGCATATTATGGTGTCAAATGTGTTTAGGTTTCAAAAGGAACCGTTGCTAACGCTCAAGGACCCAAAAAGGTTTGGGTACCTAAGACATAAGATTTTCCTTGCAGGGTTTGAAAAAGAAGAAAAATAAATGGTACTTGGATAGTGGTTGTTCAAGGCATATGACTGGAAACTATGCATGGTTTTCAAGTTTCACTAAAATCGAAAACGGTGGAGATGTTTCTTTTGGAGACAATTCAAGGGGAAAGATTCTCGGAATTGGAAATGTCGGTAAAATTTCATCAACCCTAATTGAAAATGTATGTTTAGTTGAAAACTTAAAACACAACTTGATTAGTATTAGTCAATTGTGTGACAAAGGTTATAAAGTTGCCTTTGATAAATCTAGATGTGTTATTGAGAATGCATGTGATAACAAGATTTTATTTATTGAAAATAGATGTGGTAATGTTTATACTATTGACATAGAATGTGCATCCACTAATGATAAATATTTTTCGGCATTGCATGATGATGGTTGGTTATGGCATAGAAGACTAGGACATGCAAGCATGAATTTAATTTCAAAGATTTCCAAAAATGATATAGTTAAAAGTCTTCAAAAAATCGGTTTTCAAAAAGATAAAATTTGTGAAGCATGCCAATTTAGTAAACAAATCAAAACCTCTTTTGTAATTGTTGATGATTTTTCAAGATACACATGGATATTATTCTTAGCTAATAAGGATGATGCTCTTGATGCTTTTAAAGTGTTTTGTAAGAAAATTCAAAATGAAAAAGGGTATGGTATTGCATGCATTAGAAGTGATCATAGAGGAGAGTTTGAAAACTATGCATTTGAAACTTTTTGCAATAATCTAGGCATTGTGCATCAATTTTCATCACCTAGAACTTCATAACAAAATGGAGTTGTTGAGAGAAAGAATAGATCAATTCAATAAATGGCTAGAACTATGTTGAATGAAAATTCATTGCCAAAATATTTTTGGGCCGAGGTCGTCAACACCGCTTGTTATGTTTTAAATCGTGTGTTGATTAAACCTAATTTTAATAAAACTCCATATGAGCTTTGGAAAGATAGAAAACCCAACATTGGTTATTTTAAAGTTTTTGGATGCAAATGTTTTATTTTGAACACAAAAGATAATCTTGGCAAATTTGATCCAAAATCCGATGTTGGTATTTTTCTTGGATATTCAAACTCAAGCAAAGCTTATAGAGTTTATAATAAAAGAACTCTAGTTGTGGAAGAATCTATACATATTACATTTGATGAATATAACCCCTCCTCTACGGAGAAAATTGTTGTTGATAATGATGCAGATGAAGAATTACAAAAAGAGTCATTAAAGGATAACCAAAAGGATGCATCTCATGGGAATCAAGATGAGAAACATGAAGAAACGAATGTAGAGCAAAATGAAGGTACTTCTCAATCACTCTCTAAGGGGTGGAGGTATGTTTCTTCTCATCCTAATGACTTAATTTTAGGAGATCCCTCAAATAGCATAACTACTAGATCATCATATAGAAACACTTGTGAACATGCTGCATTCATATCTCAAATTGAACCAAAATCCTTTGCGGATGCGGAAAATGATGAATATTGGATTATGACAATGCAAGAAGAGTTAAATCAATTTGAGAGAAATAATGTGTGGGAATTAGTTCCTAAACCGGAACATCAATCCATTATAGGCACTAAATGTGTATTTAGAAATAAAATGGATGAATCCGGTGCGGTTGTAAGGAATAAAGCTAGACTAGTGGCTCAAGGTTACAACCAAGAAGAGAGAATTGATTTTGATGAAACATTTGCACCCGTAGCTAGACTAGAATCCATTAGGATGCTATTAGCATTTGCATGTCATAAAGATTTTATTTTATTTCAAATAGATGTCAAAAGTGCGTTCTTAAATAGTTATATTATAGAGGAAGTTTATGTGAAACAACCCCCTGGTTTTGAAAACGAAAAATTTCTAAATCATGTTTATAAGTTGTCAAAAGCATTGTATAGATTAAAGTAAGCACCTAGAGCATGGTATGATAGGCTTTAGAATTTCTTATTGGATAACGGTTTTTCAATGGGTAAAGCGGATACTACTCTTTTTGTTAAGCATAAGAACCAAGATATTCTTGTTGTTCAACATATTACATTTGATGAATATAACCCCTCCTCTACGGAGAAAATTGTTGTTGATAATGATGCAGATGAAGAATTACAAAAAGAGTCATTAAAGGATAACCAAAAGGATGCATCTCATGGGAATCAAGATGAGAAACATGAAGAAACGAATGTAGAGCAAAATGAAGGTACTTCTCAATCACTCTCTAAGGGGTGGAGGTATGTTTCTTCTCATCCTAATGACTTAATTTTAGGAGATCCCTCAAATAGCATAACTACTAGATCATCATATAGAAACACTTGTGAACATGCTGCATTCATATCTCAAATTGAACCAAAATCCTTTGCGGATGCGGAAAATGATGAATATTGGATTATGACAATGCAAGAAGAGTTAAATCAATTTGAGAGAAATAATGTGTGGGAATTAGTTCCTAAACCGGAACATCAATCCATTATAGGCACTAAATGTGTATTTAGAAATAAAATGGATGAATCCGGTGCGGTTGTAAGGAATAAAGCTAGACTAGTGGCTCAAGGTTACAACCAAGAAGAGAGAATTGATTTTGATGAAACATTTGCACCCGTAGCTAGACTAGAATCCATTAGGATGCTATTAGCATTTGCATGTCATAAAGATTTTATTTTATTTCAAATAGATGTCAAAAGTGCGTTCTTAAATAGTTATATTATAGAGGAAGTTTATGTGAAACAACCCCCTGGTTTTGAAAACGAAAAATTTCTAAATCATGTTTATAAGTTGTCAAAAGCATTGTATAGATTAAAGTAAGCACCTAGAGCATGGTATGATAGGCTTTAGAATTTCTTATTGGATAACGGTTTTTCAATGGGTAAAGCGGATACTACTCTTTTTGTTAAGCATAAGAACCAAGATATTCTTGTTGTTCAAATTTATGTTGATGATATTATTTTTGGTTCTACTAATGAATTGTTGTGTAAAGAATTTTCATCTTGTATGAGTAAAGAATTTGAAATGAGTATGATGGGAGAGTTGAAGTACTTTCTTGGGCTGCAAATAAAACAAAATGAGGAATAAATTTTCATAAATCAAGCCAAGTATGTGAAAGACCTACTCAAGCAATTTGGCATTGATGATTTAAAGGCCAAAAGCACGTCAAGGAGCACAACAACTAAGCTTGACAAAGATGAAAAAGGCAAAGAAGTGGATATCAAAACGTATCGAGGTATGATCAGATCTTTACTTTACTTAACCGCAAGTAGACCAGATATCATGTTTAGTGTATGTTTGTGTGCAAGATTTCAATCATGTCCCAAGGAATCTCATTTACTTGCTGTAAAAAGAATTTTCCGTTATTTAAGTAGAACCATAGATCTTGGCCTTTGGTATCTTAGAGGAACTCATATAGATTTAACATGTTATTCGGATGCGGATTTTTCCGGTTATAAAGTTGATAGAAAAAGTACTAGTGGAACTTGTCATGTACTAAGTCATTCACTTGTTTCATGGTTTAGTAAGAAACAAAATGCGGTTGCACTTTCAACCACCGAGGCTGAATATATTGCCGCATGGAGTTGTTGTGCACAAGTTCTTTGGATGAAACAAACACTTAGAGATTATGGCATTAATCTTGAACAAA
>MKYO02007576.1:0-22629 GCA_002013955.2 Citrus medica
TCGTGGTATTATGGAGGACGTGCTTATCCAGGTAGACAAGTTTTATTTTATTGTTGATTTCATTATAATTGACACTCAACCAATACAGGATTCAAGGAAGCACATCCCCATTATTCTAGGCCAACTTTTCTTGGCAACTGCGAATGCTCACATTCAATGCAGGACTAGAAATATGCAGTTGTCCTTCGCCAACATGACTATGGAGCTGAACATCTTCAACATTGTCAAACAACCTCACAATGCAGATGATGGAATTGTTGATGTGGATTTAATAGAAACAATAGTTGATAATACTTTTCTTTCAAACCTCAGTGATGATCCTTTACAAACATGTTTAACTCACTTTGGTTTGGATTTTGATATTGACAGATCGGTCGATGAGGTCAACGCTCTACTTGACTCAAAACCATCTATGGACACTAGTAAATGGAAGTCAAGAGTTGAACAACTAGCACCATCAGAGAAGAAACTCATCCCATCATCAGAATCACCACCGAAACTCGAGCTCAAACCATTGCCCAACACTCTGGAATATGCATTTTTGGGAGAAGAAAGTTCTCTGCCGGTAATCATCTCATCATCCCTCAATGACGAACAAAAAGGTAAGTTGTTGGATGTTTTAAAAGAGCACAAAGGAGCATTAGGATGGACCATAGCGGACATAAAAGGTATAAACCCAGTAGACTGCATGCATTACATTCACCTTGATGAAAATGCTAAATCTACTAGGGAAATGCAACGTCGGTTAAATCCTAACATGAAAGAAGTTGTTAGAACAGAAGTCCTTAAGCTATTAGACGCAGGTATCATTTACCCAATTTCTGATAGTTCATGGGTCAGTCCTGTACAAGTTGTCCCCAAAAAGTCAGGAGTCACAGTAGTTACCAATGCTGATAATGAATTGATACCCACTAGAGTAACTACAGGATGGCGTGTATGCATTGATTATAGAAAGTTGAATTCTGTCACACGTAAAGACCATTTTCCTTTACCATTTATCGATCAAATGCTTGATAGATTGGCAGGCCATGAATTTTATTGCTTTCTAGATGGCTACTCAGGATATAATCAGATTCCCATAGCACCAAAAGATCAAGAGAAAACTACTTTCACTTGCCCTTTTGGCACATTTGCATATAGGAGGATGCCATTTGGATTATGTAATGCACCTGCCACATTTCAACGATGCATGTTGAGCATTTTTTCTGATATGGTTGAACGATTCCTTGAAGTCTTTATGGATGATTTTTCTGTCTTTGGTGACTCGTTTGATCAATGTTTACATCATCTAACACAAGTTTTGCAGAGATGTATCGAAAAGAACTTAGTCTTGAATTGGGAGAAGTGCCATTTTATGGTACAACAAGGTATTGTTCTCGGTCACATCATTTCGAGCAAAGGTATTGAGGTTGACAAAGCCAAGGTGGATCTCATTTCTAATCTTCCTCCACCCAAAACAGTCAGAGAAGTAAGATCTTTCCTTGGGCATGCTGGTTTTTATAGACGTTTCATTAAAGATTTTAGCAAAGTTTCTAGACCCTTATGCAATTTACTTGCTAAGGATGTACCTTTTATCTTTAATGATTCATGTCTTATGGCGTTTGAAAAATTAAAGCAGTTGTTGACATCATCACCCATCATTCAGGCCCCAAACTGGAGCTTACCATTTGAGCTCATGTGTGATGCATCTGATTATGCAGTAGGAGCAGTATTAGGACAAAGAGTTGATCGAATTCCCCACGTTATTTACTATGCTAGTATGACATTAAATGATGCACAGTTGAACTATTCAACTACTGAAAAAGAAATGCTAGCAGTAGTGTTTGCATTGGAAAAATTTCGATCATATCTCATTGGTTGTAAAATAATTATATTCACGGATCATGCTGCTCTTAAATATCTTCTCACAAAGAAAGATGCAAAAGCCAGACTAATTCGTTGGGTGTTACTTTTGCAGGAGTTTGACTTGGAATTCAAAGATAAGAAAGGCACAGAGAATGTTGTGGCGGACCACCTCTCTCGTCTCCATTTTGACACAATTACAGAATCATTACCATTGAATGAGTCATTTCCAGATGAACAATTAATGAATGTGGAAGTATTACCTTGGTATGCTGATATAGTTAATTATCTTGTTACAGGTAAACTTCCAAAGCAGTGGGCCAAGCAAGACAATGCTAAATTCTTTGCAGAAATAAAGAATTTCTTTTGGGATGACCCGTATTTGTTCAAGTATTGTGCAGATCAAATTATTAGATGATGTGTTCCAGAAAATGAAATTCAGAATATTCTTTCATTCTTCCATGAACAAGCTTGTAGAGGCCATTTCAGGGCTAAGAAAACAGCTACAAAAGTTTTACAATGTGGTTTATATTGACCAACTATATTTCGAGATGCTTACACTTTCTGTTCTTCATGTGACAGGTGTCAGCGAATGAGGAGCATTACACGAAGGAACATAATGCCACTAAATTCAATTTTAGTGGTTGAGATTTTTGACGTATGGGGTATCGACTTCATGGGACCCTTTTCTCATTCTTTTGGCCATCAATACATATTGGTTGCTGTTGACTATGTATCAAAATAAATTGAATATAGTTTAAAATATTTAAGGGCATGTTTGGTTTGAAGAAAGGGGATGAGAGAAAAAGAGTGGAATGGAGGGGAAGGTAGAAGAAAAGAGTGGAGGAGAATAGTAAAATTAAATTTCATTGTTTGGTTTGACATAAAATTAGATAGGAAAATGAATTACATTTCTTTTCTTTGGACAAATTTATCTTTTTCCTTAAATAATTAACTATTTATATTAGTAATGAAATATAATTTATTATCAATACCAAACTTTTTTAATGTCAAAAAGTCCTAAAAATTTTTTTGATTTATTAGAATTATATATAATAAAACGGTGGTTTGGTGGTAGTCCAATGAAGTTCCGACAATGGTCCGGTAGAGTTCTGGTGGAGATTCAGCGACTGTCCAGCGATGAGTAATTTATATATCTATATTTTCATATGAAATAAATAAACAAATTTATTTTGCTAAGTTTCTAAAATCATTCATTAAATTTAATTAATATAAAAATTATTTAAAATATTAAATTGATAAATAAAATTAAAATAATAATTATTAATGGCATTAAACAAGTTAAAAAGTTGAAGGGTAATTTTGGAAGCTTTGGTTTCCAATATAAGAGAAATTTAAATTCTTCACTCCTTTGTATGGAATTTAAATTCTACATTATGATGGATATTAAATTTTAATGAAAATTAAATTCTTATATATGTTGTCTAACTAAACAATGAAAATAAAAATATAATTTAAATTACTTTTCTCTCCTCCCAATTAAGCACCACCTAAAAAAAATTAGGGTGTGTGTGGTATTATTTTCTAAATAATGCTTTTCAATTTATTTTATAGAATGAGAATGATATTGTGAAGAGTGTGTTGCACACTTCATGTTGTAACAACAATCAAACTCTTGCCACTTGTCGACATTTTACGGGTGCAAGCTTAGTGCAAGCAGGTGGCAATATCTTTGCAAAAACTCACTCGCATCAATATCGTGAAACAAAGGCATCGTAGCTTCTCTTCCACACATTTGGCTTGATTATTATCAGCTCTCTTTATCTTTGTTACATTATTTGCATGCATGTCTGAATACCGTCTAATTTGATCCAAAAGTATCATATTACCTTGTACTCTTTAGTCTTTATTTATCTGTTTATTTAATAAAATTATCCTTATAAGTATACTCTGTGGTTGCCATGAAATTGATTTTTCACATTATAAAATAGGGCATAGTTATTGTTTATTCTATTCTATTGATTTTTTGTTTTTTTTACTAATGTCGTTACACTATTGCTAATGTTTCTAACCTTGCAAAACTTGAATTCGTTGCCTTGGATATTTCTAGTGAAAATTACCTATCTTCTTGGATCCTTGATGTTGATATCCAACCAAATGCTATAAGGAACAAGAGTTTAGAAATATTGAGCTTTCTATTGATTGTGGTTAATATTTTAAAAGAGCATTTAGTCTTTGAGGCAGCCAAAAATCCTAAAAGACCTCTTCAAGAGGTACATGATGAAAATGACGAAATATTTTTACTCACACATGATAGTTTGAAATCGTAAAGAACATAGTCATTCATGTTTTTATTTTCACAAGTGGCTATTTAAAGATGGTTTATTTTTTAGATTATTTTATCTTGTAAACTAACAAAATTTTATATTTTGTTGATGATGCAAATGCAGGTTATTTTTATAAACCCTATAAAATCTGTATGTAGATGGGATATATTTGCTTATAGTTTTACAAGACTAGTAACAAAGCTTTTCCTACATCAACATTTGAGGAGATAGTATATTGTATTGACATATCAGTTGATCAAACTATCAAGTTGGTACATGTTACCATTAGCAGAGTATTAATCTAAGGGAGTATAATCTTTCTTGAGAAGAACTTCTATAAATAATCTAGACACATGCACACTTTATTTTTTTTTTTCTTCCCTTGATTAGTTTTTGATCCCACTAGATTTTACTAGCAAAAGTTTTTAACAAAGGTCATTTTGATATATGTCCATCGCCACTTTATGATTTATAGAATTGTATTTCTTTTGTTTGGACTTTTATCCATAGGATTTTTCTGAATAAGAGTTACGTACAATTATCATAAGGTGGTGGATAACTAAGGAGAGTGTTTTGAAAATAGCTCAACATCATTTAGTTTGTATTGAATGTTTTACTTACATTAATTCAAAGGATGTGTTGCACACTTCATGTTGTAACAGCAATCAAACTCTTGCCACTTGTTAGCATTTCAAGGGTGCAAGCTTAGTATAAAGGCACCACAGATTTGGCTTGATTTTTATAATCTTGCTCCGCTCCCTCTACATTTGTATCATTTATATTATTTGCATACATGTCCGGATACATTCCAATTTGATCCACAACATATGATTTGTTTTTTGAGTTCTAAAGTTTGTTTCGTAACAATTCTTAATATTACAATCAAAAGATGAAACTAGTAAAATGTGTATGGTAGTTTACTTGATAGATTTTTGTTTATTTAAAAGTAATGTCTTTGGATAATAATACCCAATTTAGAAACACGTATATGATTTGAAATAGACTCTAATTTGGTTATAATGAAAAAAATGAAAATTAGTTGTCACTCCGCATAATTAAATTTATAAGGAAAAACGGTAAAAAAATAAAAAAATTTGAAAAATATCAATTTAATGCATTCCAATCTCCTTCACAAAAATTGGCAACTAAATATGAATCCGGGTGCAAGGTGCTCCCAAATGTGTCATTTTGTGCTTCTACCACTAGATCTATTGAAAAGCTAGTTTCAATAGTTGGTTGAGATGTCTTTGTTTAGTTGTTAAAAATGTAATCACTGATATTTGTTGAAAAATCAGAAAAGTCAAGGCATAATTTTGACATATAAGTCCAATTGTTTTCAATTTCTTACAGTACCATCAAATTGAAAATTTTAAGTTTTACTTTGAAAACCTACATAAATACCAAATAACTTTGACTATTTAAAAATAATTTATATAAACCCATTATTAAAAAAAATACTTTTATCAAATACAATAATAATTTTTTCTCAATTTGTTATTAAAATGTAATTCGGTCATCACAGATCAAATAAATATAATCTATTCAACTATATTTAAATTGAAATATAGTAATTTTAGGTGGTATTTATTTATTTTTCTGAAATCTAAATAGAACTGAATCAGTATGAATTCTAAATAGAGCTGAATGTCTGAATCTGAATGATATGTTTATTTATTTTTTTCTGAATCGCTAAAAATAACTATTGAATTTTTTTTCTAACTTAAAAATTTTGAAAACTAATATTTTTACTTTTATGCCCTTATAAATTATAAATGTTAAACAACTAATAAACATATCAAAGAATATAAATAAGATGATAAATTATTATAAAATAAATCATATTGAATTGAATACACAGCTCTTTAATATTCTATATTATATATGTTAATCAATTTTTATTATAGTTCGTGATGTTTTTATTATAGTTCATGATGTTTTTATATGAAAAATATTCATAAAAAACTATGAAGATAAATAATGCTAATTTGAAGAAAATAAAAAGATAAAAATAATAATAGGCTACCACTATATATTTTCACAAGTTATATAATGGGTAATAATGCTTATTATTTAGTAAGGATGAAAATTAGTTAATTAGAAAATGATATTTTGGATAATATCTTTTAATAATATTATTTAGACT
Source organism: Citrus medica (assembly GCA_002013955.2). Taxonomy (NCBI): domain Eukaryota; kingdom Viridiplantae; phylum Streptophyta; class Magnoliopsida; order Sapindales; family Rutaceae; genus Citrus; species Citrus medica. The sequence continues at coordinate 6,274 of MKYO02007576.1, forward strand.
TTTTAGGTTAAGCAAAATGCTAAACAAATTAGCTTAATAACTTAGTAACTTAATGATTGAAAATTTTCATTAAGTTGAAAAAACAAATATACTTAATGACTTAAATGATTAAAATTAAATAAATTAAGTCATTAAGTAAAAAAGACAAATGGCCTTAGGGTTTAATATAGATGTATACATTTAATGCATTTAAAAGTAACTAAAAATATTTAAGAAAATAAAACACTTTCATCTAATTTTGTTATCTTGGCTCTATTACTAATTTATGTTTTAGGCATTTTAGCAATAATTTTTTTAATTAAAAAGTGGCCTTATAAAGTATTTTGATGGGTCTAAATAATTTTACCTATTCCCTAATTGTCAAGTATAGCTGAGGATTTATAAAAATTGAGGCAAACGGGACTTAAATATTATAATTTTTAAACATCTAATTCTTTTAATTTTATAATAAACAATAGGATTCTAGTGTAATTGAACCAGAAAAATGCCAAAAGTAGGATACCTAGTTTTTTTCCACTAAATCTAAATTATGTTTTATATATTCATGGAAAATGATGTAAGAAACATTTTAGGGTAAAAATTTGTTTAATCTCTATATTTTGAGGTTAGTATCCATTTAATCCTTATATTTTTATAAATATTTCAAAACATCTCTATCGTTAAATTATTGACACCCTGTCATTGCTTTTTATTCATTTTAGTTTGTTTTTATAATAGAACTATCACCCCCTTACAATAATGTTTATTTTTTTGAACATTAATAAAAAGTAAAAAAACTAAATTATTAGTTTAATCCTAAAAAATAAAATAGAAACAAAAAGAATAATATATATATATAATTTTTTTGGAACACTCTGTTGAGGAGTTAAAATATTAATTTTTTATTAATGTAAAAAAAATTGATAATTTAATTTTTTCACAATATTAATTTTTTTGGACATACATGAGCTTCCACAAATTTAATAGATATTATTTTTATTTTATTTTTGAGTTAAATTGGTAATTTAATTTTTTTCATTAATGTCCAAAAAAATTACTACAAGACAGTAATATTGTAAAATCAAGCTAAAATAAACAAAAAATAATAATAAGAGTATCAGTAGTTTAACGATAAAAAATTTATGAGATATTAAAATATAAGACTAAATAGACACTAATATTAAACTATAAAAAGTAAACAAACTTTTATCCAATATAGTTTCTTCATTTTTCTTCTCGTAAAACTAACAATGACTACTTGAAAGTAATACCCTGCAAAATCCTCAACATTCATAATACATGCTTGAGAACCCGAACTCGAACTCTTGAGCTCAATAACGCTCAATAATGAAATACGTAGTTGCTCGCCGACTGTTTTACATTGGTTTAATAATCCGAATTTACACTGTTTTACATTGGTTTAATAATCCGAATTTACTTTCTCTTCCATTTCACCTTAATTCTACGTTTCACACAAAATAATGAATACAAATCAATTTGTCACTTTTTTGCATAAATTGTACTCGCTTTCTTTTCTTTTTTGCCCATAACAACTTGCCTTCTTCTCTTTTTCTCTCATAACAAGTTGCACAGAACTTTAATGGAAAATTAAAAATAAGACGGTAAGACAAAATCATGCTTCTTTGCACCGGTTAGGACATATGTAAACGAAGAGAAATTGACAATTTTAATGAGATAGATATACCTAAGAATAATAATCGACATTCACGTGATTAACAACACAAAATCCTATAAGCTAGTAAGGAGTCTCAAGCACTAAACAATCATCGGCACCCCATCTCATTAAGATAGGAAAGAATCTCAGTCGGGCCAAAATTTTACACCTTTTTAAAAAGAAAGTTACAATAATGAAATCTCTTTTGTAGGCTTCACGTGATATAAACTATAGCATTGAAAACTTGATAAAACTCCGAACTAAACAATAAAATAGCAACTCAAAATCATATTAACATGAACTGTATATATCAAAAATAAAATCCAGTTTGAAACTATATATTTATATAAAGAGTGATGATATCTCCACCCCATATTTTCTTATGAATTCACCCCATTTTCAAAAAATAATTATAAAAGTTGCACATTATTTTTAAAAATGTTCAATTCAATAAGAGATTTGGAGAATTAATTAACTAAACCTATCATAATTCACTATTTTGTGGCTTATATATATATTTTTATATATTTTATTACAAAGATTTCTACGTAAAATTTTCAAGAGTTTACTTTAATTTCAATATTTTTTCTAATTTGTACCAAACTCATTGTTTCTAATACTACGTTATTAGTATAATTATTATTATTTAATTAAACTAACATAGTGTCTTTATCGCACAATTCTCATATAAATTATTATCCTGTCAAATTTATGTCATTTATACGTAAGAAAAGTGAAATAATTATTAGATTTTATTTAAATATTAAATTATAAGTCACAAAATTAAATACCCAAATTATTAGATATAATAACTCATGTTTTATGAGGGTGATTTTGTCTTTTTAGATCATAATAATAAAATAGTAAAATGAAAATTATATTAAGATTTATGATTAAAGATGGTCAAAAAACCTAAAAAAAAACAAAATTAACATAAAGATTTAATTGATTATCGTACAAAACTTTTATTAATTTGTATTTTTTTTAAATATTGTGAACTCGTTATAATTATTTTCTAGAAGTAGGGTGGATTTACCAAAAAAAGGGATGTAAATATCCCCATCCTTATATAAATTATACAAGGAGAAACTTTAAATTTTTGAAATGTATATATAAAAAAAAAAAGATCTAGTTTGTTGAACTATACATTTATCTAAATTCACTCTACACTTTAAGTACAAAATCAATACCACCAAGCCATTTTCAGTATAATTCAATCCTCAGTTAGCCTTCCACCATTGATCCCAAATTTTTTCATGGCAACCCTATACATAAAAATAAGATAATAAGAAATGAGAGACTGCAAATAGCATCTAAATAGTGTAGATGGGAAACAAAAAATAGGGGCAAAAAATCTATCATATTAATACCATGCAAATTTATCACGATTGTACTGTATAACAACCACAACAAATTGACCAAATCACAAAGGAGCTTCACTTTTACTTTTTTACAGGGAATGATAAACAAATTAAATATAGATTTACTAGCATGCTAGGCTAATGATCACTAAAGAAAATCATTCCTGAAAAGTCATATGAGCCGCATTCAACATTACCGATCTGCATGGGCACCTTAATATCATTCTATTCAGGTTAATCTTTTTCACTTGTTGTCCTTTTTGTAACCAAAACTGAATTCAAATGGTTTCAAATTTGTAACCCAAACTGAACCGATCCGAATTAAATTCGATTTAGGTTACAAATTCGGGTTACAATAATTTCAAAAAATACAATCCAATTTTTTTCCCCATAAAATCACAAAACGTAAAATGAAAAAGAACTAAATATTAAAATCCCTCTACATTATTCAGTTGTCTTCAACAATCAATTGCCTTCAACAATAACTAACTAAACTACTTATTACAGCCTTCACAAAAAAATATTCTTCCAATTACTATTCTTACAAACACACCTCAAGCAATTATAAAACACCCATGACAAGAGCGACGATGATGGCCAAGATCTGTGTCAGACAAGAAGTGAGAAACGATGATGGAAGATATGAATCGGATCATCCAAAGTGTTTAGCTGCTTCAGCACTTGAAGGACGGTAAAGGGAGATGCAGCTGCTTCGCAGAGGTAACAAGCTTGACCGTGGCGCGATGAACAGTGGAACAAAACAGTTGTGGTTGAGTTTGGGAATGAGGGGCTGAGTTTGAGATAAATGAAGGGGAGATAAGTTTGAATAAAAGAGGATTCACAGGCTGAGTTTAAGTGAGAGAGAGGAGTTTGATAAAAATTAGGATAGAGATTTGGGGGAGAAGATTAGGGGTTTCAAATAAACTAACCCATTCTTTCAATCACACAAACTGAGAGAAAGAGAGATGGAAACCCATTCAGATTTTGAAAATATAATGGTGACATGAGTAGCTTAAGCCAAAACATAATTTCAAAATAATCTATAGTTAGTCCAGCATGTTGTCCTTAACTCTCGAACATGCTCTTCCTTCTCAACTACATTTTTTGATCCCAATGATAAATGAATTTCATCTCCTCTGTTTCCCTTTAGAACAAATGAGAGTGACATTGCATAGACTTGATTGTAAAATGTCATTTTCTTGTGGATAGGGTATTGTTTCTTAGATCTATATGTAGTTTCTCACCTAAACCACTACTCTGTAATGCTCATCTAATAGTCACCGAGTCACACAACTCATGTAGCAATTGCATTTCGGTACTGAAATTGGACTAGGACAGAAATTTGACATTGACATAAACAAAAAAAGTTTTATTAAGTTTATTTACTTAGATAGCATAAATAGAGATGGCAAATGTGCCCGCAAACTCGCCCGTCAACACCCGCCCACTGCGGATAATTTTATGGGTTGCAGGCGGATTTGATATTACAAATTGAAACTCACACTTAGATGCGGGTGGATTTCGTATGAACATAATATCTGACGGATACCCGTATGGATATCCGCCAGACCCACATTGTTTTTTTAAAAATATTTTTAATTTAATTTTAATTAAAGACATTTAAATCTAAAAAATATATAAAGAAAATAATGCAATTATGCAAAGTGCCAAATAACATCGTAGTAGACTTCATCCAAAGACGTTGGAGGCTTTAATGTGTGCTCAAAATTGATTGTGTGCTGAATTTGATGGTATGAAAATGCATTTTTACCTAATAGAATATAATATATGTTATATGTTACAAACTTATAATCATCTATCTTTTTTCTTGATATACTTGTTACTTATAGATGCAGAATCTTCTAATAAAGTAGGAAATAACAAATTCTCCGAAGATGAAGATATTTTTAGTGAGGTAAGGAACTATGTTTTTTTAACTTAATTCATGGATTATTATATACTTATTATAATTTTTTATGGACTATTTCTCTTTAAATTAATGCATGAATTATTTCATTATTATAATTTTTTTGGATTAATATTTTAAAAGTATTATTCTTTGGAAAATATTAATCTTAATAATTATTGTAGGCATCATGTTGGATGGGTACTAATGGTGGTGAATGAAATGAAGATCTTCTCTTGGAGCTTGTATTGAATGATAATATGAAATGTAATTGTTATTTTTATATACTAGTTTATGGTTTTTTTTAATGGGTTTGTGTATTTTACACTTAAATTTGAGAATTTATATTGGATTGATGTTGAAATTTTAATTTTTTATTTACATTGGTTAAATTTAAAATTGAGTATGTTATGTGGAATTTGAGGCTATTATTGTAAATTGATATATTAAATATTTGTGATTTTAATTGTACAAACCCACAGAAAATCTATTGGATACCATTGCGGGTTTGTTAATTGTCAAAACCTATAGCAGATAAATTTTTTTAAAAAAATTAAAACCCGTTGCAAGTTGCAAGTGGGTTTGGTAATTTAAATTTTGTGCGGTTTGGGTTTGGTAATGGTAAACCCGTTGCGGGCGGTGCCCATTGGCATCCCTAAGCATAACAAGACAACATACAAACATAGAGAAAAAGATGTGTTATTGGCAAAAACATCTAGGATGTGCATTCACCAACTACAGTATATCCGATCATCTCAGTAGCTAACAGCAGAACATTAGTGGCATAAAAATCTCAACTAATTTCAACAAGATTATAATTTATGAGCATAAGCATCTCAAGTAATGTCCATAGCAGAACAAGTCTAGAATCTAAAATAATTTCAACAAGGAATAAATCTCAAATCCCTATTACTATTACGAGACTCAAGTAAATTCAAGCTGAAAATAGTACATATTCAATTATTACCTGAAATCAACATCGTTCTGGTGGAATCAATGAGGAAGTGTCGTTCTTACTGGAATCAATGAGAGGAGCAAGGCAATAATCTGCTTAAAGAGAAGAAAGAAAATAATATATTAGGTTAATTAAACAATAATCAATCAAAATCGATGAGGAAGTGTACTAATCGAGATAAAATAAATTAATTCAAAGAGACAAAATTATCACACGCCCACAATTGAGAATAAAATGAAAATTATTTGTGCGTTCTTTGTTTTTTGAATGGGAACCAAGATGAGACTTAGAATCAATTAAATCAAACCCTAAATTGATTAAAAGAACAATTTATTCAAGCATAACAATAAAATTATCTAAACTAGAACGAGAGAAGTGAAATTTTTTTTATCAAAATCATAGTTAAAAAAAAAAACACCTGACATTTGAGAAGCAAATGAAGATGAAGAATGTTGAAACTCTTCATCATAAACAAAAAAGAAAAGAGAAGTAAAAAAAAATTATCAATTTGACTAAACAGTGAAATCACCCAGGCTACCATGCTATTGTTGTCTGAAATTGAAATCCTAGAGTGAATTTACAGTCTCAATAAACAAAAAGCTCATCAATTAAAGGCATTACGAGTGACGGAATCAAACTTAGGGCATTGAATAGCGAGAAATCGGGTGAAAGAGACTAAGAGTGAAATAATTACCTTAGTTCTTCTTCACACAATCGAGAAGTTGAATGAACAATGGGTACCAGTCCTAATTCTATTTGAAAGCGTTTAATTCAGAAGATAGGGGTGTGGAGTTATGATTTTGGATGTGGAGAAGCTTTGATCGGAGATGAGACATGGCGGCAGCAAGCTTATTGAAATCGCCGTTCTGTGAAGAAGAGTTTGCTTTTTGCTGTTTCCAGTGGAATGTCACTTAATAACCAAAACAGGGGTTTTTTTTTTTTTTTTAATACATAACGCTTCATGGTTAATGCTTAGGTAATTTATATTTAAGGGATGCCTAATATTTAATAAAGTGATAAATATATTTATTAATTTATAAAGACTACCAACGAATAAATGTCAAATATACTAATTTTTGCTTAAAAAACAAATTCCAATAAGCCAGTAAAGAGTCTCAAGCACTAAACAATCAATGGCACTCGATTTCATTAAGATAGGAAAGAATCAAATACAATAAATTATAGACTTCAAATCACTCTCAACAAATAATATTTGACCTGGACTAAACTTGCTGTAAAAAGAATTGGATTACAAAAGATGAAAAGATATTGACCAACTAAAAACAATTTCTACATAAGACATTGAACTCCATTTAGCACTTTCGTTTTCAAAGAATTTTTTTCCCCCATTTTTTCCCTAAATGAGGTTACCATATCCATTATTCGGACTCACTAAAGGAAAAGCGCGCATGCATGCATACGAAAGCTTTACAAATTAAACCTTCCAGATCACGAGTATCATATAAATTTGGTAGCCATAAGCTTGAGTGGAATCTTCTTGTGCATGGCTACACCTGGTAGAATATCATAATCCAAATCTTCATTCATCATCCCTTCTGGCATTTTCCAATCAAATTTGTAAAGAAGATTGGCAAGTGCAAGCTCCAAAGTGCGCATTGCCATTGATATTCCTGGACAAATTCTTCTGCCGCTACCAAATGGCAGCAGCTGAAAGTGTTGTCCTTGAAAATCAACACAATCTGTTCCAATAAATCTCTCAGGAATGAATTCGTCCGGTTTATCCCATACTTCACTGTCCCTTCCTATTGCCAACGTATTCACGTAAGCGAGTGTCTTCGCTTCTATTTTATGCCCATCAACAACGCACTCTTCTGTTGTTGATCTTGGGATCAACGGAACCGGCGGTTGCAACCTGAATGTCTCTTTCAAAACAGCCTTAAGATACTGTAATGTCTCAAGGTCGTCTTCATCTACAAACCCTTTGTTTTTTGCCACACTTCTAACTTCTTCTTGAGCCTTCTTCATCGTTGTGGGATTCCTCATTAGGTTGGTCATGGACCAAACAAGAGTAGCTACGCTCGTGTCCGTGCCAGCAACAAATACGTCCTGGGAGATGTACGAGGATAAAATTATATGAGTAATGATTTTTAGACAGAATAAATTTGACAGACTACTGATAGAAACAACCACAAACTTTAATAACCAGGCTGAGTGAAAAAATTAGATTAATTACCATAAGCACTGCTTTGATATGTTTCCACGTCAGATCAATTTTAGTCTCAGAGTTTTTTCGAATTCGAAGTAAAACATCAATTATATCCTCTTGCTGCTGATCAACTTTTGGCCGGTTTGGGTCTAAATGCTCGTCAACAAGCTCTTGATAGAATTTATCAGAATCTTCAAAAGCCTTTTTAAGGCGACGATTTTTTCCTGTGAGTGTATCGACCCAACCCATGAAAGGAAAAAAATCTGAAAAGAAGAAGCTCCCTGCCATGGCCTGAGTTTCAGCCAGAATATGATGGAATCTGGTTTTGTTTCCAACCCTTTCAGCTTGGCCGTCATCGTCTTCGCACCTCTTGCTAAAGGCAATTCTGCAAATAAGGTTACATAAAAGAGACATTATTATTTCACTTAAGTTCGCCGGTTCTGAAGCACTTGCCGATTTGGATATTTTTTCAATCATACGGGAAACCTCATTTTCTCTAACAGGACGAAACTGGTGCAGCCGATTAGCGTTAAACAAATGGATGACACATATTTTCCTCATCTCTCTCCAGTAATTGCTATATGGCGTAAAAGCCACATCTATGTGTTTGTACGAAAACGCTTTCTGACCTGTCAGATTTGGCCTGCCAGAGAATTGAAGATCATTGGTTCTCATGACCTCTTTAGCCATTTTGGCTGATGAAATGATTAGTGTTGGTAAAGAACCAAAACGAAGACACATGAGGGGGCCATATTTTTTCGACAGTTCCCACAAATAACGTGGAGGGTTCGAGGTATCGTATTGGTGTATGTTACCGATTATAGGGAGACCTGGAGGGCCTGGTGGGAAGGTCTTTTTGTGTTTTTGGAGAAGAAACAGTAGCGAGATTGGGAGAGATAAGAGGATGAGGATAAGCTCAATAGCCATTTTGCTTGTATTGCACTTAGTTCTCCAGTATTCCATATATATACTGCTAAAGCTCATCCGTTTGACTAATCCAATTTGTCGACCTCCCTTCTCCGATTGACTCATCCAATTTGTTGACCAACAGTTGATTTAAATTGATTTCCGTTTTTGGCAACTAATCCATTTTTTTTTATAAATTGAATAAACCTCTCTCGTCAACTTTTTCACTTCATATTTACTCAAGTAGGATAACCGTAGGAAGTTGAACGAGTGATTTTTAAGTTAGCCACCGTTAGTTAATCACTCTCGCTTATATCGCTCCAAATTTATTCACAGTTTTGAAAACTCAAATCTCTTCAAAACTCCATTAAAATAAAAATAAATTTTTTTTTCATAATTATTACAATTATGTTCGAGATTTCAAGAGTTGAGTTCTAACTTTTTGGTGTTATTCATCTATTTGATAGTGAATTTTATAACTAATAAAATTAACTTTGTACTATCTAACAGAGTAATGCCACACCAATTTGGACTCAAGTGAGATTTAATTATTCAGATACTATCATTACTCAATTTATTGTTATTTCTAAAATTTATAATAAACTGATGTATGAATATATGATTTTTTTTTTAAGTAGAGAATAAGTAAAACTCAAATGTACTTTTTAAGGATTTTTTTGCTAGGATTCGAATTCGGCAGCCAATTAAATAAAGTTATTTGAAAACTTATCGAACGCATGCATATATAATTTAAAGCCGAACAGTTTCGAGTTGCCAAAAATACTGTTTGATTGTATTGAGGTAGAACCCATAAAGGAGAAGCGCCCACACAAAAGATTATAGTTACCTGTTCGTCCCGTAGTTGGCTGGTCAAGTAAATACAAAAAAGAATCGTCTCCAGTAAGAGAACAAGTTAGGGGTCATATTGGGTGAACAACTGGAGGCTAATAGATACACAAGTGGGCTGATAACTATAAATGGTGGGGACATGAAATTGGCACGTGTGTATGTAAAGGTTGCTTGTTGGGAAGTGGCTGATAGCTAACTCCCTTAGTTAAATCTCTTAAATGAAAATAAGAGGTTTAGGATTTAAATTCTACAGGAGAAATTTATGTTAACTATTAAATAATTAGATTATTTTAAAAATATAATGATAATAATAAGATGTTTTGAGTTCAAAACTAATGGTATAACTAATTGACATATAAGCCCCAAAAAAAATTAAAATGAAGTCCAAGAAAAACTAAAAAGCTAGAGAAGCCGAATGGAGTAAATAATAGAAAATACTTAATTAAAACCCACCATAGCATAGATAGGTTCAATAAACCCAATAGAGAAATCCATAGAAAATCATCAATTAAATCAACCGTAGAATAGACGAAGAAGTGCGAAAGAGAAAATTAAAGAAGATAAACTCCTACAACTATGATAGAGGCTTCAACCCTGCACTTTAAAATTAAAAATAGAATGTAAGATCAAACAAACTAAAAGGCTGTTGAATGATTTTAAAGTTTTTATTTATTTTAGGTGGATTAGAATTTAGCATCCTCATTTTTTTTTTCTCTTTTCTATTCTAACCTTTCCTTGAATTTACAATCTAGTGACGTGTGACCTATTAAAAAATATGTGATCAATATTGAGTTGTGTATTTAGTGCCTTCAGCAATTTTTATCTCCTTATCTTTTCTTGTTTTTTAAGCTAATAAAATTGCATGGTGACATGACTTAAAAGTGTTTGATTTACTCTCAAGTATAAGAGTGTCTAGTTATAATATATTTCGGTGAGTCCGAAGTCGATCCACAGAGAAAAGATTTAATTTGTTTATTTTATTTTATCTAAAATTTGAAAATAAAACTTAAATATAAACAATTTAATTTAAATAAAACTATAAAATTGAATTAGTTAGGGCTGTGAATTCACTCTTAGTAGTAAATAAAACTTAATAAATTCTTTTTGCCATTTTTTAGATTTATTGCCCAAAAGATTAATTATATAAATTATTATTATATTCCCTTTAATTTTATGATGGATTAAGTATTATCTTTTCTTGTTTTTTAAGCTAATAAAATTGCATGGTTAAAATTCTATTTTATTTTTATTTTTATATTTTTTTTTCACCTAACTTCCCACTAAACTCACCAAATTTGATCTTTTATAATTTTTGTTATCTTCTCCTTCAAACAGACAAAAGTAATTTATATTTTTTTGGCAATACCTGAAAAGGAAATGAAGACAATTAGATGACTAGTGATATTTATAGACTGAAGGAGAGCTTGACTGAAAATGTCTTGTGTTTTATCAGCATTAGTTTTTTTTTTGTTTTTGTAAGTATTATATATAATTCAATCAAAGTCTACTACAATTAAAGTCCACTTAAATATACAATCACCTAATGTATCAAAGTCATATACTGTTCATGTCCAACATAATAATATATTTCCACAATTACTGGGGAGATTCAAAACCCTCTACCTTACCTTAGAGTTAAGGGAAGGATATACCAACTAAACAAATCAAGAAACTATTAACTTCTCAATAGTAGTTCATTTAATTGTGTGGGTATCTTTAATTTTTTATTACAGCTTAGGAAAAGGTATGTGGGAATTTACTAAACTATCCTACATTATATGTTGGCTCGGCACATGCTAGCACATGACACTTTAGTCATTTTGATATTCAGTCGAGTTTCTCCTACTAAAATTAAGATTTAAATATTGAAATGTCTAGTATTGTTCTTTTTATTTTTTACTTCTTTTACAGAAATATTTTTAATGGGAAAAAAATATTTCCAACAAGTGTTTATAGTGCATAGCATATATATATCCGCAAGTTAATTTTCCAATTTTCAAATTTGGCTGACTTTGATGTTGCTGAAAAAATTTAGTTAGATTGCAAGTTTGAACGTGCCAAACACTCGTTTATTCCTAATTTTACAAATTCTGCCATCATAATTTTCAAAATATGCGATGGTCAAATTAGTCGTTACACCACTTTTGTTTACTTTTTGGAGGCAAAAAGGTACTTTTTAGTGTCAAAATTGTCCAAATAAAAATTCTCACAGGTAATTTAGACTTTTTAGTCGCCGTATATATTACTTTGAAATAATATAACCCATGTATTTCCTGCTGATCATTCTCTTACTTTGCATTCCAGTCCTGCTCTTTCTGATCCTACAGAGGAAAGGGCTGTAATTGAAAGTTGGCACTATCACTTACTTATGCGACCGGACATCATAAACAAGCTTTCATAAATTATGCATCGGCTAACCCTTGATCATTGGGCTCTTTCCTAAATTGTCTTATGCGTTATCTATCTTGGTGGTACGTTAGATGATGTCATTCTTCTCTATCGGGATTCTCCGCTGTTATTACATGCTTTTTTTTATACTGGTCGGGCTGGCAACAAGGATGATTTTACCTCTACTAGTTTTTTCATTTTTACCATCTCTTAGAGCTCCAAGAAGGAACGCGTTGTGGCCGGATCCTCCACCGAGACGGAATAAGTGTTAAGGAAGCTCACGTTGCAGTCAAAGGAGCAACTCAGTTAGCACGTGTGAACAAAAGCCAAGTCAGCAAAGTTTGTTAAGAAGTATACAGTATAACCTCTATAAATTAATAATGTCGGAACCATAGAAATTTATTAATTTAGAGAGATATTAATTAATCGATAAATTAATAATTTATTAATTTAGAGAGATATTAATTAATCGATAAATTAATAATTTATTAATTTATAGAGTGTGTTCATAGTACAAAGAACTAACATTTAATTGACTGAAAATTTATTGTATTTTGCAAATATAATCAATAGAATTTAAATAAATTCATCAAATAAATAATGTATACTTGATTAAATAAATTCATGAATTTTACTAAACGTATTCAATGAACTACACTAAATGTTAGTTATTAAATTGTATAAATTGAATTAGAACTAATCTAATGTACATATCTACTTGATTAACTAAATTCATGTATTTACATAAATTTAACTAAATATATTTAATGAACTAACTTTTCAATCTGGGTTTCCGTAATGGAATGGATGTCAATTACCTCTTGGATTACCCTAATGAAAATAATGAAATTTCAGAGGTCCAAAGTTTAGAAGAAATTGTTGCTAACATCATTGAAGATCATGCTGAAGATGAAGTTGAGGATGACACAGTATCTTTAGAGCCTATTTCGCGCACTGAAACACTCAAGTCATCAACAACACTTCATAAGTTTTTTATTGCAGTACGAGAACTCAACCCCAAAACTTTTGAATGCAATAAGAAAAATTAGAGATGAGATTCAACTAGATTTAAACTTCAAGAAAAAACAAGTTACAATAGATTCATATTTTAATAAATTGCCATAGTCAGTTACATTTGTAATTTCACAGTATTTGTAATTTCTACAATTATTAATATATGATATAAATGGGACCACATAATTATAAGAGTTCTCAGAAAAATTATTATCTTATTAATTTATCGAAATTATTAATTTAGATTCAGGGCCCAAGTCGGAACCGCAAAGAATTATTATATTATAGAGTTTATTAATTTATTGAGTATTAATTTATAGAGGTTATATTGTACTTTGTATTCTGTTTTTGTAGTTAAGCTTACTTAATTAGTTTTGCTCTCTGTTTTAGCTAAGTATAAATACTGATGTAGATATGCTTTTGGATTAATATCGAGTATTGAAATAAAAGGAAAAACACCAGAATGATCATTTCACTTTCTTAGTTCCCAAACACATTTTACAATTATAAGTTTTAGTTTTCAAACATGGTATCAGAGCCAAACAGAGCTAGCTCTAGTAATCAACAAATAAATTTCAGAAATATAACAACAACAACAAATGTAAGTCAGATCAATTTCTCATTCAATACTCCGATCAAGTTGGATAGATCCAATTATCTGCTGTGGCAATCACAAGTTCTAGCATCGATAAGAGGAAATCGATTAGAAGGCTTCATAGATGGAACCAAATCAACACCTGAAGAAAAATTACTGCTAGCCAGAGTTGATGGATCTACTCAAGAAATTGATAATCCTGAGTATCAAAATTGGAGATCACAAGATCAAACTTTACTTGGATGGCTATTATCAGCAATTAATAAAGGTACCTTAGTCTCGTTATTAATTGTGAGAGCTCTTTTGATGTATGGAGAACCTTAAAGAAGAAGTTTGGAGTACAATCCGAGGCTCGAGTGCTTCAGCTTAGATATGAGTTGAACACAATAAAGAAAGAAGCATTAAGTGTTGAATATTACTGTATTAAAATGAAATCTATAGCTGATAAACTTGCTATTACTGGTAGTCCTATAACAGAAAAAGATATGATGTTAACAATATTAAGTGGACTAGGATCAGGCTATCGTGATATAACAACTTTCATCATTGGTTCTAAAATGGAATTTGATGATGCTCATACATTACTGTTAACACATGAAACCAGATTGGAACAAGAACATGATGATAAAAATATGCTCAATGCAAACTTTGCCTATGCTAATACATATTATCCTAAGGCTTTCTATGGCAAGCCAGAGGTAATTTCAGAAGAGGTGGATATAATTGGTGGTAGTTTTGGTAATGTTGGTAGTAGAAATCATGAATTTGGAAGAGGAAATTTTGGCCCGCAAAGGATGTTTAATGGTAATTTCAAGAGTGGAAATGGCAGAGGACAGTTTCCTGGTCAAAATAATACTCATACTTTTCATTCACAATCACCAAGGAATCTAATTCCATTCACTAGAAATGGATTTGTTGGAATGAATGGGCCACCAGGATCTACTGGAAACATAGAAGAAACCACTTGTCAGATTTGTTTCAAAATTGGTCATACAGCTGACATCTGCTGGCATAAATTTGTAGAAGATTATACTCATACTCTAAGAAATTTTAGTAAAGGGAAAGGACCAAGATCTGCATACTTTGCTAATTTTGATCCCAGTTTTGAAGATTATGATTGTTTTAACTATATACCATCAAATAGCTATATGGCACCAAATTTTCATCCTACCTCTAGAGCTCATCTTTACTCTGGTATTGATGCTTACAATTCTGGAGCAGCATATATGGCAAATTTTGAAGGAGCTGCTAATGATGGCTGATATTTGGATAATGGAGCCACTCACCACTTAACAAACAATATGGAGAATCTGCAGCTCAGAGAGGAGTATAAAGGTACTGATCAGCTCATCATTGGTAATGATAAAGGATTATCTATCTCTCAAGTTGGACATGTTTTTCTATCATTTAAAGCTTTAAACTGTCATTCTTCACATATTGTTATAGCACTTAAAGATATGTTGTTTGTTTCTTCAATAACTAAGAATTTGTTAAGCATTTCTAAACTCACCTCTGATAATTTTCTCTCTGTTAAATTATGTGGAAATATTTGTTTTGTAAAGGACATGAAGGGACAAGTTCTTTTGCACGGCCTTACTGAGAAAGGCCTCTACAAGCTGCTATTGAAACCTAAGTCTCTGTCTTCATCACCTGCATCACATCTATCACAATCTCAATTAAATAAGCTAGTCTCTATGTTGTCAGTCTCAAGTGTGTCTTCTGTTCATCAAAATTGTAGTCCCTTTACTACAACTTGTAATAACTCATTTTCAAATGATTGTAATAAAAAAACCTGATGATATGACCTTATTGCATAGAAGGTTTGGTCATCCAAACTCAACAATATTGATGCATTTGCTTAAATCCTGTGAGAAACTTAAAGTCTCTTTTAAAGTTCTTTCAACTTCTGCTTATTCTATCTGTGATGCTTGTCAATTAGGAAAGATTCATAAACAACACTTTCCCACAACTGAAACTAAAAGTACACAAGTGCTGGAACTGATATATATTGGTATTTGGGGACCTTCACTTACTGTCTCTAGGAATGGATACAAATATTATATCAGTTTTGTTGATGATTACAGCAGATATACTTGGGTTTATCCTCTCAAACTTAAGTCAGATGCTTTTGAAGTTTTTAAACTTTTCAAACTCCAAGTAGAAAATCAATTCAGCACTAAAGTCAAGATGTTTCAATCTGACTGGTGGGGGGGGGGAGAATATAGAGTTTTCATTGATTTCTTGAATCAAAATGGGATAATTTCGACATTCATGTCCATATACTCACCACCAAAATGGTTTGGTTGAGAGGAAGTATATACATATTGTAGAGTTGGGATTGACATTATCAGCTCAAGCTGATCTGCCCTTCAGATTCTGGTGGGATGCCATTCACACTGCAGTTTATCACATAAATAGATTGTCTACCCCTTTACTAAAGTTTGTGTCTCCTTATAAAAAAACTATTCAAACACAAACCAAACTACAGCTTCATAAAATGTTTTGGTTGTCTTTGTTATCCATATTTGAGAGACATTAACAAGCATAAGTTTGATTTTCAT